>CM060383.1:109853231-110453231 GCA_030545235.1 Helianthus tuberosus
CATTGGGGTCAATGTATCCCAAGTGTGGGGATGGGGGGAATTTTTGGGAGTTTTAAAAATTTTGTAAATCCGAGCGAAAATTGTTAAAATTTGAAAGCTTGATATTGTACCATTTGACACACCGACACCCATTCCTAGTCTTTTCTTGGTGAGGATTTGAGCCACACATGATTGTTATTGATATTTCATTGTTTGAGTGGCGGTGTGTGTTGTGTGTTAATAGAACTTGTGTGTGAATACTTGTTAAATCCTAGAATTAGCATGCTTTTGAAAATGATAGGAGGACTTTTAGGAAGCCTCGTCTAGATGTGTGAGAGTGTGGGATTGGTGGGTTGGACCTCATACGTTACATATATGAGCTTGGTATTGTGAGGGGTGGGGGTTTGGTCCTTAGAAAGCCATGTTGAGCCTTAGACCATTCGATTGTGACCCGAGCCTACTTCCTACAAAAATTGTACCTTTTGAGATGACCCGGTTTAGGAAATTTAGCATGTGGTGTTGATGTTCTTGTATATATTGTTGAAGTTCGATATGAAAAAAAAAAGAAAAAAAAAGAAAGAAAAAAAAAGAAGAAAAAAAAAAGAAAAATACAAAAAGAAGTATTTAGTTGCAATAGAGTTGAGAATGTCAAGAAGCTTTGTATTTATATTTGGTGTTTGCTTTGTAAAAAAAAAAAAAAAACCCGGGTCAAATCAATTAGCTCTTTCATATGTATTCCACCATTTTCCTACCTTGACACCTAGCCCCGTTACAACCCGTAAGCCCTTTTGATTCATAAACATGTTAAATACTCAATAGGAGGAGACTTGATTTGTATACAAGCTTATTGTCGCACAAACACACACACGCATTGAGTGGTTTAGCATTATGTGCTAATATTTTTTGTCACCGAGAGTTTTTGTGACGGGTGTGTCTTGTGGTATGATTGAAGGTTAGTAAAAGGACGATACATTTTAGCTTGGTTTTCATGTTGATAGCTTGTGGTTTTGAAATAGTTTTTGAATCGGTTGCTTGGGACAAGCAACGGGTAAGTGTGGGGATGTGACGGGTGGTCCGTAGGACAACCCTTAAATGAGTTAAATACGTGCATATCCCATATTTTACACGGTTATGTATTGTGAATGTGATAACTACGAGTGTTCGTGTGTTTCACAGGTAAATCGCTTAATTCGGTTAAATTGGAACGCGTAGGCTACGGTTAGAATATACAAAGCATCGCACATGTGGTTGTTTGGAATATTGAGTTGGATATTATAATACATTAATTAAAACACCAACATATTCATCATCATCGAAGTCAACATGGAGGGAGCTTTTTGACAAGGGCTGATAACACACTCATCCACGTGAAGATAACACACCTTTTGACTTTGGGGAAGGAAGCAGACATCGATATCATCAATATATAGAAAGCCAACATTCTCATATTAATTGGCGGCTGACATTTGGTAACCTTGGGTGAAACAAAAGACAATACACAAAACATCATCATTGGCGGTTAGTAGACATGGCACATGGGCTCGCTGACTTGGGGTGGCTAGAGGGCCATCACATGTGGGCCGCCAACATGAAGGTCACGTATGGGACTTTTGGAATTGTTTGGATTGGGCCGCCACACAATGGAGAGGACATCATCACATCAAGAGGCACATGCTGATCTTGAGTTGGAGGATTCGATTGTTTTTAGCAGCAGCCATCACACAAAGTCAAGGGCTCTCATCATCAATATTCTTTATTAATTGAGGGCACATCAAACTATAATTGGGCCGCAGATTTGGAGAACATTGTTAAGTGTGAGTGGATAATTAATTCTCTTCAACATCACATGACATACAAACATTTAAGTTGGCAGCCATTATCACGTGGACTGCTGGGCACAAGAAAGAGATTGGGCTGCACATGTGAAGATGGAATTGGGTGGCACACGTGACAAATGAAACAAAGAACAAAACTCAGGTCATCACCGTAAATTACGGTCTAACCGTAATTTACGGTGGACATGAAATAGGCTTAAAGCTCACCGTAAAGCAGACAAGTCTCACCGTAAAACATTGAAGGTCACCGTAAATTACGGTTATACCGTAATTTACGGTGGAGGCGACGGACAAATCGTAACTGCCATCATTTATGCAGTTTGATGGTGTCTTTTGGGCTATTCTCATGATTGGTCGGTTTTGGAGCATCCTAGGGGCGATTTTGGCTGTTGGTACTTGGTTGCAAACAATTTCTAACATTCGGTTTATGTTTTCGATTCCTATGAACATTAGACTTGTTGTTATGATGATTCACCAAGCTATGTCCGGTAAACTTATGGTGATCATCCTGAATTGAAGGTTTGTCTATGACTTTTGTGTTTGGATTCGTATTTCTAGAATAATAGACTTGCAATGCATTTGTTTATTATGGTGTGTGAATGTTTGTTTGTAAATTGTTGATTGATATTATAATCATATCCTAAATCGTACGTTCTTGGTGTTGCTAACAATCGAGATATCACGGGAGGGATTAGGGTTGGATATTAATCAATTGGTTATCGGGTAACAACCTCGCATTTTCATAATCCGAGTACTTAGTTCCCTTTTATCACAACAAACAATCATACATGAATCATGTCTATGTGATTCTTTCTAGTGAATTTAACACAATTGTCAAAAGCAAACCGGAAGTTTAGGATGATCGCTTTCTCTTAGTCTGCTTAACAACCAATTTTGATTCGCAATTAGTTATTAATTTAGTTTTCTAAAACAACAATCCAAATCATTGATCTTTATTTTTCTGCAAATTAGGTTAATTGTAGTTTAAGTGCAAAGCTATAAATTCAACACACTTTCCACATACTCCCTGAGTTCGATACCCTATTACCACTATATTATAGTTGTTTTTGGGATTAAATTTGCGTGACCCACGACAATCACGTCACCTATCACCTGCATCAGCCCAGCATAGTGGTGATCGACACTTGCATCCGTAAAGAGCTTCAAATGGCGCGGCTCCAATACTGGTGTAGTAGCTGTTGTTGTACGAAAACTCGACCAATGGTAAATGATTATCCCAGCTACCACCCAAATCCATTACACATGCTCTCAGCATATCCTCCAAAGTATGTATAGTTCGTTCACTTTGGCCATCAGTTTGCAGATGAAATGCAGTGCTCAGATTTAACTATGAGCCAAAAGCTTCTTGGAAGGATTGCCAAATCCTTGATATGAAACGTCCATCTCTATCTGAGATGATCGAGAGAGGCACTCCATGATGTGCAACAATCTCTCGCATGTATATTTCTGCCAGTTTACTCGTGTTGTCCTTTTCTTTGATTGGTAAGAAATGTGCGGACTTTGTTAGGCAGTCAACTATCACCCAAATCATATCATGGCCTCTGGGCGTCCTTGGTAACTTCGTTACGAAATCCATTGAAATATGTTCCCATTTCCACTTGGGAATCTCGGGTTGTTGCAGAAGTCCTGAAGGCTTCTAGTATTCAGCTTTCACCTTGGCGCACGTTAAACACTTGCTAACATAAACAGTAACATCGCCTTTCATCCTAGGCCACCAATAATAATCCTTAAGATCTTGGTACATCTTATCTGCACCGGGATGAATTGAGTACCGAGACTCGTGAGCTTCATCAAAAATAATCTTTCTCAAACCACCAAACAGAGGAACCCAAATCCTTTTCATGAAGCATAGCGTTCCTTCCTCGTTTGGCACCAACTGCTTTTCCATCCCACGGAGATATTCCTCTTCAATGTTCCTTTCTTTCAGAGCCTCTTTCTGAGCGGTACGAATACGTAAGGCGAGGTCTGTCTGGACAATCATCTCCAAAGCCCTAACCCTTATGGGCTTGATCCTTTCTTTTCGACTCAGGGCATCAGCAACCACATTCTCTTTCCCTGGATGGTATTTAATCTCGCAATCATAATCGTTCAATAATTCGACCCAACATCTTTGCCTCATATTCAACTCTTTCTGGTCGAATATGTGCTGCAGACTCTTATGATCCGTAAAGATTGTACACTTTGTACCATACAAATAATGTCTCCAGATTTTCAGCGCAAATACCACTGCGCCTAGCTCCAAATCATGCGTGGTATAGTTCTCTTCATGAACTTTCAATTGGCGTGAACCGTAAGCTATAACTTTCTGGCGTTGCATCAACACGCAACCCAATCCTTAACGCGAGGCGTCACAGTAAACCACGAAATCATCAGTTCCTTCTGGTAGCGCTAAGATCGGCGCATTGCAAAGCTTGTCTTTCAGTAACTGGAATGCTTCTTCCTGTTTGATTCCCCAATCAAACTTCTTATCCTTCTGTGTGAGGAAGGTCAATGGTTGAGCGATCTTTGAAAAATCCTCAATAAATCTTCGATAGTAGCCAGCCAAACCTAAGAATTGTCGAATCTCGGTTGGCGTCTTTGGGGCCTCCCAATTCTTGATCGCTTCGATCTTTGCGGGGTCCACATGAATCCTATCTCCATTCACCACATGTCCAAGGAATTGGACTTCGCGTAGCCAAAACTCGCACTTCGAGAATTTGGCATACAACTTTTCCTTTTTCAGCAACTCCAAAATAGCTCTTAGATGCTGTTCGTGTTCATTCTTCGTCTTTGAATAAATCAAGATATCGTCTATGAACACAATCACAAACTTGTCCAAGTACGGCTTACAAAATCTATTCATCAAATCCATAAAAACAGCTGGCGCGTTTGTCAACCCAAACGACATCACCAGAAACTCGTAGTGTCCATAGCGAGTTCTAAAAGCGGTTCTAGGAATACTTTCCTCTTGTATTCTCAGCTGATGGTAACCAGATCGCAAATCGATCTTCGAGTAGTAGCTTGAACCTTGCAGTTGGTCAAATAAGTCATCAATCCTTGGCAGAGGATATCTATTCTAGATCGTCAACTTGTTCAACTCCCGGTAGTCAATGCACATACGGAAACTACCGTCTTTCTTCTTAACGAATAGTACTGGAGCTCCCCAAGGTGAGAAGCTTGGTCTGATGAATCCTTTATCCAATAGCTCCTGGAGTTGTGTCGACAACTCCTGCATCTCTGACGGCGCAAGTCTATAGGGTGCCTTGGCTACAGGCGCGGCACCTGGAACCAAGTCAATGTGGAACTCAACTTGCCTTTGAGGCGGTAATCCTGGCAAGTCTTCTGGAAAGACCTCCGGATATTCCTTGACGACTGGAATGTCTTCAATCTTTGGTTCAGCAACTTCCTTGTCCACGATGTGTGCTAAGAATGCAACACATCCCTTCCGTAAACACTTTCTAGCTTTCAGGCAGCTAATAATTCTCAGCGGCGTATCATCCTTCTCTCCGTGCACTATGATCGTTTCTTCATCCGTCAGTGGGATGCTGATGGTCTTCTCATGGCAAATGATCTCGGCTTTGTTACTCGATAACCAATCCATTCCCACTACCACATCAAAGCTTCCCAACTCGACAGGTAGTAAGTCTAGCGTAAACTCGTGCCCTCCTAGTTCAATCACACATCCTCAGACAACTTCACTGGTCTCAACTAGTTTCCCATTTGCTAATTCAATGGAGTACGGAACGTCTAACTTACTAGGCGTCAACCCAAGTATATTCTTAAATTCTAATGACACGAAACTATAATCCGCACCAGTATCAAACAAAACGGATGCAAAGCGTTGGTTTATAGAGAACGTACCAGTAACAACATTGGGATCCTGGAGCGCTTCCCTCGCCTCAATGTTAAACACTCTTCTGCGGGCTTGATTCAATCCTGGGCAGTCCCTCTTAAAGTGCCCAATGTCACCGCAGTTAAAACAACCCAATTTTGACCATTTCCTCCTCCGTTCCCCGCTTGATTGTTGTTTTGATTTCAATTCGCGTCCCCAGCTTGATTTGCATTGTTCCCTCGATTTCCATTGCCTCCGTTATTCCGTTGTGGACGGTTTCCATTACCACCACGATTATTGTTCCTACTACCAAAACCTCCTTGGCCTCCCCGGCCAGCACTAGCCCAGCAAGAATCCTTCAAGTGGCCAACTTTTCCACAAGCTTCACATACTTTTGGCCCACACCGGCCAGAATGATGACGTTGGCAGGAGTTACACTTGGGCAGTGAACCCATATAGCCTTTTCCTTTCTTCCCAGCACCGGTTGCAGCTTGGACCGGTGTGCTTGATTCTCCTTTCTTGCCAACACCGCTAGTTCCCTGCTTGAAGTTCGAGAATTTCCTCTTATTCTCACCAGACAACTCTACGTGAGTCTCTTTCTTCTTTGGCTCAACATTCAAAAACTTGTTCAGGCGGATGGCTTCCTCAGTAAGAGACACGCTTAGATCGATGGCCTCTGTGATTGTTACAGGCTTGGAAGTAGTGACCATACTCATGATCTGTGGAGCTAAACCCCAGATAAAGCGCTCGATTCGCTTGAATTCCGGTGTAACCATATAAGGTACCACATGAGACAGGTCATGGAATCTCTGAACGTACTCAGCAATCTTGGGTCCTTCCATCCTTAAATGCCAGAACTCAGTCTCCAACGTTTGTATCTCAGCACGAGAGCAATACTTCCTTCGCATCAACTCTTTTAACTCAGCCCATGTCAACGCGTAAGCAGCAACTTCTCCTAAAGTCTGCACTTGTAAGTTCCACCACGATAGGGCTCCGTCCAAAAATAGCCCAGAAATGTAAGTCACTTGTTGGTCTGGAGCGCACTTGCTCATTCGAAGAACAGACTCCGTTTTTCGGCCCATCTTACAAAAGCAACAGCACCTCTGGTGCCGTCGAAGTTCACGGGCTTGCAGTCGAGGAACTGCTTGTAAGTGCACCCTGCACATACGTTAGAATATACAAATGGTATTAGCAAACGTGCTAAATATATCCAGATGTATCGTAGTATGTCTCAACGACTTAACATTACCATGTGGTGGGTTGTTATTGCCGTTGTTGTTTGAATTACTTCCGCTTGTTCCTCCGTGTGAGGCTGCATACTGCGCAATGGCGGCAACAATGATTCCTTGAAGTTCTGCCTCGTTGGCAGGCATACGCGTCTGGCGTCTTGGAGGCATCTTCTAAAAGATGTTTCACGTAGGTCAGGTCATAGTAATTAAAGTGTACGTATGTATTCCACAATATCAACACATAACATCTCATGTTATAAATACATCAACCACATAACATCTCATGTTATAGAACATAAACAATCAACCAACATCACATATAATGAGAATACTGCGATTGCGCTGTCAAAAATCAAGACCACAATGTAAGGTTTACAAGCTCATAACTGTATCATACATCATCAGTGACTAAGGGCCACATCGCCCTAGTCCAAGCTATCTAGTCAGAGATAACAGCAACAAATATACAAAACATCAAAAGTCATAATCGTCCAAAATGCGGTCTCTAAAAAGCTGTGTAGTCTGCACAATCGCGGTCGTCTCACCAAAAGTCTACCCGTGTCGTACAAAAAGGCCTATGCTGATGGCGGTGGAGGAGGGGGAAAACGAGAAAAGAGTAAACGTCGCATATGAAGCCAGTCCTCCTCCATAGCGCGATGAGAGCGCATCAAGTATGCTATCTGCTGCTCAGGAGTCCAAAAACGAGCGGCAGAGTCGGGTGAAAGTGGACGCGGAGGGTGTGATACTGCAAGTGGAGTCTGGCAATGACACGGTGGTCGCTGAGCTCTCTCCAGCTCCTGTACGCGACGGGTCAGCGCCTCCTGCTATATCATGAAAGATGTGAGAACCTCCTCCGTAGAATACCCCACGTGGTATGGGTGATACGGATCGGATGGTGGCATAATGGGGGGTGTAGTCCAGAGGAATGGCTCACTAGATAGAGCGAAGGATGGCACAGTAAATGGTGCAACAGTGGGAACAACAGTGGGATGAGGAATCTGGGGTACAAACTGATCTCCTCCTGACGCGAAAGGTGTATGACCAAACGGATGTCGTGACGAACCCTCCCCAGGATGTGGTGGAGGTATGTCCTGGAGATAGGTGATCGGAAGATCTGTGCGGCGAGCCTCTGGGGTGTGTGAGGGAATCAAGGGAACATCAATGGGAGCTAAAACAGGGGCTGAAACGGGTGCCACAGGGGGTGTAACAGGCACCACGAAAGGTGGGAAATCATCGTCATCATCTATCCACCCGTTGTGGGTGTGAGCGTATCGTGGATCAATATGGGTCGCAAAAGGTGCACGGTCGAATAGCACTGGCATAGGATCAGGAAGTGGGGCGACAATAGGATCCCCTAACAAATGTGGAGCATCAACATGAGCATCGACAGCATGATCATCCACCAACAGCGGAGCAACAACAGGATGATCATCAACAGGTATATCATCAATAAAAGGGGCAACAACAGGTGCATCGGCATGAACAGGGTCATGCTCTAATGCTGGGTCAGGAGCGACAACTGGCTTAGGGGCCACAGCAGGCTCCGGATCAATAAACTCCATCTCGAAATTAGCTGGATCAGCAAACAAGGGATCGGCAGGGGCTACAGGATCCTCTAGGCGCTGGTCTAAGTGAATGAACTCAATATCCTGGTCAGGATCAAAACCAGTGGGAAACATAGGATCATCATCAACATCGTGATCAAACTCAAAGCTGTGTGCGGGAACTGGTGCAGCTGATGACGCCATATCAGGGTCGGCGTCGTGTGAGTGGTGCTGCACTCCCTGTGTATTCAAAGATGCGGACGCCACAGACTCAAATGAGTCTGGGACAGGTGAATGAACAGGGGCCTCCCCTGCAGGAGCGTCAGCAATGAGTAGAATATCATCAGCAGCAATAGGGGCCTCGCCCTCAAGGTCATCCTCAAGTGGGTCCTCCTCAAATAAATCGACGTCGTCGTCGGAAACATCATCAAGTGGCATATCAACAACGGGATAAGCGGCAAGGGACACAGGAGCAGGGATCACCACGAGTGGTAAATCCCCAGCGAGATGGCCATCAACAGGCTCTGCTACGACATCAGGCAGCGCAAAGGGCTGGAAGTCGTCATCGTCTGTGCTGGTAGTATCGGAAGTGTACACCTCGTGCTCCGATGAAACTATGTCGTCTGATACTATGACCATGGGATCTGTAGTGTCCGACTCTCCAGTACCTGATGAAGGCATGACGTCTATAACACAAACACACACATGCACAAATAATCAATCATATAATCAAATAAACATGTTAGTCACCAATAAGCAAACAAGTAATCATCCTAGTCTACCCTAGACTATCCTCTCAGTATCCCCGACTGAACTTCCTAGTCTCTCAGACTACTCCCTCAGTCTCTCAGACTGATCCTCCTAGTCCCACTAGACTACTCTCTCATCCTCTCAGACTGAGCCTCCTAGTCCCACTAGACTACTCCCTCAGCCTCTCAGACTGAGCCTCCTAGTCCCACTAGACTACTCCCTCAGCCTCTCAGACTGTGCCATAACTAACAAATAAAATGTGCTCACTTTTTTTTGTTTGTAAAAATGTTTTGTACTCTGGATCTGGACGTAGCGTATGCAATGTAAAAAAATGTTTTCGTGAGAGCCCTAGTGATCATAGTCTAGACTCGAGAAGGAATCCTAGTTCGCTATGATCAAAGCTCTGATACCAAGCTGTCACACCCTGGCTTTGCGGAAGCGTGGGTTTATTTGGTGTGACTTCTTAATACCATAGCTTAATCACAACAAAGCTATATGAAAGTAAAACCATGATGATCATCCATTACTTCAAGTTTTAAAAGTAAAATACGACAACATTGTTTTAGAGTTGACACATGCAACGAGTTTACAACACAACATAATAAAAATCTTATTCATAAGACACAACCACAAAACATGAAATAGACACAGTTTAGGACTTGTGACTCGTCCAGGCAAAAGTCACAACCCTTAAACTCGGATGACATCACTTCTCCTACGCAGCTTAATACCCTTGCATACTTAGCCAGATCCGTTAATTTGCTGAAATACATGTAAGTTGAAAAATCAACATAAAGTTGAGCGAGTTCATGTGAAAGTGAGTATGTAAAACCTTTGTAAGTATAAAATCCCTGGTATGTAGCAAATAAGGAAATAAAGAGATCACCAATGGTTTGCAAGGCCATTGATATGTGTGAAGTGCAGTAGGAAGACTCAAACCTAGCAGATTTTTGCGTCGGGTACAAAGTCACCCCGAGGTCCGTTCTGTTGGGCTTGGAGTTGGGCTCGCTATACCCAGATAGATCTACCGCTACTGACCCTCGGTCCTACAATGAGGATTAATGGCCTCCAGTTTCCGCCTACTCACTCACATGATCTAAGTAGTAACCCTCCTTACGCTAACCATACCATGTAAAAAGTATTCGTAATCATAGTAACATGTATTTCACCCCTGAAGTATAAAACTGCAAACGGTTAAGAGAAAAAGGGGGGACATGAATCACAGAAGTGCGTCTCGAAATAGTATCTCCCAATCAACCTGCTGCGTGACGACCTACACGTACTAACTTCTATTAGACGGATGGCCGTGCCTTGGCTTAAGGTTTAAGTTTTTGGGAAATAGTTAGGTAACTATTTCGTATTTCCACTTCTTAATTATTTAATGATTATCTTCCTTCCAAAGGATGGTGGTTTTAATACATGTGTGTTTTTATAAATCCAAAAATATATTATTAAGTCTCACTTAATAAATATATTTTTATTCATTTGTCTAAAATATTCTATCTCCAAAATATACATATTTTTCCCAAAAGTATTATATTTTATTCCATACGATTTCCAAAATAATACTTTTATCAAAATATGCATTCAAGAGTATTTTTCCGAAAATACATAAGTTACATTTAAAGTTCGGGTGGTAATAATAATACCGGTGTAACTTAGATATTTATTTGTGAAGGCGTTGGTATTATTTTGGAGTCGTTACTTTTTAGTGTATACGAGTTATATTATTTTTTACCCTAAAAATAATATATGTGTAGTTCACAAAATAATTGTAAAATCACACAAGCGTTTTGCTATGGAATATATATATTCTAAATATATATATATATATATATATATATATATATATATATATATATATATATATATATATATATATATATATATATATATATATAACAAGTTTTACTTACGAAAATCCACCTCCGACACTTGGTTATTTTGTAATAAAAATTATGGCGAAGTTTGTTTGGAAAACTAGTCAAAAATATATTCATAAACACTTGTCACCAAAAATATTTTCCAAGTGTTATATTTCTGGAAAAATTTCGCCAGAGTTTCCTCTGTAACTGGAGGTGGCCACGCTTACGAGCGTATCATTTTCTTTTAAAAATTCAACCAACAACTTTTCCAAACATCAATATTCAATATTCAGACATCAACTAGTCAAAAATAAGTATAGATCGCAAACACATGAACTTGTAAGTCGTGTAAAATTATGTAGTAACCTTCCAACTTTAGTAGATCTTTCTATCTTTAAAAAATGAATCGGTTTCTTGAAAAACTTTATTTTTAAAGAAGATGTAACTTTACAACTTCTAGTCCAAAAATTACGAAATTATTCCTTTGTTAAATCCTTTTGTCACACAAGTGTTTACACACTTGTTTGTTCACAAAAATGCTTTTAGAAAGAATCCGGTTTTTAAACATGATTTGCATTTTTCACTTGGTTCTTCGAAAATACCACTTGTAGATCTTTAGATCTAGTAGTTTAGAACTCTATTTTACAAGAAAAATCATTTTTACACAAGTTCATGTTTATGTGTGGAAAGGTTCATCATCTTGTATCTTCTACACCTTACATATTGCTAGTTCATGCTTCATGAACATGATCTAGCGTGGTTAGATGACGATCCGTTCCACTACTAGCATCAAACAACATAAAATAATCACATCTAGGCAAGTTTCGTAAGATTTACACCACTAGTTTTTCTTTAACCAACTAGTTCATCATACTTTCAAGACTTTATGTTTTGATCTTTAGTGTTCATGATTTTTATCCATTAAATCTCTTATTAACCACTTTAAACATGAACAAGAGAGTGTTTAGAAGCACTTACAACTAGCTCAAGGCTAGGGAAGAATCAAAGAGAAAACAAGGTGGATAAAAGCAACGTAGTGAGGTCCTTGAGATTCCGAAAGCACCGAGCCTCCTTGTGTGTGACCTTTCACCTTTGGATGTATGTGAAATTGCAAGATCAAAGCTTGATGATGGTGGGATGGTGGGCTATGGTTTCGGCCGAGAATAAGGCAAGAGGGAGAGAGAGATCAATTTTTGTTTAAGTGTTTTGTGAATGAATGAATGAACCATGGAGTTTACTTATAGACCATTTCTCACCATTAACCATTAGATCATATGTTTACTAGATATGGGACATGGACTAATAAAATAATCAAGATTGTAAGGAGTGTGTCCCACATGGGGACCGATCGGTTAGGGGGGGGGGGGGGTTATATAGTTTGATTTCAATGATATGGTTAAGTACTAGTTAGTTTAGTTAAGTACTTAAAATAGGTTATTAGTGTGTTGTGTAATATAACGGGTGTTAGGGTGTTCGGGGACCCTAACTGGCTCAGAAAAGGATAAACAATGTCATTGACAAAATTTTTATGTTCCGGGTAGAGTCCGGTTGTTCGGTTGGATATCAATCCGTTAAAGTGCTAAATAAGCATTTAAAGTGTCTTTAATATTATTTTTAGTGACACCATGAATTCCCGACAGTTTGTAAAGTGTCTAGTATTATTTTCCCATGTTTTTGCACTTTACTAGTTAACTTAAATGCTTAGTTTTTGTAATAAAGTGCAGAATTTTATACTTAACACATGTTTTAGGCACATCCGGTCACTATAACTATCACCTAGTGACGCAATTCTACAATCCTCACCTCCCTACACTCTTTACTAGTGTAGTAATCTATTCCCGGCTCATACTGGCCTTAAAGACAATGTCTGTCTAGTGTTGGCATTGTCAGCATGTTTACTGGGTATTCCGTATAGTGTGCTCACTGTGCTTTTGTGCATCAAGGTTGTCACTAATGTTTGTGTGTAAATAATAGAGTGACAGTATATAATGTGATGCACGAGTATGTATGTAATACACGGTATGCTACGAGAGTGTTGCAGAAGTGATCGCACTTCGGGATCCAAGTTGTCAATACGTTAAGTTCCAGCAAACTAAGAAAGGTGAGAAAGATATAGACCAATCATTGTCGTTGCAACATCCAACTCGGGGATGTTCGTACAAGCACCTAACACTCTACACAGTTCGCTAGGTGTTCAGATGGGTGTTCAGGTAATACTCGATAGCATCGAGATTCGAAAGGATCCAGAGAGGAATGGAAAGTTCACATTCGAGTAGGGGACAATCACTGCTATGACCCCTATAGGTTTGTTATGTTTCACATCGATCAAATAACGGAACGGAACCCCTTTTTCACTTGTTAAGCCACACTGGGACTCGCATGTACCCCACATTATTATCATGTGTGCACCCACAATAATATTGTGATTTGCATGCTCATCTCAGCTCCTCTTAACTCATGTCAAATGGTTCCTCAAACTCAAGTAGCAAACAAAAGAGCATCACGAAGCGTAAGTCATGAAGGTTTAGGGAAATACCACCCTATCAGTTACATAACCCATGCAAGTAATACATGAATTCATACTGTTGTGCTAAACGTGCCATCACATGCAATATCATATGTAAGTTTTCACTAGTTATGCAGTACAATGAGTATATAAGAGACGGACCTTGCAATCTAGAGCTGAGTGTCATGGTCGTATTCACGTTTTCAGAACTGTTCGGTTATAGTCTGTTTTTACAAAAACGTTTTCCCCCCTTTTAAAACCAAGTTCACTATAACCAATGGCTCTGATACCAATCTGTCACACCCCAAAAATCCATAAGCGGAGTATCACCGCAGGAGGCGTGACTGACCAGGATCTAGCCACCAATCACATTGAACACATAGGTATATTTAAATAAAACTTTCATTTATTAACATTAAGTATTAAAACATTACAAATAATTCATAGTGTACAGCGGAAGCATAATTCATTCGTTAAGTGTTTATAAACCACATGTAAAAACCATTAGTCTTGTTTTGCAATTCCATGTATCTCGACCCATGACCACTCCAGCCTCCCAGACAGCAAGTTCCAACAATAAGCACCTAAAGGCCTGCAAGGCATGTAACAATGAATCAATAACAAAGTTGAACGAGTTCACAGTTGGTTGTCCAGTTTTAATGTTGTTTCATGGATCATATGTTCATTCGAAAACCAGTAGTTAATTAATTTCTTGTTTCCCAAATCATAACCAGTGCGGGCTACCCCATGTTGTGAACCACTAGACTAGTTAAATACATTGGCGTCCTTCCCAACCGAGGACGGAGGTACGTATTCTACCCATCCGAGAATACGCAGGTTAAATGTAGTCATCCTTCCCAATCCAAGGACGGAGGTACATATTCTTCCCAATCCGAGAATACGCAGGTTTAGTGTAGGCGTCCTTCCCAATCCGAGGACGGAGGTACGTATTCTTCCCAATCCGAGAATACGCAGGATTAAATGTAGTCTATTAGTGGTGAATATACAGGTTTCATCTTAGCTTCTTAATCCCATTCCCAGCCCACCGGGAATCCCATGCCTTAAGAGTGTGAACTCACCTTGGTTTGCTCGGATTGTTAAGTTACTTTACTCGTTCCAAGTTGGTCAACCAAACCCTACCGTGGTTACCAAAAGCAATTAGTTTATATGCACTTAAATCATACATTCCACGTTCACATTCCACATGTAGCGTACACATAAAACACATAATCATACATGTATTCCGATCATCCATACACTAATTTACATGTTTCATGTTTCACAAAACCATAATTCAATAGCACCATTTAGTGTACATCCCCTAACGTATCAACACATAATGGACAAGGCCTGAACGAAGCACGTAGCCCAATTGATGTGCCAAACCCGTCCCATGTAACCGGCCCCAAAAATGTTAAATCGTGCGGCCCAATATAATTAAAATGTGTACAGCCCATCACATGATTAACCTGGTACTGTGTGGCCCATGATTTACAGTCCAGGTCCCCTGATGTTGTTACCCGGCCCATATGCTAAGTCCTTGAAACCCAACCCAAGTTCCTAAATGTGTGAGTCCATTATTCATTACCTTATTTTATGACACTAGGTTGCACAATTTTTTTTTCCAGAACATATCTCTAGTACATTATTTCCTCGATCAAGATTTCATGGCTACTTCATTTAAATCAAACAGTTCACCTTCTTGACCTTCAAGTATTAATATGGAAACTAACATATTAACATATCTAACCATCCCTAACCGTGACATCAAATAAAACATCATTAGCATCAATAAATTGAATGGGACTACTCTAATAATTGTTAACATGAACAATCTTTCAGTAAGTCACGTCATCTTTTGATCATGCACATTAAATCATTATCATGACAAGATTATCAACCATTACAAGATACCCTAATCACGAAACCATTCTTGGTCCACCAACATGTTGCAACTAATAATCCATGTAATATTTAGCATGTACGACAGTTTGGTGATCCATATCATAAACCATCACATATTCTAATTGTTTTGTTTTTATTAGAAACAACAAACAGGTTAATAGTTAGCATGTATGAGCATGATTCATGTCAATCATCAAGAACAACAAATGGATTAACAATAAAAATTCACTAACCGAAGACAAGAATACTGATTGAAAGGATCAAAAGGCTTCGACGAAGAGGGGGGGGGTATCTTCTGCCGTGCAAGTTCTTGAGAGAGGAGGGTAGGGTTTGTTTTGTTTTTTTTAGTTTATGATCAACAATGTAGGATCGTGAGACGGTCGAAACGAGTCTATCAGAAGAGTTCTCGGTCTAATCAGAGGCGGAATTCATTGATTAAACTTTGTAACAGCTTGTTTCACTTCTAATTGTCTTGTATTATTGATTTAACACGTTTACAGATCAGTAGACACGTCGGAAGCACTTCGGTACCGGAATCACGAACCTTACAAATGAGATGGCAGCTCCCCTATTTATAGGTGTTGGTATTTCGCACGGAATAGGCAAATGCTATTTCGTGCGAAATAGCAAACTGTTATTTCGTGCGAAATAGCACTGCTATTTCGTGCGAAATTAACTCTTCAACACACAAACTCTATTTTCTCGTACAACGTGCCCTGATCTAACAATTCTAGTACAAGACTCGATACAAGACGAAGTCGACAGACGTATGCACCAACAGACTCCCCCTCGGATGTTGTCGAGTCTTCAGTGTCGAATCTTCACAGATCTTCAGCCTTGATCAGTCTTTGGGCTTTCTTCAAAGTATTTGACAGTGTAAGCATCCTTAATCTACTCTTCACATTCTCTTGATCAGATCTCTTGATTCTTTAAGTTCATCAGCATCAGCAGTTAGTGTGAACATCAATTCCGGATCTGAAGTTGGCTCTATTCATCTACAGACTCCCCCTTAAGGAATGCTTGGGATCATAATCTGACTTTCACAGATTCTAAAATCGCAATCTGGCTCACTCATAGCCATAACCTGCACATTCTCTACCTCAAAGTAAATTTTACAAATTTCAAATTTGACAAATTTAAACTTTCTTCTTACCACTTGCATTAATTAAATTCAAAACATCATCTTGTAATAATATGACATTTCACAAATTCTTTTAACCACTTGAATATGACACTTTCAAATTTGGTTTCAACTGAATGAACCATTTAAACATTTCAATAACATTTTTCATTTCAACAAACTCTCCCAACCCTGTTGTTCATCATGTTTAGCACTCGGAATTTTGAAAATCAGCTTTTCAACATCAGTTGTCTAAAATCTTTTTGAATTTTTCAAAATTTATGCTAAAACACTCCGAAAATCTTTTTGGATATCTAATATAAATGAAATGTAGTAAAGAAATATTTACAAACAATATTTTTTGTGAGTTTGTGTAAGAGGATCATATCAGTTTTTGAGACAAATCACCAACACCGTTAAGCTTTAAACATTTTAAGTTCTAAACGATTCACTTAGATTGTCAGTATATTGATCCACTTAAATTTTCACACAAAGTTCAACTGTTTCGAGATACGAGATTAATGTTTTAGAGACTTAAACTTATTCGCGTGTCCCACCTCAGAATATACTCCCGTATCCAGATCCCAATATTCAGTCTTACAGGTGAATATAACTAGATGATATCTGTAAAGGGTTAATTGCGAGGGCCGTGAGAGCTCAGGCTATTGCTTCCGCAAAATCAGATAGATGACGGCTTCGACTTTTAGATGTGTTCCCTTTAGAGAATCTTTTCTTCAACAGCACATGATTAGCATTTTGCAATGTTTCATCATTTTTTATGCTGAGGGCGGTGCTATTTTTCAAGCAAGCGAAAATTATTATACGGGGACTAGGCCATTGCTTCCGCAAAATCAGAAGTCCCGGGATAATACCCTAGATATCACTAAGCATAAAGACCTAGTATCTCAGAAAGAGGGGTCTTTCAAACAGGATTTCGGGGGTTACCCATATATCCGAGAGATGTTCCCCACGAGATAAGTAAGTTTGAAATTTAGGTTTATATCTCGACACAATCTACTAAATGTGCAAAAACCTACTGGCACATCATCGGTGAGACTGTTTATCACATTTTTACTCTCCAATTCTTTAGCGTGCTGTGATAGTCCACTGATGTACTATCAACAAAACTCGTTTTGAATTTATCATGTTTTTGGATTTTTCAAATTTTCTAATGTTTTTGGATTTTCTGAAAAAATCTTACTCCCCCTAAAATGCAAAAGCATTTAAAGAAAATTTGAAAACAAACTGTACAAGGAAAGTGACAACATGATGTGAATTGCTTCAATTTCGCGATCCACTTGGCATAAACAATCAGAACTCCCCCTTACAACAAACCATTTTCCCATTATGATTTCAAAACACTTAAGTTTGTTTTAATCAAAATGGTTTTTCCGGAAAATTAGTTTTGTTGATTTCACAAACCATTTGTAGGTTAGGGGATTAACTCATCACTTTGTTCATCTTTAACCACTTGAAAAATTTAACATTTTTCGGTTCTATCAACAACACCACTAGTAGGAAAGATAAATCAAGTACAACTTAATGTCCCTGATTAATCTTGTAGGTCGAAATATCACCAATGTGAATTTCTTAAGAAAAATGCCGATTCCTGCTCCACACTTACCAACCTGGGAGCTCCGGCAAGTCAGAATTTTAGTTTGAAAATACTGTCACCCAAGCCTGACCAGCCTTGGGTGATTTTGAATCAACTCTATCCCAACCTCCTTTCGATTTATAAAAATCTTTTGCACTTTTCACTTTCCCATCTACCATCTTCCCAAATATATGTTTGACTTTCCCATTGAAAGGTTTTTCAGCATCAAATTCTCCTTTACCAGAGAAGGATTGATCTGAAATTTCAATTTTACCAACTTTCAACTTCAAGTTTTCTTTTGACAATGGCGGAAAATGTTCATCGTTCAACTCTGGAACGGAATTCTCATTCTTTTTCTCAACATATGACTCCTCTAATTTTATGGAATCAGATTCATTGTCAGAACTACTCTCAGATTTTACAACCCATCTTTGTTTATTTTCATCAACTTGTCTTTTGTAAAAACGCTTCGAACTTTCACCAATTTCGAAAGTCGAATCTTTGAACATTTTGACTTTTTCAGTTGGATTGTTTTGTTTTGTTAACCCATTTTTCATTCATCTTTGGTTTAGAAGAAACTCCCTGTTTTGAGTTGTTAGACTTTGAACAATTCCATGCAATGTGTCCAACTTCTTGGCATCTGTAACAGGTTCTTCGTTCAACCTTTTCCTCATATTCATTCATCATCTTCTTTTTCTTCTCAGAAAGAAACTCTCGGTTTGACTGTTTCCAGAATGGTTTCTTCTGCTCTTCTTCAGAACTTCCTCCTGCAACAAATTTTGTTTTTGATTTATAATTTTTCTCAATTTTATAATTTTCCAGGGGAATGAAACCTAATCCCTGCTTTTTGAAATTACCGTTATGGTTTGGTTTTTTGGATAACCCGAACCAGAACTGTAACCTTTTTTCTTGTTCAATCTCTGTTGAACTCTTGAAGTGTACTTTTTAGATTTTTCATGAAGATTTAAATCTTTTATTTCAGAAATATTAATTTCTGTTAATTTGAAAACTTGTTTGATCATTTTAGTTTTGACACTTCTTATTGGAAATTCCTCATCAGAATATAATTTGTCTGAATCATTCAAAGTATATGCCACTTTGATTGGTCCGTCATTCAAATTAGATTTTGATAACAGGAATTCTTTATTGTAAACCCTTTTAACCGGTGAACTCGGAATCTTTTCTGACGAACTCGAACTTTCAGATTTAGACTCCAACTTTGACTCTTCATCCATATCCAACACCTGATCGACCACTTTCTTTAACAACTCAGACTCATGATCAGTGTCAGACGCTGTGAATGTGACATCAATATTGTCTGGTAACTCATCAATGGTTTCAGACTTCAACTTTATATTGAGAGCCTTATTTAAACGTTCCTCATTTGGCTTTCTAGGAGAATAACTATTCCAAATCGGGGGCGGACACTTGTTATACTTGACACTTTGTTTCTTACTAGTATCCTCTTCATTTTCCTTATCTTGGAAAGCTTCAAGACGTGCAACAGTAGGATAAACTCGATCAATCAAATAATCACACGTTGTATAACTCAACAACAAATGTTTAATTCTTTCACTTTCAATCTTTTCAAGTTCCAAAACCTGCTTTAGCTTTGCACAGTCTTCAATATACTCATTGATGACTTTCTGCTTTGTCATTAAAGTTGAACTCATCATTGTCATAGCAGCATCAACTTCTGAATTTGTCTTTTTCAGACCATCAACTGTTCTGTTCAAAACATCGTATGACTCTTTCACATACTTCACATCAGACAACAAATTGTCTTTCATCTCTTCGAGTTCAAGAATTTTCTTGTCCTTCTCCTTACAATCTTTGCAAGATTCCAGACATTTCATACAAGGTTTAATGACTTCAACTATCTTTTCAACCTCGACAATCTTTTCAACTTCGACAATTTTTTCTACCTCGACGAGTTTCTCAACTTCGACGAGTTTCTCAACTTCAACTATTTTTTCGATCTCAACAATTTTCTCTACCACTTTTTCCACTTCAACGATTTTTTCTATCACCTTTTCAATGACTGATTCAACATTTTGTTCTTCAGCTTTCATCTTTGTCTTGTCATCAGCTATTCTTATTGCTTCCAGCTCTCTCTTTAATCTGGCAATCTTCTTCTCATTCAGCATCTCAACTTTATCTGCAAAAAACAAATTAAAACTGTCAGGATCCAGACCTTTTCTAGCTTTATTAAGATATTCTTCTTCATCATCGGTATCAATATCACTTCCTAAATCTGGAAAAATCGGTATTCTTTTCAGACTAGATTTGACTTCATCTTCTTCCAGAATTCTAGCAACAAGACCTGAACCAGGTGGAATGTATTTATCCCAGCTAAATCCCTCTGCAACCTTTTCATCGTCTTGGTCAATTATACCATAACAAGCTCTTTTCTCTTTTTCTTCAATGGCACGTGCATGTGCAGTTTGTGGTTGTTGAGCAATCTGATGAAAAATTGATTTTTGGTAATAATTGTTTTTTCCAGACTGATATTGTTTTCCATTTGCTTCTTTGTTTTTGCACTCACGCTTAAAATGACCTTTTTCTTGACAACGGAAACATGTAACCTTTGATTTGTTAAACTCTATCAGAGATTTAGACAATTCATTAAAGTCATCTCTTCCAGTGATTCGTTGAAACTTTTCTGCCCTTCTAACAGCACTTGCTAAACACCACTTGATGTCCATCAACTCAAGTTCTTCAGCATCAATTTGGTCATAATCTTCTTTGGTAAGCATCGGATTTTCAATTTTTCCAGCAATCAAACTTTCATATGATTCCAACATAGCAACGAGTGATGCCATGTGTTGCTTAGCTATATCTGGAGACAGATTTTGACCATTTTGAATGTTCAAGGTAACATTGCACTGAAGATTTGTAGAATTCTGTCGTTGAGGACTTGGTGTTGTAAAATTTGGATCAAAGCTTGAATACGAAGACGAAGGTCCACCACTTTGAGTCACAGTACTTCCCTTTGTTCCAGAAGAACTATCAGCACTGAAACCAGTTTGAATCTTTGGGCTTGGAGTAACTTCAAATTTGTTTCCTCTGTAGTATAAACTGACATCTTGTTGAGCATTTGGATTCTTCATAATTGTCATTTTCTGGATATCCAACTCATGCTCTTCAATCTTCTGAATAAACTGTGCCAGATTCATATTTTCAGATTTTATCATGTGTTTTAGGATCAACAAATAAGTTCCCCATTTCTGTTGTGGTAATGCATCAGCTAGTTTATCAACCCATTCATCGTCGTCTTTCTTTATGTCCAATCTTCCCATTTCCAAGACTAGATGACAATATCTATCTATGGTCATTTTTGTTGTTTCATGGTCAAAAGCTACAAACATGTCAAATGATTTCTTCAATAATGCCTTTTTATTCTTGATCATATCTGCACTTCCTTTAAACTTTTGAATTAATGCCATCCAAATTGATCTTGCAGTACCCTCATGTTGAAGCAAAACAAAGATATCTTCTTTAATCGCTTGTTGAAGAATACTGATCATCATTTTTTCACTTGTATACTTCAATTTATCACTTTCTGAAATGTCACAAAAAGCTTTTTCAAGCCCACGTTCATTTTTCGGTTTCTCGTAATCTTTCTCTAATGAACACCATGCATCAAACTTATAAGCTTGCACCCAGTTCTCAAAACGATTTTGCCATCCTTTAAAATCTTCAATGTACATAAGCTTTGGTGGTTTCTGGTAAGTTCCTATCTCATTCTCATTGTACAATGTTTCGGCAGCCGTAACTGGAGCAACTGGTGTAGCAAACGCATTGTAGAATTCCTCTTCCATGATTCAGTGATCTGTATCACAAATTCAACAAAGTTCAAACAACAATGAAAGTTCACACGAAATATGAGTTCAAACGAAATAACACAC
Organism: Helianthus tuberosus; assembly: GCA_030545235.1. NCBI lineage: Eukaryota > Viridiplantae > Streptophyta > Magnoliopsida > Asterales > Asteraceae > Helianthus > Helianthus tuberosus. Next base: position 109,875,299 of record CM060383.1, read on the forward strand.
TGATGCGAAATCAGTTTGGTGCGAAATAGCCGTTCAAACGAAATCAAACTTCTGGTACGAAATAGATGATGATTTCGTACGAAATAAAGTCCTTTGGTGCGAAATTACTGATTTCGTACGAAATTACAAGCTAATTTCGTGCGAAATAATAATTCTGAAGTGATTTCGTGCGAAATAAACCAAATACAGTGATTTCGTGCGAAATCAAGTGTATTTTTCAAGCGAAATATCAATTTCAAGCGAAATCAATTGACTATTTCGTGCGAAATACTGCTGACGTCATCATGTTCGATCTGATTTTCAAGCGAAATTACAAATTTTTAATAATTTTAGATCGAATTTAAGTCCAATTTTATCAAGGATTCATTAAAACACGGTTCCGCATGTTATGTATGAAATTCAATCCATATTGACCGTGAATTTTTTTTAATTTTCAGAAACAAGGTGTAGAAAACAGATTTTCAAGCTGAAATCGGTAAGAACTCTTCCTCCTGAGCTCTGATACCACATGTAGGATCGTGAGACGATCGAAATGAGTCTATCAGAAGAGTTCTCGGTCTAATCAGAGGCGGAATTCATTGATTAAACTTTGTAACAGCTTGTTTCACTTGTAATTGTCTTGTATTATTGATTTAACACGTTTACATATCAGTAGACACGTCGGCAGCACTTCGGTACCGGAATCACGAACCTTACAAATGAGATGGCAGCTCCCCTATTTATAGGTGTTGGTATTTCGCACGGAATAGGCAAATGCTATTTCGTGCGAAATAGCAAACTGTTATTTCGTGCGAAATAGCACTGCTATTTCGTGCGAAATTAACTCTTCAACATACAAACCCTATTTTCTCGTACAACGTGCCCTGATCTAACAATTATAGTACAAGAATCGATACAAGACAAAGTCGACAGACGTATGCACCAACAAACAATTCCAGTAAGCACGCAATATCTAATAGACTTTGAGGGGGCGGTTCCTGTTTGGCCGACATGGGCTCAAGCCCAAGTAATTGGACTATCACAATAAAAGGTAATGGGTTATCACAGTGGGCCGATTTTAAACTAATTGGATTCTAATGGGCTACAAGGGTTTAGGGTGTGGCTCACTCGAACAAATAACACTAATGATGTGGCCCAATACATTTGCAGCCCAAAAACATAAATATACAGTTACACACGAGCACGGAACGTAAAACACTTGAAAGAGGAATAACGAGGAGTTAAGATCACGAGATTTAAAAGTTACAAACCTTAAAAGTTCGGGTTGTCACACGCGGTCAGATTGCCAGTAACAAAAACTTACAGAAGGTGGGCACGGGGGCGTGTTCGGTGAACATGGCCCCGTGGCGGGCAGGTTTCAGACAAACTGCAGGTACAGGGTGGTGGACACGTGGCGTGCTGGCTGGGCATGACCCCGTGGTCAGAGTCTGCAATCAATGAAAACAGGTTTTGGCTTTCGGTTCTAGTTTTTAGGCTTATGTAGCACTAATAGTTAGTGCTCCCAAGCCTCCTAGGTACCTATTTATGCCTAAATACCACACCACACAAATAACAAACATCCTAACACACCACAAGTTTATCATCCACATCACAAACTAAAAAAAGAAAAATGCAGAAAAGTAAAAGTGTTAACGGAAAGTAAATTGTTCAACATTGGCACGCAGGCCAGATAAAGGTTTTTAAGAGCAAGGGGTTAACCTAGTAAGAGCTTCAACCGTGTCACATCACCTCTAACGCCTTCGCATCAATCAATGTCTTCATCCTCGTCATCTCCTCCTTGATTTGCCATGTACTCCCGAATATTGCCGATGTCATCTTGTATGTCGGAGATGTTCCTCTCTATTGCTCCGACCCGGGTGTACATGTTGTTGGCCATGTTGTTGGTGCTGCGGGTGCACACAAGGTTTTCCTGCAAGAGATCATGTAAACTTTGAAAGTTAGGAAAACCACCCCCTTGAGAGGAGGATTGGCCCGCATCACCATGATACTGATACTGGTACTATGGAGGAGGACGAATTTGTGGGGCATGAAGGACGAGGGCCTCTTGTGGGTTCCAAATATGTCCCTGATCCATTTGAAATCGAATCGTTCCGTCACCCGCTTCATTGATGATCCCCATTGAGCGGCATATGACGAGATCCACCTTGCCCGACCATGGGCCCTTCTTGAAGGACCTCAGCATCCTATGCACGAAGTTCTTGAAAAGGCGGTAGATCCACCCTCCAAAGAAGATCGAGGTCGGGGGATTGGCTAGCTGGTTCAGGTGCATGTTTTGGAGAAGCATGTGTGGAACATCGAGAGGCACACGGTTATGGATGTAGTATAAGACCGTCAGATCCCTCAGATTGACAACACCGGTACTGTCATGCCTTTGGTTGAATGAGTTGCTAAGGACCCTATGAATGTTGCAGTATAGAGGGTCCCGCAACTATGAGCTTTTTGTTTAGCTTGGATTATAGGCTCATTCCCCAATTTGAGCCCATGCTGATTGATGTTGGTTTTGCGGGAGTTCACGAAGACCACCCGTGTTTTCCTCGTCTCCGGCATTCTCTTCAGCATACAACCCAATGATTGACCCAAATTGTGCAATCGAGATTGAGAGCACATTTCTAGCACAACGAAACTCAACCCCCTCTTCGTCAAACAGCTCTGCTTTACCCTTGAACGCAAATGTGCTATAGAACTCCATGTTGTACTCGTGGACCGAGTGGAGTCTAGTGAAAAGAGCCGCCCTAAGGGGACCAGTGACCAGGTTGTTGAAGCGGTCAATCTACCCCACTGCTTCCAGGGTGTCTAGGCATACTTGTCGTGGGTTTTCCTCGGGCCTTGTCTGAAGCACTTCAAATCGGGCTTGAGCAGCCCATTCACTGTGGTTGAAGCGTGTGAATTTATTGGCCATCTGAAAGAAAACACAAAACAATTAGCACGAAACAATAAATTTTCGAAGAAAACAGAAAACAGCAAGCTGAACAGGGCCCCGTGGCCACTGGCCACACCCTGTGTTCTGCTAAAAATTGCTGGACACGCCCCCGTGTCCGCTGAGGACGACCCCATGCTCAGGCGTCTGTTTCCCAAAAATCCAATTTTTCGACCCGGTTCCGAAAACTTGAAAATTTTTGGTTGAGTAGGGGCGGTTTTCCCCGAAAATGAAACCCCAAGTGCCGTTTTTCCCAAAACAAACTATTTACCCCTTCAATTTCATCTTTTTCGGTTCAAAAACAAGGGTTTGAGGTTTTTATAAGAAATCGGACAAATCTTCAAACAATTAAAGTTGGTTTACTTCCTATAACACATAACTAAACTACTACTAATAGATCTAAGCAAAAAATTGAGGTTTGATTCTGTTCAAGTTGAAGAACCCTAGATTTTTCCCTAAATTTTTGATGTTAAACTACATGCAAATGATTAATCTAACTAACTATGATGATAGAATCATACCTTGACGTTGTTGAACGGTGGAAGAACGTGAAAATCTGCAGAAAATCACGGTGGAACTAGAGAGTTTTCGGGGAAATGGGTCGTGTTGAAGTGACAAAATGAAGGAAATAGGGGTTTTATCCCCGTCAGTTAGCCGAGCACGGCCCCGTGTCCAGCTGGGCACGGCCCCGTGGGCAGGTAAAAATTATTATTATTATTATTATTATTATTATTATTATTATTATTATTATTCATTTTTTATAGTGCACGTGTGAGTGACCTGTTTCCCAAAACTTGGTTCTAGAAATCTTACCTGATTTAGAAGCTTTCCCGTCGTTCTTTACTTACAAACTATGATGTTGATGCACAAACCTTTGTTTATTCATCGACCGCTTGTAGCGAGATCTCCTCCTCTTCATCCTCAATGAATCCTTGATAAAGCTTTAGCCTTTGGCCATTGACTTTGAATGGAATTCCATTCCGAGATTTAATTTCAATTGCACCGTGTGGAAAAATATGGGTGATAGAAAAAGGTCCCGTCCACCTAGAGTTTAATTTACCGGGAAATAATCGAAGTCGTGCATTAAACAATTGAACTTGATCTCCTACCCGAAATTCATTTGGTTTAATGTGTTTATCATGCAAAATTTTCATTCTTTCCTTATAAATTTCGGAGTTAGAGTATGCGTGATTTCTTAATTCGTCTAATTCATTTAATTGACAAAATCGATTTTTACTGGAAATTTGTATGTCTAAGTTTACGTTTTTAATTGCCCAGTAGGTTTTGTGTGCTATCTCTACTGGCAAATGACAACTTTTTCCATAGACAAGCTTATATGGGGTGGTACATATTGTTGTTTTATATGTAGTTCGAAAAGTCCATAAAGCGTTATCTAATTTATCTGCCCATTCCTTTTTATTTAACCCTACGGTTTTCTCAAGTATTCTTTTTAAACCTCGATTAGTCACTTCGGCTTGTCCGTTTGTTTGAGGGTGATATGCTATTGAGATCCGGTGATAGACCCCATACCTTGTTAAAAAAAATTCGAGTTGATGATTAAAAAAATGGGTGCCCCTATCACTTATTAATGCTTTTGGAGTTCCAAAACGAGAAAATAATCGTTTCAGGAATCTTACCACAACTCTTCCATCATTTGTTGGAAGGGCTTCGGCCTTGGCCTATTTTGACAAGTAATCCACTACCACAAGTATATATATATATATTTCCTTTTGACGGTGGGAAAGGTCCCATAAAGTCGAGCCCCCACACATCAAAAATTTCACAAACAAGAATGCCATTTTGTGGCATTTCATTTTTGAAAGAAATATTACCTGATCGTTGACATGCACCACAAGTCTTTACAAGACTTTTGGCATCTTTGTAAATGGTTGGCCAATAAAATCTTGAATCAAATACCTTTCGTGCGGTACTAGTGGCACCATGATGTCCTCTATATGGACCTTCATGACAATGGTGGAGAATTCTTCTTGCTTCACTACCATGTACGCATCGGCAGATAAGTTGGTCGGCACACATTTTGAAAAGATAAGGATCTTCCCAAAAATAATGCTTTACATCGGCAAAGAATTTTTTTCTTTGATGATGTGGCCATCCTTTTTGCGACTATTCCGATAGCTAACTAGTTAGCATAGTCGGCGTACCATGGTTCTTCTCGGTATTCCACCATTTCTAGGGACTCCGTTGGGAATTTTTCATTGAATAGCTCATCCCTAGTTGCCTCCAAAGCTGGATCTTCCAAGCGGGAAATATGATCTACAGCGGTGTTTTCTGCTCCTCTTTTGTCTTTTATTTCGATGTCGAATTCTTGGAGGAGTAGAATCCATCTGATTAAATGTGGTTTAGCATCCTGTTTCTTAAAGAGATATCGAATGGCTGCATGGTCTATACAAACTATCATTTTAGAAAGAACAAGATAAGAACGAAATTTATCAAAAGCAAATACTACATCTAGTAATTCTTTTTCAGATGTTGTGTAATTTTCTTGTGCATCGTTAAGTGTTTTACTAGCGTAATATATTGGGTGAAAATGCTTATCTTTTCTTTGTCCCAAGACGGCTCCAACTGCAAAGTCACTTGCATCACACATGATTTCAAAAGGTAATTTCCAATCAGGCGCTGTCATGATAGGTGCATTGACTAGCATTTCTTTTAACGCAAGAAATGCTTGGTTGCAATCCTTGTCAAAGATAAAAGGAGCATCTTTTTCAAGTAATTTTGTTAATGTCCTTTAGATTTTAGAAAAGTCTTTGATAAATCATCTATAAAATCCGAAATGCCCTAGGAAACTTCGGATAGCTCTAACGGAGGATGGGGGTGGTAATCGAGAAATAGTGTATATTTTGGTTCGATCAACCTCCATTCCTTCGCTAGAGATTTTTTGACCTAGTACTATTCCCTCCATTACCATGAAATGACATTTTTCCCAATTAAGGGCGAGGTTGGTTTCCTCACATCGGGATAGCATTCGTTCAAGGTTATCGAGGCATTGGTCGTATGAATCTCCAAAGATAGAAAAGTCATCCATGAAGACTTCCATAGTCTTTTCTATCATGTCATGGAAGATGGCCACCATGCAACGTTGAAAAGTTGCGGGGGCATTACATAGACCAAAAGGCATGCGTCGATAAGCAAAAGTTCCGTAGGGACATGTGAATGTTGTATTTTCTTGGTCTTCGGGTGCTATCGGTATTTGAAAGTAACCTGAAAAACCATCTAAGAAACAGTAAAATTTGTGACCGGATAATCTTTCTAACATTTGATCAATAAAAGGTAAAGGAAAGTGATTTTTCCTTGTTGCCTCATTTAATCGACGATAATCTATACATACTCTCCATCCCGTGGCAGTTCTTGTTGGTATTAATTCATTTTTCTCATTAGTGACCACTGTCATACCTCCCTTTTTAGGAACTACTTGGACGGGACTTACCCAAGGACTATCGGAGATTGGGTAAATGAGTCCGACGTCAAGTAATTTGATGACTTCATTTTTAACCACTTCTTGGACATTTGGATTTACTCTATGTTGTGGTTGTATTACCGATTTATAGTCATCATTCATTAAAATTTTGTGCGTGCACATGGAAGGGCTTATTCCTTTAATATCTACAAGCTTCCAAGCAATCGCGTTTTTGTGTTTTTTTTCAAAAGTGTGACTAGTTTTTCTTTTTCAACACTAGTTAATTTTGAAGAAATAATTACAGGTAACTTACCATCTTTGTCGAGAAAGGCATATTCCAAACCTTTTGGGAGTTCTTTGAGCTCAAGTGGTGGGTCTTTAGGAGACTCCTTATTTGGTTGCTCATTTTGGTCAAGAACCAAAAAGGTTTGTTCAATGGCGACCTCTTCTTCAACAAAGTGGTCGATTTCTTCTCTTGTATCGGGTGGCTCATCTTCATCTTCAATTAGGGGGTCATCATTGCCGAATGGATATTTCATTGAATGCTCAAGATCGTCACTTCTTTTGAATGCCCCTAATTGAATGGGTAGATTGTTATACTTTCGATTTTTCAAAGCTTTGTGGGTTTTTACAAAAGGTCGTCCCAACACTAGCCGAGCGTCATTAAGGATGACGAAGTCGGTTGGGATTACCATTTGGTTTGTTTGGACTAACACATCTTCAACTATTCCCATTGATTTTATTGTTTTCCGATTAGATAGAAAAATGGGTATTTGAAGTGGAGAAAAATCACCAATACTTAATTTTTCGAAAATGTAGTTTGGCATTATATTAACACAAAGATCTTTATCAATTGTAATATTACTAATAAAGGAATTTTGAAAGAAACATGGAATCGGTGTAATGTTAATTTCAAATGGATCATCTTTTATTAGCGTATGTTAGGATCTGAGTTTCTTTTGATTGTGTTTGTTTAATAAGAATGAAGATGAAACAGAGATAAATTGCAGTGGAATTAAATGGAATAAACTTTCAACACACAATCAATGGAAGAATAAGTTTCAGCAAACATGTTTGACATATAATCGAATGATTGTATTTATTACAATAATCAATTACACTGCATGCATGCACATAATCTCCCCCTCAGCCTGAGCTCACTTGATTGTTCATACAGAATGACCTGGTGATGAAGAGAGCTATTTATAGTACAGAACAACCACTGAGCATCTTTGGCTGACGTCACCATGAAAGTGACATCCAACCTCCTAACAACCTACAACCACTGATAACTAAACAACTGATTACAAGTGTAATACAAAGAATAAAGTAAACTACTGATTCTCCATTCCACTGTTGTAGCTTCAATAGTGCTTTAGGTCTTTAGCAGTACTTGAGTTGCATCAGTAGATTGGGGATCAGTACTTTATCTTCAACAGTCTTTCTATATCAGCAGTAGTTATGAAGAGCAGTACTTTGAGGTCATCAGATGTTAGGGCTACTTTCAAGGGGAAAGATCTGTTACAACCAACTGCTTATTGTGAATCCACTGATCTGAACCAGTTTTGGCTTTATCAACTGTTCCTTTGTAGGGTTCAATCCCAACAATCTCCCCCTGGAACAGATGATGCCAAAACCCTTCATTATTCTGGATCTTTATTGCCTCATCAGGAATTCCCTAACTTGCCCTTTGAATTATAATTCAATGTTCAAGGAATCCTCATCATCCTCATCCATGCACAGTGTAAGCTCAAGGAGATCTTGTAAATCTTCTACACTCAGGCCAAGTGCATTTTCCCTTTATATATGCTTCACTTCACCACTGGACTTGAGCAGAGTCATTACGTGGGTCTTTTGATCAGACTTCCACTTTAGTATCTTTGAGTCCAGTGGGTTTCTTGGGAGAGTTTTTATTTTAGATGAGTTTGGAGAAGGAGGCATGCTCAGAACTCTTTTGGCAATGTCTTGAAGCTTAGCTGAGTTAGGATCCTCTTCTATCATTCTTTTCATGGCTTCTTTCATATAAACAGCTTCATCTGCAACATCTTCAGTGTTAGGATCTGAGTTTCTTATGATTGTGCTTGTTTGATAATAATGAAGATGAAATAAGGTTAAGTGCAGCGGAATTTAAATGGAACACACTTTCAACATACAATCAAAGAGAGAATTGTTTTCAACAAACAGGTTTAACATGAAATCGAATGATTATATTTATTACAATCTTCAATTACAATGCATGCATGCATACAATCTCCCCCTTAGCCTGAGCTCCCAGTGAATTTTTGTACAGAATGACTTTGGGATGAAGAGAGCTAATAGAACAGTGTAGGGTACTGTTCTATTTATAGTATAGAACAAACCACTGTGGCATCTTTGCTGACGTCGCCATGAAAGTGACATCTAACCTCCTAACAACCTCTAACCACTGACTATTACAAAAACTGCTATCTAACAACTGATTACAATAAACAAATATAAATACAAGTCTAACTGCTTCTTCTTCATTCCACTGCTTTAGCTCCAGCAGTGCTTTATGTCTTCAGTAGTGCTTGAACCATAGTAACAGATTTATCATCAGTTGATTAGTCTTCAACAGTCTTTGGATGATCAGTAGTTGTTGTAGATCAGCAGTTGTTGTTAAAGGGCAGTACTTAGAGGACATCAGATGTTAGGCCACATTCAAGGGGAAAGACTGATGCAAACAATTGCTTATTTTGAATCCACTGATCTTATCCAGTTTTGGCTTTAATCAACTGTTCCTTTGTAGGGTTCAATCCCAACAATCTCCCCCTGGAACAGATGATGCCAAAACTCTTCATTATTTCTGGATTTTTATTGTCTCATCAAGAGTTCCCTAACTTGACCTTTGAATTGTAATTCAAAGTTCATAGAGTCCTCATCATCCTCATCCCTGCACAGGGGAAGCTCAAGGAGATCTTGCATATCTTCAACACCCAGGCCAAGTGCTGCTTCCCTTGATATTTGCTTCACCACACCATTAGATCTGAGCAGAGTCAATACGTGGGTCTTTTGATCAGACTTCCACTTTAGTATCTTTGAATCTAATGGGTTTCTTGGGAGAGTTTTTATTGCAGATGAGTTTGGAGATTGAGACCTGGTGATAACAACTTTAGCAGGGTCTTGAGATTGTGTTGATTTTTGTTTCTCTGCGAAAAGTGTCTGAAGGACCATCTTCATGATAAGCTCTTCTTGATCCTTGTCTTCTTTGGTTTCTGCATCCATCTGCTTTTGTTTCCTTCTTTAATAAAGGATGGTAGCAGGTGGAGCAGTGGATCTCCTGATTGGTAACTTTTGTTGTTTTACTGGAACCACTACTTCTGGATAATCGGGTTTTTTAGGAGCAGTGGGATCTCTTTTCCTTAACTCTTCCAAACTTTTATAAGTAACTAACACTTTATCCTCTGACCATCTTGTAACCTGGTTCCTTGACCCATAATCAGCAGCCATCAGCTCTTCTTTCATTCTTTTCAACTTTAAAGCCCTTTCTGATACATTTTTCTTGTATTTGGCCCATACTGGAGGAGTTTTCTTTGTTTTGTTTTTTTATCATCTCTTGAATTCTTGCTATCTCCTCTTGTAATTCACTGATGGTCCATTCTTTATATTGATGCTTTTCTGCTCTGTACTTTTTGTATGCCATGATATACTCAAGGTAGTCTTGCCTCATACTTTCATCATCCTTTTCAGACAGTGTTTGGCAAAGATCTTTTGAGAACTGTTCTAGAGTTCTGACCTTGGTGAGTAGGTATTGCAAATTTATTTGAATCTCTTTGTCTAACTTTCCCTCTGTATCTTTTTGAGAAAAATCCTCTGCTTGTTGGGCCTTTATCTTGAGATACTCTTCTATATTTCTTGGCAAAGGATATCCTTGAACAGATGGGAGATTCCTCTTTTCAGGATCATCTTCAGAGTAGAAGGATTTTATTTCCTCCCTGACTGCTAGAAGATCTAGAGGATATTGTACTCCTGCAGGGACAATGGCAGTACTTTGATTGAAGACTTGAGCTGAAGATAATGGAATAGGGTTTGGAATGGTGACAAGGGTCAGAGTTTGTGTAGATGTTGGAGTTGGGGAAGTGTCATCTTCCAACACAATGTTTGTTACCCTTCTCCTTTTGTGCTTTGGAGAAGTTGGTGGTGTGTTTATGGGTTGAGTGGTGGTGATTGAGGTGGTGGATGATTGACTAACAGTTTTTGAAAAACTGGTGTTTCAACCACTGTTGTCATTACAACAGATGATGTGTCATCTGTTGTCTTCTGCTTTTTGGCAGGTGGTTTTTGTGGTGGTGATGTTGTTTTTGGTATGGTAGTTGTTGGGATAACATCTGTTGAAACTGCTGAAGTACCAACAACTGTTGATACAATAGGTGTCTTATCATCTGTTGGTTTGGAGGTTTGATAAGAGGAATTTTTGGGGATTTGGGGAGTTTGTTTGATGGTTTTGGAAAGTGTGGTTTTGGGTTGGCTTACTTTTCTAGTAGGCTGTCTTCTTCTTGGTTTAGAAATTTCCTGCTCTTCCTAGGGTTCAGAAGTACCCTGCTCTTCCTTTTCCATCAAAACTTTCTTCTCCTGCTTAAACCTTTTAGACCCTTTTATTTCTATTGACTCTTTCATGTTTGCTTTTAATGCAGCAAATGCATTTTGAGTCTCATCAACCTTTTTGGAACCATCTGGCCTTGGGATTTCTACAACCAGTTTAGATAATGGATCTGGTTTAATGTATAGACCATCTTCATATCCCTTCTTCTCTTTATTTTTCTCCCCCTTTTTGGCATCATCAGGATTTTCAACAAAGATGATTGAAGGAGGAGCAGTGCCAGTGGTGTATAGCAAATGGGCCTTAATTGCCTTGATATATGCTTGTATATCCCTGTACCTAGCTTCTATGACATTTCTGATCATTTGAATCTGAACTTCATGTTGCTAATCAACATATTGTCTCTGTTTGTTAAGCATAGGTTGAAACATTTCCCAAAGCTCAGTGGGAGTAGGAGCAGATAATGGAGCAGATGTTGCAGCAGTGGGTGTAGCCTTTTGAGCTTGTAACAACTGTTGTAGCATAGATTTGATTTCTGCAATAGATGTGTCAATTTTATCAACCCTCTCCGTCAAGTCTTTGTATTTTAAACCATCACCCAAGTTAATGGGATCATCTGATTTCCCACCAGTGATGGTTTTATCAGTGGCTGACTTAGGAAAAGTGTCCCAAAAGTCATCCACTGATGCCCCTTGTTCTTGGTACTTGGGTCTTCTTTCTTCAGCAGGGGTGACCATTCTAAGCTCACCAGTGTATGTTGGATACACACAAGTGGATATTATGGTTCCCAAAGAAGAAATTACCTTCAAGGGAGTCTTACTAATGAAACTACTGTCCAGGTGTAAACCAGTGGGTTTAACACCTGTAGTAGCTGCTCAACTTGAACTACTGACAGGAATTACTTGTGGTATATTCTCATTGACAGGTGATTGAGAAGAACTAATTTCTGTCTGGGCTATATCAAGTGCATCCAACAAAGGCAGCATGGATGGTGGAAGTTGGGCAGTGAGTATGGGTGTAGAAAGAGAATTTGCCCCGGGAGCTGGGCTGTGGAAGATAGAGTCAAGTGAATCCAATGCTTCATATTGTGGTGTCCCTGTGGATACAACCTAATCCTTTTGAGAGGATGCAGGAGGAGTTTTAGGCTCAGGTTGAGATCTTTCAACCAACTGCTGTGAGGAAATAGCAGCAGTGGTTATTGGTGACTTTTGTCTTGTCACAGGTATAACCTCTGGGATCTCATCTTCCAGAGTTACCTTTTTAGTGGGTTTGGGGGGCTTTTGTGATTTTTCTGTTTGGGCTTTTTGGGGTTTTTAGGTGTGGGTTTCACAACAGTGGATCTACAACTGTGATCACCTTGAGCAGTGGGCTCATCAACAGGGACCTGAGGAGCAGTTGTTGCTGCTAAATTCTGCTCAGGCTCCTCTGTTTGTGTTTTTGAAGGTTTTGACAGCCTAGTAAAGGTTTCAGAAGATAGGCTGTTTCTTTGAAAAGGATTTCCTTGGATTAGCACATGTGCATTATCCTTGGAAAATTTCTTTTGTAAATAAAAACTTAAAAACCTTGGAAACAAAAGAAATGGTTTCTTATTATCTTTAATATTATTAATATTTTTGAACATGTCATTGAAAATTTCCTGGGAGTAGTTAAAATTTTCTTCATTCATTATAGCATAGCCCAGATATTGAATTTTCAAAGGTATCTCATTGAAAGCAGTAGTTTTATTTGACACACACATGAGTTGGGTATGGAATAAAAACCTCACAACAGGTGGAAAACTGCCCTTTTGTAAAGTATCTTTTTTTCATTTCTTCTTCATACCCCCTCTCAAGGAAATCAGTTTGGTACTCTGTTTTTTGAAAAGAGCTTTTACCTGTAAGATCTTTGATTTCAAAGACCTCTGAAATGGTTTGAGGTGTGATGGTAACTAGAATACCCCTTATGGATGAATTTATGGCTAAGGGCTTTTTGTCCTTAACATCAAGTTTCGCATTTTTCCAGAATTCTCTTTAGGTATCCAGATAGATGGAATCATTACAAGTCAACAAATTTTTGTACTTTGAGGACGAAAGAGCATCAATGACGGAGTTGAAGGTTGTGTTGTGACTTGGTTTTTCAAGTATGCACAGGTAGTTATTAGGAGTTTTGAGTGGGAGAGTCATGGTGATTTGAGTGTGATTGCGAGAGGAGGAAGACGATGAATGATATGAGAGAAATTGATGGTAACTGTTTTGAGAAAGGAATTTTGAATTCGATTCGATAGTGAAAATCATGTTTGGGGTTTTGATCTGGGTTTTATAAGGTGGAAAAGTGAATGCTGACGTGGCAGCGGTTACAAAGATCTGATGGATAAGTACTGTCCACGTGCCAACCTCTGATGAGTAATGAAAGACAGTTGTTTAGGAAACCAACGATGGATCAATTATCAGTGGTTTACGGTAGTAAAAATGAAACAGTGGTTGACTTTTAACTATCAGTGGATAGCCATCAGTGGGTTAAAAATACTGATGTTTGACAACATTGATTAACAATGAAATGAAAGAACAGAGGTTGACTTTCAGCAGTGGACAATAATCAACAGAACAGATGTTTGAACCAAATCAGTGGTTATGGCAGACTTTTAAGGATTAATGAAAATTTTCATTTGTAGCTATTTTTAAGGATGAAATTTTGATGTTCTGAAAACATTTTAATGCTTTTATTCATAGAAAAACAGGATTTTGCCTGTTATTCCATGTTCAGCATGCCAATCCTAGAGATCATGCTTTCAAAGGTGGATGTGTCTAATGCTTTTGTTAACACATCTGCCAGCTGATCTTTAGTTGGAACATGGTGTAGAGAAATCAAACCTTTTTCATAGCAATCCCTCAAAAAGTAGTGTCTGATATCAATGTGCTTGGTGGTTGAATGGGAAACTGGATTTTTGATGATATTTTCTATTGTCTGACTGTCCAACATGAGAGGCGTCTTTAAGACAGTGATACCAAAATCCAACAATTGTTTTTTGTGACAACTGGCACAAAACCGGTAGTTTCCGTACAGTTTTATAATTATTTAATATCTGCAATTATGTGCTTAAATGTCAACATTGTCTGATTTCATGCTATACTTGTGAATTCACGCACGTTTTATACTTCAAATATTGCGTTATGCATTACTGTTAGCGTTGTGTCAGAAAGACTAGTAAACTCACCGGTAAGACACACTGTGTCAGCTACTCTGCAGAAAGAAGTCAGATAATGGAATTAGGGCCTAGGAGTAGGTCCAACGTCTAAAATACATTAAAACCCAAGTATGGATACAAGGGTTTACATATAAACTTTCCGGAAGCTAAACTATGCATTAAAAAGCACCCGAACCACACTTTAAATACTGAATTATACGTATTTCAGCATATTTCAGCAAAATTCAGCATTATAACGAGTTAGTAACATGTAAAAATATGACTAAGTGGTCCTGAATGCTTTCCTAAGTGTCGGGAATTAAAAGTGTCACAAAAGGGTACTTAAAGATCACTAAGCAGAATAGTTTGACACTTTAACGAACCGGTATCTAACCGAACATCCGGACACTACCCGAAACACCAAAATTATACTAGAAGCATTGTTTTAATGTTTCTGAGGTAGTTATGATCCCCGAAAAACATAACACCTCTTATAACATATTAACTCATTAAATCCCTAATCAAGACACTTGAAACCTAACTTGATTTTGTAATTAGTGATTGAAACTTACACTTTACCCCCCCCCCTTCATGTGGACGGTCACCAAGGTGGCCCCACACTTAGATTTCCCATTGATTCACCAAGATTTTACTTGATCTTCCCTTGATTCACTTTGATTTGCTAGGGATTTGGTCTTGTACTTAAGGAACATGATATCCAATGGACAATACATTGTAGGGACCTAAATGAGTCGGTCTGAGTCAAATCTAAGTCACTAGAGAGGCGGAAACAATCTAGTAACTGAGAATCGGTGTTAGAATGTGAGTAGAAGCAGAGAAATACACTTTAAACAGGTTTTCCATTGATTTTAGACGTTAAGACACGAAGAGAATTTGACAGCACTTCGTGACAAATTTCACCGAACCATGCCAAATGGAAAACACAACACCCCTATTTATAGGGATTCCATTCCGCACGAAATGACATGATCCATTTCGTACGAAATGGCAAAGTCCATTTCATATGAAATGGCCTAACAACTCCATTTCGTGCGAAATGGTACAAAACACAAATAAACTTAAATTTTCACACTTTAAACCCTATTACAAGCTACTGACACGACCTAGACTGATGACGTACGCGATAGACATTGTGTAACAACAAACTCCCCCTTGGATATTGCCGGAGTCTTCAGTCAGATTATCTTCAAACCTTCCTTTCACAGAGACTTGAACTTTTCCTCTCTCTGCTTCGGCTTTCTCTTCAATAAACTCTTCAGTCTTTCATTCTCTTTAACAACTTTCAGCTTTTCTTCAGCTTACATCTTCATCCATTTACCTCGAAGCTCTTCACGTTCCTTTCTTTCTTTTTTAGCTTTAAGAGCCTCCTCTTTCTCAATCTTCCTCCATTTAGATGACCATGCATTTTCAGAATTGATTCCTTTCTGGAAACATATCGTTGCAGCTTTCTGAAACTGCAACGCCTGATCTTTATCTTCAGCTTTGTATCCGATCTTGTTTACGAATAAACACTCGATATCCTTCGCTGAGCAGTTGACTATCCACATAGGATCATAAAAGCGAATGTATCTGATTTCATTCTCTACTTTGTATGTGATCACAGCTTCAGTTGACATACAACTGTACACCCAACATAAGAACCCTTTGTGAAAATCCTGTTCCATTTTCGGCAACGGGATATTCTTAATCACCTTGGGCTTCTTAATCTGCAAGATCGTTTCTTCTATGCCTGTAACTGGATCCATCTTCACTTTCTTCGGTTGATGTGGCTTCCAGTGTTTAAAGTCTTTGAAAGCTTCAAACTTCATTAATCCCCATGTAGGCATATCAAGCTCTCTGACAGGATAAGTCAATGTTCTGACTTTTGGCAGTTCTTCTACATCCCACCATGGCAAAGACGTTATGTCTTGAATGTATTCAAAATACTGAACACCATACTCTCTTCGAATTGCATACGCATTAACCTGCGGCAGAAGCCCCCAACTAATTATGTCTCCCAAAGAAACTTTTCTGTCTCTCTTGTAAAACTTCAATGGTCTCTTAAACTTTCTTTCAGTATCTTTTCTGAACCATTTCTTATGTTCTTCTCGCTGTTCATCCTTAGACATTTCACTAAAGTTTTTATTCTTTACACTTTCTGCCACTTTTCTTCATAACTCATCTTCATTAGCTTGACTGAAGAATTCAGCAAGCGTTGGAAAGTTAGAAGTATCAACATTCTTAGAGTGTTCTTCATCACTGTAGTCTTCAACTTCAACTCTGTCATAATTATCAGCTTCTTTAACATACTTATATTGATATTCAGGATGCTGATTTATGTCGAACTGATTCAACTCTTCTTCAAAATCAAAGTGAAAATCATTTTCTTCAACATGTGTTATCTTTATGATCTCTGCTAGAGTATACGTGTCCAAAATCTCTCCTTCCTCTACATCGTGGTCGATACGTAGAATCAAACGTTCACTCTTTTCAACACTATCATCAACTTTCTCATCATCATGCTCCCCCTCACCTTCAGCATTCTCTGGTTCTTCATTAGCATCATCACGAAGATAATCATCAACATTCTCTTCATTTGACTCTTCAGTAATCTTGATACCTGAAGTACCCTGATCTCACCATCATTACCGTTATCATTATCATCACTAGAAGCAGAATAAACATCTTCTGCATCATCTTTCAAGACATTATCATCTTCTTCGTCTTCTTCATCATCTTCATCATCATCTACATCATCTACATCATCATCTTCATTATCTTGTAGGATCGTTGAATCGATCAAATGAGTTGATCAGAAGAGTTCTTGATCAAAACGAGAGGCGGAATCAGACGTTTTGATGTTGAATCAGCTTGATTTGCATGTAGAAGTAGTTTAATTGTCGTTTGTATTGATTTGACAAGATTACAGAGCATTCCAACACTTCAGCAGAGCTTCGCTACTGGAATTGCAAAGTTCCAAATGAAATCTCAAGTCACATATTTATAGGATTTCCATTCCCCACGAAACTGCCATGTCCATTTCATGTGGAATGGCCATTTCGTGTGAACTGGTCAATCAGCACTAAAACCCTATTTCTTTGACTACCGAGCTCTGGTTTATCTTATCTAGATACAAGACTCGATACAAGACGAAGTCGACAGACACATGCACCAACATACATAAATATGGTTATAAGGAGATCATCATCCTCATTCATCTTTCACACACAATCACACACCACTTTCTCCTTCCCCCTTGCCCCCTCACGGCCGTAAACAACAACAGCAACATCATCATCATCATCATTCATCAATCTCCATCCATTCTCAAGTCATTACAAGGTGCTAGAGGGTGTCTAAGGAAGTGTGGAGCTTGTGGATCTTGAAGGACCTCTCCCAATTGCTTTTAACCATCACATTTGTCACCTTCATCTTCTAGTGTTCTTCCCTAGCCCTTGTGCTAGTAGTAAGTTTCTTGTCACTTGAATTTACTTCATGTTTAGTTGGTTAAAAGATTATGAACATTGTTAATCTTGAAGAACACTAAAGAACATGATCATGAAACTTTAAGATAAGCTTAATAACATAAGAATACATGTTGATTAGTGTTGATTTGCTTCTTGATGATTTATGATTTGTGTTAGTGATGTTAGACATCATAAGAAACCTACTAGATTGTGATTAAACACATGATCTAGTAAGTTAAGGTGGTGATCTTGTGAAAGACCAAGATCATCATGCTTTATGTTTTCATGAACTTGAAATATGGAAATGATTTTATGAATAATAAAGCATGTAACATGATTACTAGTTATAAACTTGGATGATTTCAAAACTAGTTCTCTCAAGAAACTAAAGTTATACACAAGATCTACAAAAATACACATACAACATACATAGACAAATACAAGAAAATATATTTATGAAAATATATTTCTTAATAGATTATGTAACTTGGACAAGTTATGAACTTAAAATGTATTTTTGGACGAAAATATATAACTCGGGTGAAAAAAACAAGATACTTATATTTATTTTTGGGAAAATAATATAAGTAAGATACATAGTTAAAAGTATATATTGTTTTTAACAACAAATAACACATACATAAAAGATGGTGACTTGTACTTGTGCGATACAAGTGTAGTTACTAACGTTAATAAAACACGTATAGGTCACGACGCTATAAAATCAACCGGTGAAGTTTACGGCGCAGGATACGCAAAGTTGTGAGTTCATGTCCCCACTTTTAAACTTTTACTTGTTTTCTAAACTTGGGGAAAATACATGTGCTATGGTATGTTTATTACAAAAACTAAGGAATGATACTTTAGATCATGTCACGAATAGGGTGCCATAAGCACCATTAATCAGTTACACACCAATACCGGGAACAAAAGGTTAGATCTAATGGGTTTCAGGTAGCCACACTCTTGGTCATTCTAGTACCAAGGAGTGCTTTTGTGTCTCTAGTCGTGAATCGACAGTCGTGGATTCGACAGCTAAAAATGCCTATGGTTTGGATGCTTCCTATGTCGTGTCACATGTTAATGGCCTTGCAAACCATTAGTGATCTCGATTTCCTTATATATACAAAAACTGCATGAATTCACACCAACATTATGTTGACGATTTTCCAAAAACTCACATGTATTTCAGGTAACTAAAGTGGATGTGCGCGCGGTCTTACTCTTGCTCTTGGATGTTGTTTATGTTTTTAGCAATCTTGTGTCAAGACTCCGATGCCTGTTTTTGTGGGAATTGGTTATTATATTTCATCCTATGTGGAATATAAGAACCAAGTTCTCGATGTTCGTCTTTTAAATAAAGTTGTAAACTTTTCAGACACTATGCTGTCTTGTGATGTAAACACTTAACCTATGTTATGTTTTAAATTATGCAATGATGATGGCATTTGGAGTTATTTTACGAGCATGTAGTAAGTTTACCTTTCGTATGCAATGAGAACCTTTCAAGATCACACCTCGTGCTTCCGCCTTAGAAAGGGGTGTGACAGATTGGTATCAGAGCTGCGATTGTAGTGAACCAGGATTCCTTCTCGATTCTAGACTACAATCTTTAGGATCCTCTCACGAAAACAATTTTTCAAAAGTTTTCATTGCATAAAACTTTCCGCGACATCCACTACCTAAAACAGTTTTCAAAGAGTTAACTAAGGACATTACGAGACTTAGGGTGCACTGGAGTAGCACTTGTCTTTGACTTAGAATTACTTGCAACTATGTGTAATAATTAATATATACATATACTAGAAATAAAATATCTCAGGTATATGTGTCTTCGCCTGAAAGTAGTGGCCTATCTGAAGGAAGTGATCCGACGATGAAACGAACTGTGCGGACTGTGCAAGGACTTGCGTAATTATGGATGCATACATAATTATGGAATTCAGTGCACAGAAACCACAGCAAGTCTTGTCACGTATCAAACGAGATTTCTTCAGTACGAGAGAAGGTCAAACGTGAACACCCTTCCCCCAGCCTATTGAATACTCTATTGGAGTAATGACTTAGGGTATAAAGACAAGAACCACCAATGTGAAGAAAGATATTTTGTCCTTTACATATATTAAACTTGTACTATGGGGTGATGTAACCCTTATGCATTTTGTTTACTTCGTAAACAATGATGTAATAAGTTGCCCTGATATGTGTAAAGACTCGGTGAATATCTTATGACACATCAGTATTTATATATTTGTGCATGCTTGTTGATGTATGAATTGATTTATATGTTTGGCGGTTTGTTTGATGTCACTTATGTGGGTATATGCCTGTGTATATATATACTACTACTGTCTCGTATGACGATATCAAACAAATGTCTAACCCTGTTGTGTTATGTTCTGTCAGAACATGGCACCTAGGAGAGCTGTGAACTATCAGGATTCTGATCAACCCCCTCCTCCTCTTCTACCAAGGACTGTTGAAGAACTGAACACCCTACTGGAAGAAAGGATCACCGCAGCTATCGCTCAATACGAGGCGAACCGCACCGAACAAAGTGGAGGACCAAGCAATGCTAGATGTAATGGGTAGGGAGATTCATCTGGAGGAAACACAACTCAAGGCTGCACCTTCAAGCAGTTTCTCGACTGCAAACCACTGAACTACGACGACACTTGAGGTGCAGTGGCGTTTGTACGCTGGACGGAGAAGATTGATTCCACCATCCGTATGAGCAAGTGTACCGCGGATCAGCAAGTCACTTTTGTTACGGGGTTGTTTGTTGATGAAGCTTTGACTTGGTGGAATTTGCAAGTCCAGACTCTGGGTGACGATGCTGCGTACGGCATGACGTGGGATGAGCTAACGGAACGAATGAGAGAAAAGTATTGCTCTCGTGCTGAACTCCAAAGGTTGGAGACTGAGTTCTGGCACTTGACCATGGAAGGTGCAGACATTACTGGTTATACCCGAAGGTTCCACAATTTGTCGAGAGTGATCCCCTATATGGTGACTCCTGAATTTAAGCGCGTTGAGCGCTACATCTGGGGATTGGCTCCAGAATTTCGCAGTATGGTAAATTCGGCTAAACCTTCAACGATCACTCAGGCTGTAACTCTGGCTGTCAGCCTTACTGAAGATGTCGTACGTATGAAGAAGTTATCGCTGAACCCAACTGAAAAGACCGAGACGCATCCTGAGTCGTCTGGTGACAAGAAGAGGAAGCATTCGAATCTGAATCAAGCGACACGCAACAACAAGGGTTCCAACAATAAGAAGCGCGACCCCAATCCGCCACCGGAGGCAAGAACTCTTGCAGCCATGAATGACGCTCCTGCCAGGGGATATCAGGGCACTCTGCCAATCTGCAACCAGTGCAAGCGTCATCACGAAGGAGTTTGTCGCATTCCAAAATGCGACAAGTGTGGAAAACTGGGTCACCATACTGAGAACTGTTGAGGAAAAGGAAATAGAAGTGGTAATAGGAATGGGAATGGAAACCGCAACGGTGCTGGTAATAGAAACGGTAGTGGAAATAGCAATGGTAACCGGAATGGTAATGGGGCTGTGCAGAATCAAGGATGCTTTGGTTGTGGAAGCAAGGATCATTTCAAGAAAGATTGCCCAAGGGAGAACAATGCTCTGGCTTGAGCATTCGTGATTGGAGCAAGGAACGCACGTGAGGACCCTAATGTGGTCACCGGTACGTTTCTCGTTAACAATCACTTTGCATCCGTACTATTTGACACTGGTGCCGATTATAGTTTCATGTCTGTGGAATTCAAACGTATGATTGGAATAGAATCTAGTAGATTAGATATTCCTTATTCCATAGAACTAGCCAATGGTAAACTTGTTCAATCGGGCAAAGTTGTTAGGGGTTGCTCATTAGAACTTGGGGAGCGGAGATTTAGCATCGACCTCTTACCTATTTAATTGGGTAGCTTCGATGTAGTGGTCGGAATGGACTGGCTGTCAAAGAATAAGGCTGAAGTTGTTTGCCATGAGAAAATCATTCGCATCCCTCTTCCGAATGATGTAACTCTCATCGTGCATGGAGAAAAACGAAACGCGCCTCTGCGAGCCATCAATTGTATGAAGGCACAGAAGTGCTTAAGGAAAGGATGTGTTGCTTTCCTGGCGCATGTTGTAGATAAGAAGGCTGAGGAGCCGAAACTCGAAGACATTCCTGTGGTGAAGGAATTCCCTGATGTTTTTTCCCGAAGACCTGCCAGGACTACCTCCGCAACGACAAGTCGAATTCCATATAGACTTGGTTCCAGGAGCCGCTCCTGTAGCGAAGGCACCCTATCGGCTTGCACCATCCGAGATGCAAGAATTATCTACACAACTCCAGGAGTTGTTGGATAAAGGATTCATAAGGCCAAGCTTCTCGCCTTGGGGAGCTCCAGTATTATTCGTGAAGAAGAAGGATGGAACACTGCGGATGTGTATCGATTATAGAGAGTTGAACAAGCTCACTGTCAAGAATCGGTACCCGCTACCAAGGATTGATGACTTATTTGATCCGTTGCAAGGATCGAGCTACTATTCCAAGATCGAACTTCGATCTCGATACCATCAGTTAAGGATCCAAGAGGAGACCGTACCAAAGACTGCATTCAGAACACGTTATGCGGATTACGAGTTCCTTATGATGCCATTCGGACTGACGAACGCGCCAGTGGTATTTATGGATCTGATGAACCGCGTTTGCAAACCATATCTCGATAAATTCGTGATTGTATTTATCGATGATATCCTGATTTACTCGCGAACAAGAGGAGAGCACGAGCAACACCTCAGGACCATTTTGGAACTACTGAAGAAAGAGAAACTTTATGCAAAGTTCTCAAAATGTGAATTCTGGATTCGTGAAGTACAATTCCTTGGTCACGTTGTGAACAAGAAGGGCATTCATGTAGACCCAGCCAAGATTGAAGAAATAAAGAATTGGGAAGCCCCCAAAACCTTAACTGAAGTTTGACAATTTTTGGGCTTAGCGGGCTATTACCGGTGATTTATCGAGAACTTCTCCAAGATAGCTCAACCGCTGACTACCCTTACACAGAAGGACACGAAGTACGACTGGGGTGTTAAGCAGGAAGAAGCCTTCCAACTGCTAAAAAATAAGCTATGCGATGCACCGATACTATCCTTACCCGAAGGCACTGAAGACTTCGTGGTGTACTGCGACGCTTCGCGTCAAGGTTTGGGTTGCGTGCTCATGCAACGCCAAAAAGTCATCGCTTACGCTTCAAGACAGTTGAAGGTGCACGAAAGGAATTACACTAGGCACGACCTGGAGCTAGGCGCGGTGGTATTCGCCTTGAAGATCTGGCGATACTATTTATATGGTACTCGATGTACAATCTTCACAGATCACAAAAGCCTACAACACATATTTGATCAGAAGGAATTAAATATGCGTCAACGACGTTGGGTCGAGCTGCTGAACGATTATGACTGTGAGATTAAGTACCATCCTGGAAAGGCAAACGTTGTAGCAGACGCGTTAAGCCGTAAGGAAAGGGTTAGGACCCTAAGAGTTCGAGCATTGGAAATGACTATTCAGACGAACCTCACAACATGCATTCATGACGCACAACAAGAAGCCCTTAAGGAGGAGAATCGTAGAGCTGAATATCTCCGAGATATACTAAAGAATTTGGTGCCAAACAAAGAGGGAACCTTATACTTTAAGGGGCGTATTTGGGTTCCGCTCTATGGCGGTATTCGAGAAGTCATCCTTAATGAAGCTCACAAGTCGAGATACTCGATCCATCCAGGATCAGACAAAATGTATCAAGAATTGAAGGAATACTATTGGTGGCTGAGGCTTTAAAGCGATGTTGCTATATATGTTGGAAAATGCCTAACCTGTGCAAAGGTTAAGGCTGAATATCAAAAACCATCCGGACTACTGCAACAACCAGAGATACCCATGTGGAAATGGGAAAAAATCTCAATGGACTTCATAACAAAATTACCCAGGACCCCTAGAGGGCATGATATGATATGGGTGGTAGTCGATCGGTTAACGAAGTCTGCGTATTTCCTACCGATCCGAGAGAAGGATAGCACACTTGAAAGAAATCGTGGCACGTCATGGAGTGCATGTCTCAATTATTTCAGACAGAGATGGACGTTTTGTCTCGAGGATCTGGCAATCCTTCCAAGAGGCCTTTGGATCTCAATTAGATCTAAGCACGGCCTTCCATCCGCAAACAGACGGCTAGAGCGAACGAACCATATAAACGCTGGAAGATATGCTTCGCGCATGTGTTATGGACCTAGGCGGCAGTTGGGATACTCACCTACCTTTAGTTGAGTTTTCCTACAATAACAGTTACCATACGAGCATAAAAGCCGCACCGTTCGAAGCTCTATATGGCCGTAAGTGCTGCTCGCCATTATGTTGGGCAGACGCTGGAGACCAACGTATGGTTGGTCCTGAACTTGTGCAAGAGACAACCGACAAAATCATGCAGATCCGAGAGCGCATTAAGGCGGCTCGAGATCGACAAAAGAGCTACGCTGATCGAAGACGAAAACCCTTAGAATTCGAGGTGGGAGACAAAGTTTTGTTGAAGGTCTCACCTTGGAAGAGCGTAGTAAGATTCGGAAAACATGGAAAGCTGAATCCATGATACATCGGACCATTCAAGATCTTGGAAAGAATTGGTACCGTGGCTTACAAGATGGAATTACTGGAAGAACTTAACGGAGTACATGATACGTTTCATGTGTCCAACCTCAAGAAGAGTCCAACCCAAGAAACAGTGATCATCCCTGCGGATGAAGTGCATATTGACGACACACTCCGATTTACAGAACAACCCGTTGAGGTTACAAACTGGAAGGTCAACAAGACCCGGAGGAGTAGTGTCAAACTTGTCAAAGTACGTTGGAACTCTAAGCACGAACCTGAGTACACGTGGGAACGTGAAGACCAGTTTAAAGACAAGTACCCCCACCTGTTCAAGAAAACTCCTGCGAGAGTTAGCTCAGCCAAAATTTCGGGACGAAATTCTTTTAACGGGGGGAGACTGTGACAACTGGCACAAAACCAGTAATTTCCGTACAGTTTTATAATTATTTAATATCTGCAATTATGTGCTTAAATGTCAACATTGTCTGATTTCATGCTATACTTGTGAATTCATGCACGTTTTATACTTCAAATATTGCTTTATGCATTACTGTTAGCGTTGCGTTAGAAAGACTAGTAAACGCACCGGTAAGACACACTGTGTCAGCTACTGTGCAGAAAGCAGTCAGATAATGGAATTAGGGCCTAGGAGTAGGTCCAACGTCTAAACTACATTAAAACCCAAGTATGGATACAAGGGTTTACATATAAACTTTCCGGAAGCTAAACTATGCATTAAAAAGCACCCGAAACACACTTTAAATACTGAATTATACATATTTCAACATATTTCAGCAAAATTCAGCATTGTAACGAGTTAGTAACATGTAAAAATATGACTAAGTGGTCCTGAATGCTTTTCTAAGTGTCGGGAATTAAAATTGTCACAAAAGGGTACTTAAAGATCACTAAGCGAAATAGTTTGACACTTTAACGAACCGGTATCTAACCGAACAACCGGACACTACCCGAAACACCAAAATTATACTAGAAGCATTGTTTTAATGTTTCTGAGCTAGTTATGATCCTCGAACACCATAACACCTCTTATAACATATTAACACATTAAATCCCTAATCAAGACACTTGAAACCTAACTTGATTTTGTAATTAGTGATTGAAACTTACACTTTACCCCCCCCCCTTCATGTGGACGGTCACCAAGGTGGCCCCACACTTAGATTTCCCATTGATTCACCAAGATCTTACTTGATCTTCCCTTGATTCACTTTGATTTGCTAGGGATTTGGTCTTGTACTTAAGGAACATGATATCCAATGGACAATACATAAATATGGTTATAAGTAGATCATCATCCTCATTCATCTTTCACACACAATCACACACCACTTTCTCCTTCCCCCTTGCCCCCTCACGGTCGTAAACAACAACAACAATAACATAATCATCATTCATCAATCTCCATCCATTCTCAAGTCATTACAAGGTGCTAGAGGGTGTCTAAGGAAGTGTGGAGTGTAACACCTGTGCCTCCACGTCTATCAAACAAATACCAAACCAATGAAATATTGTATTTCATACTTGGGATTTGTTAAAAATATGTGTATCATTTGCACATATCAATTTTTGTTCAAATTCGAACTCTAAATCGCTTTCTGGAAGGTTATACGCGCACCGACGCGTAAATATAACCAGTTTATTGCAAAAAAAACACTCCAGAACATCAACATATACTTAACATACCTTAAATAACCTTTACATAACTTAGAAATAAGTTTTGAAGGCTTTGGTATGGCAAAAACAAGTTAATTCGTCTATAGGGACTAAATTTGACAAACTGCGAAAATATGTCAATTTGAACTGTAACGAACATTCCGGAACATGACCATAAGTTAAACACACCTTAAATATCCTTTACATAGCTTAGAAATAGGCTTTTAGGGGTTTGGTGTGCTAAAATAAACTTTTGGGTCATTCAGGGACTAAAAGTGTCAAAAAGTGCACAAGTTTGCACTTTTGTGCATAACTCACGTTCTGAATACATCCGGACATCCAAAAATTTATGTAAGCACTATAATATTTTATTTTAGTGTTTTTCAAAAACCTTATACATAATTTCAAAATTCATCTCGCATGATTTTAAAACATTTCTATAAATATACGTACCTAGTACACCTACTGTATCATTTCAAAAGTATTATATATAAGGTTTCAAAAACATTGAACACATTTTTTACCCCATGCATGGTTTTCAAAAATATTTTCCTTATACATTGACTTAACCTTCAATTCTGCTTCATATGTCGCCTTGACATATCAAGCATCTCAACTTCATAAGCATTCTTACTTCATGTTTTGACATAAGCACATCCAGTGCAAGGTTTCAAAACATCTTCAACTTCTAAAATCCATAAGGGATCTTTTTGTCTTCACATTTAGACCCTTGTGGATAATTATCATTCAAATCAGAGTCCTTAATTGGATTCCTTATGTACCTAAATTCGAACATTTCGGTTCCTTATAATCGAAATCGAATTTTTCTTTTAAAAATCTTTCTATCTTTATAGTTAGATTCTTGATAATGTTTAAAGTACCAAATGAAATCCACGAGATGGATTCCTAGTGTGCATTAAATACATGCGCTCTGTAGCAACACAAATTAACAAATTAAAGATCTAGATAAACAATCTTTGTGGTTATATGACTATGTGTTTATTCATCTTATGTTTTCTTTTATGCATTTTATGTTTTTGTATACTCTGGATATTCGTTATCCAAATCCTCGCAGGATCTTTCATATCTCCATATGAGGGATTCATAGCAGGATAGTCAAAAGGTACTACCTTAAATCCTTAATGGGCTTCTATGTAATAGTTAAGACCCTTGGATTATATAGTACCACTCCATGATTCATAAGAGACCCTTTAGTGGTCTAGTCAAAAAGATTGATTCACAATTTGGTTAAAGAACGACATCTAGTGATGTAGCTGAACAGACTCCTTGATAGTCTATTTAGATCATTTATTGATTTAATTAAAAGGATTCTATGGCGGTCTAGTCACACTCATCATAGGTTTGTTCGTTTGGTTTTACACTACACATTATAAAATAGACTGTGTGAACTGTGCAAGGAATTGTCTAATTATGGACGCGTACATAATTATAAAATTTAGTGCACAGAAACCCAGTAAGATTTATTATGTGTAAGAACTGATAGCGACAACAATAACAAAATGAGAACGATGTAATGGAGGTACGGTGGACGCACCAATGACGCTTCATATACTTGTATATAAGTATCCCTCTTACATTGCAAGCATAATGTTATTAAAGTTACTAGAAGTTCATGAACTCTGACCAGAGTTGTTCGATCTTTTCAACTTCATGTTTTAAACTCTCACAAGTTTCCTCTAAATAAATTTCGGGACGAAAATTCCTAAAGTAGGGGAGACTGTAACACCTGTGCCTCAACGGCCATCAAACAAATACCAAACCAATGAAATATTGTATTTCATACTTGGGATTTGTTAAAAATATGTGTATCATTTGCACATATCAATTTTTGTTCAAATTCAAACTCTAAATCGCTTTCTTGAAGGTTATACGCGCACCGACGCGTAAATATAACCAGTTTAATTCAACAAACACTCCAGAACATCAAAATATACTTAACATACCTTAAATAACCTTTACATAACTTAGAAATAAGTTTTGAAGGCTTTGGTATGGCAAAAACAAGTTAATTCGTCTACAGGGACTAAATTTGACAAACTGCGAAAGTATGTCAATTTGAACTGTAACGAACATTCCAGAACATGACCATAAGTTAAACACACCTTAAATATCCTTTACATAGCTTAGAAATAGGCTTTGAGGGGTTTGGTGTGCTAAAATAAACTTTTGGGTCATTCAGGGACTAAAAGTGACAAAAAGTGCACAAGTTTGCACTTTTGCGCATAACTTACGTTCTGAATACATCCGGACATCCAAAAATTTATGTAAGCACTATAATATTTTATTTTAGTGTTTGGCATAAGAAAAATCCATTCGTCACGCATTTTGGATCGTTTTTCGCGCTTGTGCGGATTCCGTCGTAATTAAGCGAACATCGCATTCGTACGACCAAACGAACCAACATCCGACATATTTTTGAGCATGTTTTATGTCCACAATGTTTAGGCATCATTTTAGGGCCTTAAAGTTGGCTTTAAGGGCCTTGAAAGTGTCGGGAATGGCCTTCAACACGTGCAGGGACTGAAACTGTAAATTCTGAAACATGTTGCTGATCAGACAAGGCCAGGCGGCCCGCCTGAGCCTTGTGTAATCCTGACGCGGGCCGCGTGGCTCCTTCTGACCAGATTAACTGCATTTAACAGCAGATTCCAGCTGTTTTAACCACACCCACACATATCTCACTTGCCTATTCAGCTGATAAGGACCATTTTTAGCTACCATGAGTTTCCAACAAGTGTACGCACAAGATACGAGCACGGTTTCCATGAAACGATCTTAACGGTTACCCGAAAACTATAAATACCCCATCACCCCAACTTCAAAACTCACTAGAATCTGATCTTAAAGACTCTAAGTTGGAACCTTTGTTTCATACCTGAGTTATTTCGATCTAGATTAGCATTCGGGGACCCTTCGTAAGTATTCTTTCGTTCTTTTATTGCTTTTCGAGTCTTTTCGAGTCTGAAAGTCAAACTTTGTTTGACTTTCTGCGTTGACCAGTTTATGGTCAATGCGAAGTTCGTTTGAACTTCGCAACGTGAGTGTAATCACGTTGGTTATAGTCTCTTGGGACTATGCCTACTGATTACCACGTTGTCCAGGGTCGTAGGGTAAGCGATCTAATAAATCGCTTATACCTTCGAACCCGACCCATTTGGTCGATCATTAGGATCCGACCAAACACATTAGGTGACCATTGTATATAGGGAATAACCTTCCGAGTTTATACCTTATGGTCGCTTCGTTAAGTAGTTGTATTATAGGTAGTTTATATGCCTTAGGTAAATTACCAGAATACCCTTTTCATGTATAATTGGTAATTAAGCATATGTAACCTAAACTTTTGTCACATAACTGATTATGTAACATATTTAGGCATATAACACTTGTCATAGGACTAGTTAGGCGATTCAAACGCGTTTTACGCGAACGACGCGTTAAAGTAGCATAAGCTACCTAAACGGGTCGTAATGGGTCGAAAGCACTTAGGTTAGGTTTCATTTAGTATGTAGGCTTTGTTAAACCATATGACACGAGTCTCTATACTCGTTTGGTTTACGAACCCTCATTCTATCTAAATCCTCCGATTTAGGTCCGGTTTATTAACATAGTTACCTATATTAGGTGCCGTTTGATTCCGTGATCTCTAGCATTGCTTGGTGGTTATCCTAGGACTTCTGAGCAATCTCAAGTGAGTACATAGACCCCTCTTTTACTGTTTTCCAAACATTTTGGGGTGGAACACATGTGCCTACTTGTTACTTTCATGCTTTCCTGTTTTCATATCATATACTTGCTATGTTCATTAGTACATTTATAGTACATGATTTCATTGTTTTACATTTACATTTTATGCTATGTATGTCCGTTGGTTACATACTTAGTACAGTGTTTTCATCACATGCTTACATTTTGTTATGACATTTGGGTTGTTTACAATGGAACAATACATTCATTAATATTAGCTACGCCGTTCGTTAGTAGGTAGTGGTACCATAGGAATTGACAACTCCCGTTCCGGACATCCTGGGTATGGGGATGAAAGGAATGACCGAATTCGATATACATAATTTAGATAAACCTTTAAGTTGTTTAAGGGTTTATCGCCACAGTCTCAAGGCTTGGATGTATGCATTATAACAATACCGCATAGATGTTCGTATCAGTATAGCATGCATTTCCACAAAAAAACATAGCTTTGATTTAAACCATGTTTTACTTCAATACTTTGTTTTTGTGCATATGGTTTAGTTGATACATTTCACTAGCCATACAGATCACATTGGTTACACATTACATGATTTACATATTGATATAAACATTTTTGACATATTATTCAATACGTTTGGCAATTGGTTTAAACATAGACATCTTACATTGGTGGTTTGTTTGGGTAAGTGATTGAGTAACGGTGCGTGTGTAATATGATACAAGCATGGTGGATACGCCGCTGGTACTTCCTATATATAAGTGTTTGTATGGTATTACATATCGTAGCGTTATTTGAATCATTTCAATTTAAGATATATAACATTTTATACAAATAACATACTTTTCACAAGACATTCTTTTACAAACAACTTATCTTATACAAACTCATTTTACATGGTTATTCATTTAACTATACATTATTCTCTTATTTATACATATCATCTGATCTTATCGTTTTTCAAATAATTTACAAGACAAATCAAATTACAAGGTTCATGACTAAACATTTTCTTAAACAATAAGTCATGAATCCTATTTTCATAAACCTATGTATCTCACAGGCATTTTTATGCTGACGTACCTATTTTCACATGTGCTTCAGGATATGATGCATAGGATTTATCAAGATACACTTAGGCGGACTTGGGCCTTAGCGACAATAAAAGATGCAAGACTAGTTATTTATGTTATGTTTCTTTGATTGTCAAGACATTGTAACTACTTTAATCAATAAAACAATATTTCAATTTCCATGTGTTATGAAACAATGATTCTGTTACAACACTCCCCGACGTTTTCCGCCACGTTTTGTTGTTCTACGTGGTCGGGGTGTGACATGGAGCTTGTGGATCTTGAAGGACCTCGCCCAATTGCTTTTAACCATCACATTTGTCACCTTCATCTTCTAGTGTTCTTCCCTAGCCCTTGTGCTAGTAGTAAGCTTCTTGTCACTTGAATTTACTTCATGTTTAGTTGGTTAAAAGATGATGAACATTGTTAATCTTGAAGAACACTAAAGAACATGATCATGAAACTTTAACATAAGCTTAATAACATAAGAATACATGTTGATTAGTGTTGATTTGCTTCTTGATGATTGATAATTTGTGTTAGTGATGTTTGACATCATAAGAAACCTACTAGATTGTGATTAAACACATGATCTAGTAAGTTAAGGTGGTGATCTTGTGAAAGACCAAGATCATCATGCTTTATGTTTTCATGAACTTGAAATATGGAAATGATTTTATGAATAATAAAGCATGTAACATGATTACTAGTCATAAACTTGGATGATTTCAAAACTAGTTCTCTCAAGAAACTAAAGTTATACACAAGATCTACAAAGTCATGGTTTCTAAGTAAACTAATCATATTTTTAGTGTTTAAACAAGGCTAGAAACATGTTTGTAACAAGAAAAATACCAAAGAGTTATTTTTGGAAAAATCATCTTACAAGTTGTAAATGACTAAATCTTTTAATAATGTGATTTACAAACAAATAACCATGTTTTTAAGGATAACTAAACCTACTAAGCACACTACCAAGTTACTACAAGTTTTTATGAAAGTTCAAGTTCATGTTGTTAGGAAAAATTTCTTGATTTTGGCACTTGGTAAGTGTTGAATGAGTTGCTGATTGTTTGTGTTGATTTTAAAAGAAAATAAACACATGTTTTGAAAACATGGGAAACCTCCATTTTTAGGGGAAACCATGTCAAAAATTTTATAAAATTTTGACAATTAGAAAAATATAAGTTTTGGTGAAACTTATTCCCTAAAATTTTACCTAAAAATATTTACCAAGGTTTCCCTAATTTTCGTAAATTTCAAGTTAAGAAATGATGATTTCTTCAAGATAAAATTGATATTAAGTATGTATATTTTTTAGGAAAATATATATATTTATTGATCACCAAATTTTGTGCTAAGTGTATGTGATATGTATTATATGTAATAGTGTATTAGGACATGAAAAATACACTAAATACTCCTAAGGAGTAAAAATACAAAATTACACATCCAACATACATAGACAAATACAAGAAAATATATTTATGAAAATATATTTCTTAATAGATTATGTAACTTGGACAAGTTATGAACTTAAAATGTATTTTTGGACGAAAATATATAATTCGGGTGAAAATAACAAGATACTTATATTTATTTTTGGGAAAATAATATAAGTAAGATACATAGTTAAAAGTATAAATTATTTTTAATAACAAATAATACATACATAAAAGATGGTGACTTGTACTTGTGCGATACAAGTCTAGTGACTAACGTTAATAAAACACGTATAGGTCACGACGCTATAAAATCAACTGGTGAAGTTTACGGCGTAGGATACGCAAAGTTGTGAGTTCATGTCCCCACTTTTAAACTTTTACTTGTTTTCTAAACTTGGGGAAAATACATGTGCTATGGTATGTTTATTACAAAATCTAAGGAATGATACTTTAGATCATGTCACGAATAGGGTGCCATAAGCACCATTAATCAGTTACATACCAAGACCGCGGAACAAAAGGTTAGATCTAATGGGTTTCAGGCAGCCACACTCTTGGTCATTCTAGTACCAAACAGTGCTTTTGTGTCTCTAGTCTTGAATCGACAGTCGTGGATTCGATAGCTAAAAATGCCTTTGGTTTGGATGCTTCTTATGTCGTCTCACATGTTAATGGCCTTGCAAACCATTAGCGATCTCGATTTCCTTATATATAGAAATACTTGTTTCATACGAATTACATACCATGTTTTCATTCAAGTATACAAACGTTCAATACAAAAACTGCATCAATTCACACCAACTGTAGGATCGGTTTGCGACCCGAACGAGTCGTTCAGAAGAGATTTACTCCGTTTCAGAGACGGAAACTAAGAAACGGGTGTCGAAACAGCTTGCGTATCACTTTAACACTGATTATATTGATATAACGTCGTTTACAATCAGTATTCACACCGGCAGCACTTCGGTATGGAATTTCTAGAATTGTTACAACTGAAAAAACATCACCCCTATATATAGTAGATTAGATTTCGCTTGAAGCTTGACATAGATGTTCAAGCGAAATCTTCATTTACAATTCAAGCGAAATCCTTAAGAATTTGTCTTCAAGCGAAACTTTCACAATATCAAATCTGTTTCATATTTTGACTTTCTAGAATGATGTCATGAGTGTGATATCACTAATGATGTCACATGATGATGTCATTAGTGTGATGTCATCATCAAAGATGATGACATCATGCCTTGATCAGATTCGCATTGCAACCGAGACTCGACATAAGACGAAGACGACAGATGACTGCACCAACAGACTCCCCCTCAGATGTTGACGAGTCTTAAGTGTCGAGTCTTTGCATCTTCAGTCTTTATCAGTCTGTTCACTTTTTTCTCATATATCAGGATCTTCTCTTTGGCTCTAACCTCATCAGACTCCCCCTCTCATCATGATGGGATCGTTGTCTGGAATTAGCTATCACCTTGAGATTAATCCCTGGCTTTATCTCTGTTTAAGCTCATTTCCTGCACACATTTTCTCATCACAACATAAGTTTTCACTTAAATCAATAAGAAAAACTTACTAGCAATAGTTATATCAAGTTCAAATTAATGACCCTGATTAACTAATCAAATTTTTCTTTCTCAAAAACAGTTTCTTCTTTTAAACACACACTCCCAAACCTGTTCATCAAATACAGGTTTGCGGATACCAATTGTAGGATCGGTTTGCGGATCCGAACGAGTCGGTTCAGAGGAATTCCATCAAATACAGGTGCGGAAAACAAGTATTTGATCTATAAACAGCTGAATCTTCACTATAACACTGATTTGTATTGATATAAAAACAATTACAATCAGTTCTCACACCGGCAGCACCTCGGTATGGAATTACACAAATGACACTCTCCTATTTCGCTTGACCAAGTCCTCCTATATATAGACATCAGGATTTCGCTTCAGCATAACTCAAGCGAAATCTTAACATGTTGATTTCGCTTGAGCTGCTTCAAGCGAAATCCTTTACACATTCAGATGTTCAAGCGAAATCTCATAAACTCTCTCTCATTCTCTCGTTCTACGTGCCCTGATTTAATATATTTAAAGTAAGACTCGATACAAGACGAAGTCGACAGATGTAGTGCACCAACAGACTCCCCCTCAGATGTTGACGAGTCGACTATTGAGTCACACCAATGCTATGTCTTCACATCATCATTCTTGATCAGTCTTTGGGCTCTTCTCTCTCTATCTTCTTCTCCAAAATCACTTTGCTCTATCAGACTCCCCTTCACGATTTGCTGGCATTCATTTGTTCTTCAGCAACATCTGCTTTAGGATCAATGTCTGACTCAAATGTTGTTTACAAGATCATTGCCTGGCTTTTATCTAATTCTCTTGATCAGATCTCTTGATTCCTTAAGTTCATCAGCATCAGCAGCTAGCAAACTTTTAGATTCATGATCAAAGTCTGACTTTTGTAATCTTTGAATGAATTAACCTGGCTCACCTGTAACAATCTTAACCCAGAAATAAATTTTCTAATTTTAACAATTTAAATGCACCAACAATCTGATATAATCAGATAATTCTCTCTCATATCACAAATAAATGATGAATCAAATGTAGGTTGTTTTAAAAAAATACCAATTGTAGGATTTTAACAAACCTTTTTGACATTTTAAGATTCACTTACCCTCACAACCAAGTCATCATGTTTAGCACTTGAAACTTTGACAATCAGCTTTCCAATATCAGTTGTCGAAAATCTTTTTGAATTTTTTTAAAAATTTATGCTAAAACACACTAAAATCTTTTTGGATTTTTATTGTAAAGGAATGCAATAAAGACCTATTTACAAACAATATTTTTGTGAGTTTGTGCAAGAGGATCATATCAGATTCTGAAACATATCACTAACACCATTAAGCTTCATTTCATATTAAATTCTAAACAATTTACCTAGATTGTCAGTATGATTGTCCACTTAAATTTTCACACAAAGTTCAATTGATCCGAGATACGATATTAATGTTTTAAACAACATAAACTTATCCGTGTGTCCCACTACTTGAATATACTCCCGTATCCAGAATCTCAATAATCAATCTTACAGGTGAGAATGCTACAATGATATCTGTATATAATTTAGGTGTGCGAGGGCCGAGGGATCTCAGATCGATACTTCCGTATACGCAGAGAGATATCAGCTTCGACTTTTCGGTGTGTCCCCTTTAGAGGATCTTTTTGCATACAACAGCAGCATATATCAATTTTATTGTTTCAGCATGCTGAGGGTTTAATGCTGTGTTTCAAGCATTGCATTAAGTATTAGCCAGGGACTAGGTCAGAACTACCGTTCAGCAGAAGTCCCGGAATAATACCCCAGATATCATAGAGTATAAAGACCTAGTATATCAGATTAAGAGACCTTTCAAACGAGATTTCAGGGGTTACCTATATATCCAAGTTTGTGTTAACCCACAGAACAAGCAAGTTTGAAATTTAGGTTTATATCTCGTCACAATCTACTAAATGTGCAAAAACCTACTGACATATCCACAGTAAGATTGTTTATCACATATTTCTTTACATTTCTTTAGCATGTTGTGATAGTCCACTGATGTACTATCATTTCCTCTATATGCAACAAAAACTCATTTTTGAATTTTATCATGTTTTTGTCTTTTTCAAATTTTCAAATGTTTTTGGATTTTCTGAAAATTTACTCCCCCTAAAATGCAAACACATTTTAAAACACATTTTAGGAAATTTGAAAACTAAAACTCTTGACACAATTAAAACATACAAACTGTACAGAAACTTGACAACTGATATTGAATCGCATCAAATCGCCATTCACTCGGCATAAACAATCAGAACTCCCCCTATCACAAAACTATTTTCTCATTTAGATTTCAAAACACTTAAGTTTGTTTTAATCAAAATGATTTTTCCGGAAAATAAGTTTTGATGATATAATCATTTGTAGATTCGGGGTGTGGTTCGTCACATTGTCTATTCTTAACCACTTGTAGCAAATCAAGTACAAATTAATGTCCCTGATTTACCACTTGCATGTATGCACCTTCTATACCAATTGTAAAAATTACCACATGTAGAACACAATACCACTAGTAGGAATATTACGTCTACATCACCATTTTACCAATCAAAATGCCGATTCCTGCTTCGCACTTACCAACCTGGAAGCTCCGGCGTAGTCATACAACCTGTAAACATCCAAACACTATCAAAAACTTTCAACCAAAAACTTCAAATTTTAGAAAGATGCCGATTCCTGATCCACGATATAAACTTGGGATCTCCGGCAAGTCCTAAGACTTTAAGGAAAGCAAACTTCCACCCAAGTCTTCTTAGACTTGGTGGCTTCCAATTCCTGAGCAGTAGGGTTGTAAGTTGCCTTTTTAGTTGCATAAAAATCTTTAACCCCCTTTGCTTTACCATCAACCATTTTCTTGAAAATTTTCTTAACATTTTCATTAAATGTTTTTTCAATATCAAAATCTGAGCTTTCAACTTTATCAACCATTTGTTTAATCTCTTCCACACTCAATGATTTAATGTCAACATCATTCATCAAATCTTTGATCTCATCTTGTGACTCCTCTGATTTTGTGGAATCAGAATCATCGCCAGATTGTACATCTGATTTTTTAACAATCCATTTTTGATTGTCTTTTGCCTTCTTTTTGTACAATCTTTTAGAATTTTCACCAACTTCATTCTTTGAATTTTCAACAATTTTGAAGTTTGTAGTTGGTGAATCATTCTTTTCAACCACTTTTTCTTTAAGTTTTTCAGAGACTCCCTGTTTTTTGTTGACTTTGTTTGGACAATTGTGAGCAATGTGTCCAACAACTTGGCATTGAAAACAAGTTCTTGTGTCTTTTGGAATGTCTCTTGGATGAAAAACTCCAGTTCCTGTCCTTTTCCTTTCAACAAGGAATTCTTGATTTGATTTCTTAAAAGATAAGCTATTTGACTCCTCTTCATAGCTTTTTCCTGCAACATATGTCATTTTTGATTTAAAATCTCTAACATATTTTTCATTTTTACTATTTTCAGGTGGAATAAAACCAAGACCTTTCTTCTTGTAACTACAATTTTGATTTGTTTTCTTTTGAAAACTAGAATCAGAATTGTAATTCTTTTTTCCTTTTTTCTTGTTTAACCTTTGTTGAACTCTAGAAATGTATTTTTTAGGTTTTTCAATAGATTTTAGATCCTTAATTTCAGAAAAATTAATTTCCGTCATTTTGAAAATCTTTTTGATCATATCAAAACAAACACTTCTAATTGGAAACTCTTTGTCAGAGTATAATTTGTCCGAATCATTTAAAGTATATGCAACTTCAAATGTTTCATCATTCAAATTTGCCTTTGATAACAAGAATTCTTTACTGTAAGACCGTTTTTTCGATGATTTTGAACTGTTGACTGACGAACTTGAACCCCCAGACTCAAACTTTGACTCAGACACCTCCTCAGTATCCAACACCTGATCGACCATTTTTTTTATTAACTCAGACTCATGATCAGTATCTGACGAGGTAAACGTGATATCAATGTTATCTGGTAAAACGTCAGTTGTCTCGGATTTTAACTTTATATTGACTGCTTTTTCGACTTGCTCCTCATTTGGTTTTCTAGGAGAATACCCTTCCCAGATAGGAGGCGGACACTTGTTATATTTAACAGTCGATTTCTTACCAGTCTCATTCTTTTGCTTCTCATCCTGAAATGCTTCAAAACCTGCAACAGTAGGATAAACTCGATCAATAACATAATCAGAACAAGAATAACTCAGTAATAACCTTCTGATCCTTTCATTCTCGATCTTTTCTTTCTCCAACTCTTGCTTTAGACTAGCATTTTCTTCAATGTAATGATTAATTGCCTTTTGCTTTGACATCAAAGTAGCATTCGTCATCGTTAAAGCTTTTTCTCTTTCAGAATTTGTTGTTTGAAGACCTGTCACTGTTCTGTTCAACACGCTATACGATTCTTTCACATAGCTGATGTCAGATAATAACTTCTCTATCAGTCTTTCTCTATCAAACAGAATCACATCTTTTTCTTCACAACTTTTACACATTTCCAAACATTTCTTGCAAGGCTTTTCAACTTCAACAATCTTCTCAACCTCAATTGTTTTTACCACTTCAATTACTTTTTCTTCTTCAACAATTTTAACTTCTTCAGTTTGAACAACAGTTTCAATTTTTTCATCTTGTTGTTGTTCTTTTGCAGCTTGTTTCTCCTTCAGTTTCTCTATATGATCTGCAAAATAGAAATGAAAACTTTCAGGAGAAAGATGATTTTTAGCAATATTAATATGTTTCTCTTCTTCATCATCACTGCTACTCTCCATCGGTGTTTGATCAAACTCTACAGATTTTTCAGACTCAGCATCTGAAACACCAGAATCAGATGGTGTTTGATCAAAAACAACTTCTTTTTCTGAAGTATCCTCATTTTGCACACTCTCATCTGTACTAAATGAGTCAGAATCAGCACTTTCTGAACTTTCTTCAAATGTACTCGATTGATCTTTTACTTTTTCACCAATTGATCTCATCCAAGTAGCAAACAAATCTGGTTCTCTAACAATTTTTGCAATGAAAGCTTTGAAATCCCCCTTTTCATCAACAAACATATCCCAGCTAAATCCTTCAGGTAATTGTTCATCAATTTGGTTCACTATACATGCTGTGCTGTTAGAAGAAATGTAGTTGCTCCAGTTGAAATCTACCAAACATCCTTTCTTTGAATCTTCAATCTTTCTACCATGAGCCGTCTGTAATTCTTGTGTCTGACCAACTTGCTGATAAATGGCTTTCCGGTAGTAGTCATCTTTCCCCAATGGATTCTGAGCACCACTAACTTCTCTATTCTTGCACTCCCGTTTAAAATGACCTTTTTCCCTGCACCTGAAACAAGTAACTTTAGATTTATCAAAACCTAAAGTAGAAACACAAGCATCAAGAAAGTCATTTCTCCCAGTAATTGTCTTGAATTTTTCAGCACGTCTAAGAACACTTGCAAGACACCATTTGATATCCATTAGTTCCATCTCTTCAGCATCTATTTGGTCGTAATCCTCTTTAGTAAGCATAGGATTTCCAATTCGACCAGCAACTAAACCTTCATATGAGATAAGCACGGAACCAAGTAATGCCATATGATCTTTCGCAATGTCTTCAGAAAAACTTTGACCTTCTGGAAGATTTAGAGCTATGTTGCATTGAATCACACAACCATTTCCCAACTTTGTGCTTTGAGACTGAAAACTTTCTGATGGGCTTTTCAGATTAACACTCGGATACAATGAGAAACCACTGTTGCTTTTGTTTGAGTTTTGATCAGTCTTTTCTGTAGAATCTCCAACACTATAAGCAGTCTGAATTTTCGGACTTCTCTCAGCTTCTGAAGTAGGAACACTACCCTTGTAATACATCTTTACATCTTGTTGACCACTTGGATTATTCATCCTTGCAATCTTCTGCTGTTCTAAATCCTGACTTTCAATTTTTTCAATAAACTGAGAGATTGACAACCCTTCATAAACTCCGGTATTTTTCAGTATCATCAAATATGTTCCCCACTCTTTCTGAGGTAAAGCATCAGCTAGCTTATCCACCCATTCTTCATCTTCTTTGTGGATGTTCATCATTGACATTGTTCGAACTAAGTGACAATAACGTTCAATGAGTTTCTTTGTATCTTCTCCGGGAAAACTTGTGAACAAGTCAAACTCCTTTTTAAGCAATGCCTTTTTGCTTTTAATCATGTTTGCACTACCTTCAACTTTGACTTTCAAAGCATCCCGGATTGACTTTGATGTTTTGTCATGTTGAAGTAGTATAAAGATGTCTTCTTTGATAGCTTGTTGAAGCAAACTGATCATCATTTTTTCAGCTCGATACATTTCCCGTTCTTCATTACCAAACTCTGAAATCTGTTTTACTGTTTCCATTTCAGAACGTGGTAGCATATACTTTTTCAGAATACATTTCCATGATCTCAAATGATTTGCTTGCACCCAGTTTTCGAAACGATCTTTCCATCCATAGTATTCCTCAATACACATCAGCTTTGGAGGTTTCTGGGCAGTCCCTGTTTCATTTTCTGAATTCATGTTCTGAGCAATGGAAGATGAACTAGGCGATGTTGCAAATGCGTTGTGAAAATCGTTATCCATGTTTCAATTACTTTCAAGCGAACTGGTTAAGTGAACAATCTTTGAAGCGAAATAGTCAAGCTGATTGAAGCGAACACCTTGAAGCGAAACACTTGAAGCGAAATGTTAAGTATCGCTTGAAAGTTCAAGCGAAATCGTCTGTCAAACTTTGTTCTTCAAGCGAAATCCATTCGGAAGTCAATTTTGATCACTTTTAGGTTGAATTTGTCTGTGAAACTTTTAAGGGTTTGTTATCTTGTACTATTAAACAATCCGTGAGAAATTGAATAGATTTTGATCGTGAAAAAATTCTGAACTGATGAAAAGAAGGTGTAGAAGTATGAGAATGATGTCAATTTCAGCTGAAATCCTGTAGAACTCCTCAACTGGCTCTGATACCAATTGTAGGATCGGTTTGCGGATCCGAACGAGTCGGTTCAGAGGAATTCCATCAAATACAGGTGCGGAAAACAAGTATTTGATCTATAAACAGCTGAATCTTCACTATAACACTGATTTGTATTGATATAAAAACAATTACAATCAGTTCTCACACCGGCAGCACCTCGGTATGGAATTACACAAATGACACTCTCCTATTTCGCTTGACCAAGTCCTCCTATATATAGACATCAGGATTTCGCTTCAGCATAACTCAAGCGAAATCTTAACATGTTGATTTCGCTTGAGCTGCTTCAAGCGAAATCCTTTACACATTCAGATGTTCAAGCGAAATCTCATAAACTCTCTCTCATTCTCTCGTTCTACGTGCCCTGATTTAATCTATTTAAAGTAAGACTCGATACAAGACGAAGTCGACAGATGTAGTGCACCAACACCAACATTATGTTGATGATTTTCCAAAAACTCACATGTATTTTAGGTAACAAAAGTGGATGTGCGCACGGTCTTACTCTTGCTCTTGGATGTTGTTTATGTTTTTAGCAATCTTGTGTCAAGATTCTGATGCCTGTTTTTATGGGAATTGGTTATTATATTTCATCCTATGTGGAATATAAGAACCCAGTTCTCAATGTTCGTCTTTTAAATAAAGTTGTAAACTTTTCAGTGTCTTGTGATGTAAACACTTAACCTATGTTATGTTTTAAATTATGCAATGATGATGGCATTTGGAGTTATTTTACGAGCATGTAGTAAGTGTACCTTTCGTATGCAATGAGAACCTTTCAAGATCACACCTCGTGCTTCCGCCTTAGAAAGGGGTGTGACAGTTTTGAAGCCATAAAAGTTGGGCTGTACAACTTGCAACAGCTATATACTCTGCCTCAGCAGTGGATGTTGAAACAGCTGCTTGCCTTTTGCTTTGCCAAGACACTAAGCAACTGCCTAGGAATTGGCACCCTCCTAAAGTGGACTTCCTTGTTGTATTACATCCAGAAAAGTCACTATATGAGAAACCTGAAAGCTTGATATTTCCATCAGCTGGATACCAGATACCAAGTGTGGGAGCACCTTTTAAGTATCTGAATATCCTTTTTACAGCAATAAGAGTTGACTTTCTAGGGGCTGATTGGGATCTTGCATAAACACATGTAGCAAACATGATGTCTGGCCTAGATGCAGTCAGGTACAATAAGGACCCAATCATGCTTCTATAAAGAGTTTGATCAACTAAATCATCCTTTTCATCAGACATGACTATTTTTGTGGTTGCTATGGGTGTACTACATGGTTTGCAATCATCTATCTCAAATTTCTTTAAAAGTTCTTTGGCATATTTTCCTTGATGGATGAAAGTACCATTTTGCAGTTGCCTTACTTGGAGACCAAGAAAGCACTGGAGTTCTCCCATTGCACTCATCCCAAACTCAGCTGTCATGAGTTGTCTGAACTCTTCACACATTTTAGAACATGTGCTTCCAAAAATGATGTCATCCACGTAAATATGGACAATCATCAAATCTTTCCCTCTCCATTTTAAAAACAGTGTTTTGTCTGTTTTACCTCTTGTAAAATGTATAACCAAGTCAAAACATATTGGTCATAATTTATAAACCTCGATGCCATGAATCTAAACCCAAAACATTTGTTTATGTAAACCAAATCATAAATCGTTCTCGTAATAAAACTCGTATGTTTTATATCGTTTAGTAAACCTCGTTGTCTGACATCGTTTAACTCGTTCTCGTTATAGATCATCGTTCACTTGTTTAAATCATTCATAATCGTTCAAAATCGTTCTCGTACAAATCGTTCTCGTTTTAATTGTGAAAACTACTTTTGGTCGTCTCGCTAATAACATTCAAACCTTTATCACTCGTCCATCATTCAACTCGTTCTTGCATTAATAAACCTCCAAAGGGTAAGTTAACAATCATCAGATTCAGTCGTTATCCACCTAACCCACACATAACCATGGGTGCGGTCTAATAACGAGATTTGTCAGATCCTATGGTACCATAACCTA
This sequence comes from Helianthus tuberosus, assembly GCA_030545235.1. Lineage (NCBI taxonomy): Eukaryota > Viridiplantae > Streptophyta > Magnoliopsida > Asterales > Asteraceae > Helianthus > Helianthus tuberosus. The sequence continues at coordinate 109,918,023 of CM060383.1, forward strand.
ATACTGGTCGGCTTGATCAATGCTAATGAATGTCATTCGTTATGTAACTACCACCAACAAGTTCGTTCACATTATCGAAATCGTTATTAGTTTTGTATAAACCATCTCAATCGTTTTGAAACCATCGTTAGAATATTGAAATCGTTTTGATACATATGAATCACCCCAAAACACTTTAAAACAGTAAAAAGAGGGGATCTATGTACTCACCTTTGGGGGCGTTTTTATATGTTAACACAATCCCTCAAATTGTTTATTCGTCCTAAATTAAATAGAATGATTTAATAATCAAAACCCACAAAATTCATAAGTTTCTCCGATACTTAGAATTTTCACATAACTTTGAGTTTTCTCGAAAAGTTATTATTTTTGGTTATTTTGGTGTATTTGTATATATATATACTCAAGCGTAATACACGTAATCTTGTCGACACTAGCACATCATCATACACATATTGTAAAACACATAGCACATTGTAACACATTAAATTTACTTATGAACAACCCATTCTAGTTATGCCGAAAAACACTTATTTTAGCGATTCGGTAACATTTTTGGGCGTCGGAAGTCATGTATGACCAACCAAACACCAAGCAAACTTAATATAAGTTAAATTACTTATTTTTATAGCAAAAATATCAGTTTACTTACTGATCTAAAACAGTTTAATAAAAATCCTCCGAAAAGGCGATTTTTGATCGTTTTACCGCATAGTTTTGCATCAAACATTACCCGAACCATCCCAAATCGAAATGACTTGAAATTTTAACATAACCCATGTTATTTACTGAACAAAATGATGGTTATGCTAATGATAGTGCAGGTCTTAAGTAAGGCACATAAATCATGCAAATTTCACATAATTTACCACTTTTTAAGCTATATGTACAACATGCAAAGCTATCAATCCTATGTCAAAGTTTTATGTCCTTATAATATACCAAATAATGTTATTTTTAGTGTTTGTAACCTGATCTAAAACTTTACCATTTCTTGAGCTTTACATCAACATGTATCTTCATGTACAAGTGCCTAAAGCATACTATCATAGCAACATCATTTTTTTTAAGTTTAAAAGCATCAAATATGTGATATATTCAGATTTATTTGCTGATGTAACTTACATTTAACATATCATACATAAATCACCAAATACTTGCATTTTTACCACCATTCAAGTACATGTAATAACATAAACAAGTACTTAACAAGATATCAAACTTCAAAACTCATATACACACATACATATGTACGGTTATACATACATATATGTACATCACCATTTTTACTTGTATCATGACCCATTTCATTTTAGATTTCAAGTTTAGTGAAAATCCCAAGATTCAAGAGAAACTTCAATTATCAAGAGCAACCAAGAATCAAAAGTATGATTTAAACACAAGTGTTATACCTTCAAGATTCAAGTAGGTTGTAGGATGAGATTGTGATGATAGGAAGTTTGAAATTACTTGAATGCACCTTGGAAACACTTTTAGATCTTCACACTAACTTGAAGGTTGCTAGAAATGGTGATGAATATGAAGAACAAGATTGAAGAAAGGATGAAGATGGAGAGAGAGGGAGAGGACGGTTGGGAGGAGGGAAGGAAGGAGTGAAGTGATGTTGAGTGATCTTGCTTAGTGATGCGTGCAAAGTGTCGTATATATTAGGTGTATATTTTGATCCCCTTTAACACTTATTTTAGCCAAGTTTTAAATTTATAAAACACGATATTTTACTAACACTAAACACACATATGGGCAAGTGCACCCATCGTGAGCGTAGTATAGCGTTGGTAAGATACCGAGGTCGTCCAAGGACACAAGAGCTTTTAATACCGGTTTATCCTCAACGTCTAACCAAAATAAAAAGTTTAGAAAAATGTTTTTAAACTAAGAAAAATAAAAACTAACTAAAATGCTGAAAATAAAAATAAAAGAAAAAAAACAGATAGACAAGATGAATCACTTGGTTCCGACTCGTATCTAGTATAACCTTTGATTATTTCCGCACTTTTGCACATAATTAAGAGATTATCTTAGTTATTGTAGTAGGCCCCTCTTTTGAAGGTGACGTTACCCTCACCCCAGTAGTTTGAGTCAGCAAGGATACAATCTTAAAAGGGTGGATTATTGGAAGATAATGAATTAAGTTATTAATGCAATATTGTGGTAGGCCCCGCTTTTGGCGGTTACGTTACCCTCGGCTAAGTAGTCTGAGTCAGCAGGGATACAGTCCTAAATAGCCGGGTTATAGTATTAATAGTAGTTAACTTATGAGGGGATCAAAGAGTTTGGACCCCCGCCATCCAATACCGTGAAGCATTGAAGGAGGTCCTACTAAATTTGACCCAGGTCCATTGCAGGACCTCTAAACGCTGAACAATGGCAAGACCTTTACCAAACCGTTCCCTTAACCCCCGACCAGGTAGCCAACATACCCCCATATAGACCGTGGAGATATGAATGGTGAAAATCCTTTATTTTATATAGACAGTAAAATAATGCCAAGACACCACGGACAAACGATAAGGAAAGATCACCTTCAACATAAGTAACTAGTTATTAAAGTCATTAATACAAAACCAAATAAAAAGTGCAAAAGATTAGAAATAAAAAGTATTATACTAGACACTTTGTCTTCACCAAGTGATGTAAGAGACTTAGGCAAACATGGCCTTGATTGTCAAGAACTCTTACGATCAATCTTGGATCCCGAGACGACTCACACACTCTACGATGGACAATGGATGATGGTGGTGGATGATGGTGTTGTGATGGTGGTGGGTGGTGGATGAAGTGTGAGAGAGGTGGTGTGCCAAGGGATGAGTTGAAATGAAACCAAGCACTCCTATTTATAGGCTGAACAGAAGGCTGGGCACGGCCCCGTGTCCGCTGGGCACGGCCCCGTGCCTTTCTGACACTCTCTCTCTTCATTAATTGTAATTCGCAATTACAATTAATGCGCCTGCAGTACTTTCGCCACGCCCCCGTGCTCACTGGACACGGCCCTGTGGTGGGCAATAGAAGCTTCTATAGGTTTGTCTTTTCTGCTGCTTCTTGGGCACGGCCCCGTGCTGGCTGAGCACGGGGCGTGTTCAGTCTTCTGCCTTCTCTATTTTGCTTGGGAAGTGTAACACCTGTGCCTCCACGGCCATCAAACAAATACCAAACCAATGAAATATTATATTTCATACTTGGGATTTGTAAAATTATGTGTATCTTTTACACATATCAACTCTTGTTTGATTTTAAGCTTTAAATCGCTTTCTGGAGGGTTATACGCGCTCTGATGCGTAAATATAACCAGTTTAATCCAACGAACACTCTGGAATAGTGAAATAGGCTTAACATACCTTAAATAACCTTTACATAACTTAGATATAAGTTTTGGAAGGTTTGGTGTGGTGAAATCAAAGTTTAATCGCTTACAGGGACTAAAGTTGACAAACTGCGAAAGTATGCCAATTTGAACTGTAACAGACATTCCGGAACATGACCATAAGTTAAACATACCATAAATATCCTTCACATAGCTTAGAAATAGGCTTTGAGGTGTTCGGTGTGCTAAAATAAACTTTTGTGTCATTCAGGGACTAAAAGTGTCAAAAAGTGCACAAGTTTGCATTTTCGCGCATAACTTACGTTCTGAATACATCCGGACATCCAAAAATTTATGTAAGCATGACTATATTATATTTTAGTGTTCGCCATAAGAAAAATCCATTCGTTTCGTCATTTGGATCGTTTTTCGTGCTTGTGCGCATTCCGTCGTAATTAAGCGAACATCGCGTTCGTACGACCAAACGAACCATCATCCGGCATATTTTTGAGCATGTTTTGAGTTCCCTATACTTTAACTTCATTTTAGAGCCTTGAAATGAGGTTAACGGGGTTCAAACGCATCGAAAAAGGCCTTAAACACGTGCAGGGACCATTCCTGCCACTTTTGAAAGATTTCTGAAACAGGAGGGTGCTAGCGTAGCGCGACTGCCTAATGCCTTGGCAGTAGCGCTACGCGGCTGCCTATGCTGGACAGAAAACATGCAGAAACTCAGTTTTTCATTTTCGGGACCAGATTCGATGTATTAGCCGTTGTTTAATTCACAACCACACATTCTAACTTGCTTAGTCAGCGGATAAGGATGGAATTTAGGCACCATAACTTTCCGACACTTGTACGGATACGATTAAGGCACGATATTCGACAAGCGATCTTAACGGTTCGGGTATTCCTATAAATACCCATCCACCCCCATTGCTAAAATCACTAGAATCTTGATCTTAGGAACTCTAAGTTGAAACCATTGTTTCATACCTGAGATTCTTGGATCGAGATTAGCATTCGGGGACCCTTCGTAAGTATTCTTTCGTTCTTTTCCTTATTTTATTGCTTTTCGAGTCAGAAAGTCAAACTTTGTTTGACTTTCAGCGTTGACCAGTAATGGTCAATGCGAAGTTCGTTTGAACTTCGCAACGTGAGTGTAATCACGTTGGTCATAGTCCCTTGGGACTATGCCCACTGATTACCACGTTGTCTAGGGTCGTAGGGTAGGCGATCTGATAAATCGCCTATACCCTCGAACCCGACCCAGTTTGGTCGATCATTAGGATCCGACCAAATACATTAGGTGACCATAGTAGGTAGGGAATAACCTTCCGAGGTTATACCCTATGGTCACATCGTTTAAGTAGTTGTATGATAGGTAGTTTATATGCCTTAGGTAAATTACCATAATACCCTTTTCATGTATAATTGGTAATTAAGCATATGTAACCTAAACTTTTGTCACATAACTGATTATGTAACATGTTTAGGCATATAACACTTGTCATAGGACTAGTTAGACGGCCCGAACGCGTTTCACGCGCACGACACGTTAAAGTAGCATATGTTACCTTAATGGGTCGCGATGGGTCGAAAGCACTTAGGTTTGGTTTCATTGTAGTATGTAGGCCTTGTTAAACCATATCATATGAGTTCCAACACTCATTTGGTTTACCAAGCCTCATCCTATCCGATCTCCCGATTTAAGTCCGGTTTATTTATATAGTTTTAGATTGCCGACTGATTCCGTGCTCTCTCTAGCTTTGTTTGGTTGTTGTTCAAGACCTCCAAGCATTCTCAGGCGAGTACATTATTCCCCTCTTTTACTGTTTTCAACTGTTTTGGGGTGACTCATATGTGCTAAATGTTTTATCAATGGTTTCAAGAACAATTACAATAGTTTCAAGAACAATAACAATTATTTCAAGAACGCTAACAATGATTTCAAGAACGAATACAATGATTTCAAAAACTAATAACAATTTCAAAAAGTGAACAAACTTGTTGGTTGTAGTTTACATAACCGATGACATTCATTAGCAATGATCAAGCCGACCAGTATTAGGTTATGGTACCATAGGATCTGACAAATCCCGTTATTTACTACACCCGTGGTTATGTGTGGGTATGGTAGGTAGCGACTGAATCTGAAATTGTTAACTTACCCTATGGAGGTTTGTTAATACGAAAACGAGAAGCGACGAAAGTCAAGAAGGTTTTAATGTTATTAGCGAGACGACCATTTAAGTAGTTTCACGACCTAAAACGAATTAAACGATTGGGTAAACGATAGGTTTTCACACGATGTTTTAACGATTGGGTAAACGATTGGCTTCAAAGCGATATACGATATTATTTTGGTTACATATTACATGGTTTACATTTGACACAAAAACACTTTTGACATTGGTTATACATATTACATGATTTACATTTGGGCATGAACATTACTTTGGTGGTTTGGTTTGGATTAAGTGATTAAGTAACAATGCGTGTGGAATATGATACAAGCATGGTGGATACGCCGCTGGTACTTCCTATATATAAGTGTTTGTATGGTATTACATATTGTAGCGTTATTTGAATCATTTCAGTTTGAGACATAGAACATTTTATACAAGTAACATACTTTTCACAAGACATTTATTTACAAACAACTTATCTTATACAAACTCATTTTACATGGTTATTCATTTAATCATGCATTATTCTCTTATTTATACATATCACCTAAACTTATTATTTTTCAAATGACTTACAAAGACAAAGCAAATTACAAGGTTCATGACTAAACATTTTCTTAAACAGAAGTCATGAATCTTATTTTCACAAAACCTATGTACTCGCCAGCATTTCTTTGCTGACCTCGTTTTCACATATGTTTCAGGTATTGTTGAATGATATCGATTGATAAGATGCATGCTCACATAGGACTGGACATGGCCTTAGTGACTCAATAACAATGATAGATTATGTTTAAATTGTATATTTAGATTTCCAGACGATGTAATTATTCAATGTTTAATAAAACGAAACACTTTTGATATCCATGGTTATGAAACATTAATTCTGTTGCAACACGCCCCGATGTTTCCGCCGCGATTTGTTGTTTTACGCGGTCGGGGTGTGACAGAAAAGATGGTATCAGAGCCAATGGTTATAGGGAATTAGGTTATTAGTAATTAGTAATGCTTTGACCTAGTCTATAACCTTCTTAGGACCCTAACGCGAGTTTACTTGCGTTTAGTCATAAAACAATACCGTCACCTATCCTTAGGTGACGACCACAACAAGAACATAAATTTCAAAACCGCTTTGAAAACTAATCATCTGTTCTAGGATGATTGATTACTAGGTTTTGAACCCTCTATTGTAAGGTTTTGAACTCTCTATTATATGGTTTTGAACCTCTTTGAGTTTTCAAAACTTCGTCAAGGTTTTGGGTTTTAAATAATGTGAACACGTGCAAACTGGAAGGGTGAATGCCTGTATTCTGGGTTTTCTGTCTAGGCAAGCACTTCGTATACATCTCATCAGACGCGAGACCAGTTGTGCTTACCTGGGAATTCTTGGGATGAGTGTTCACTTATAGGCGAGCATGTCTTCGCGATACATTATTTTTGACCCATCTACTTTGATCAGTCACCGTCTCATTTGTTTGCCTTAGGTAACAAACAAATGATTGCAATCTTCATGCGTTATCATTCTGTTTTGATTGTCCAATAATCTTTCACCTGTTTCTCCCTATGCCTTTCTTTTTCTTCAAGAATGTCTCTTCATCACGATGACGCCCAGATATCTGAGCAAGCAGCCAAAATTCGCTCAGCGAATAGGCGAAGTAGTCCTGAAGACTGTTGAATTAGCTACTGCCATGTATCATCTCCAGGATGAAGCCACTCAAGAGTCACCAAGACAGGCAGGACCTAGTCAGGCGACAACACCATCAGCCAATAAACCAGTCAAGGAATCAAAGACCATGGATGAACGATCCCCTAAGAAGTCAGAGAAGCGAAAGGCTTCTCAGAACTTCGCCATGGTCGCTCACAATGGTAAAGCAGTCCCCAACCAGCTCAACCCCCTGCTAGGTGTGTATGGCTTTTCCTATGATACCTACATTAAGGAACTATGTTCCTTACAAACTACTCTTGTGATTTCTTTCTTTCAAATGATCGCTCATGATTCCCTCGAAAAATTTTAAGTACTCGTTTCATTCCAAGAGACGAAGTACAAGAAATAAAGGGACATTATGAGTAATCATGCTTCTGCACATCTGTGCCTTTGAATCCTTGGTTAGATAACTAAGGATATTTTCAAATCTCATACCCATTACGTTTTGATTTTTCAACATACACAGTACCAGTATTTCAAAACAATCTTCATGATCTCAAAACATTTCATATAGTTTGAAAACAATTTTTCTAGATGCATTGTCTATGTTATTTCAAAAACATTGGCCATGTTATCAAAACCAACCTTTCTAATTTCAAAATATTTCATATAGTCTGAAGACAATATTAACACAATACATTTTCTGATCAAGTGCATGATTTCAAAAAGCATCATTCATGTCTTTCAAAAACCTTATACATAATTTCAAAATTCATCTCGGATGATTTTAAAACATTTTTGTAAATATATCTACCTAATACACCTACTTAATGATTTCAAAAAGTATTATATATAAGGTTTCAAAAACGTTAAACACATTTTTCTTAAAAGAATCCCATGCATAGTTTTCAAAAATATTTTCCTCATACATTGACTTAACCTTCAAAATTCTGCTTCATATGTCGCCTTGACATATCAAGCATCTCAACTTCATAAGCATTTTACATCATGTTTTGACCTAAGCACATCCAGTGCAAGGTTTCAAAACATCTTCAACTTCTAAAATTCATATGGGATCTTTTTATCTTTACAATTAGATCCTTGTGGATGATTATCATTCAAATCAGAGTCCTTAATTGGATTCCTTATGTACCTTAATTCGAACACTTCGGTTCCTAATAATCGAAATCGAATTTTCTTTTTGAATCTTTCTATCTTTATAGTTGGATTCTTGGTAACGTTTAAAGTACCAAATGAAATCCACGGAATGGATTCCTAGTGTGCTTTGAATGCATGTACGCAATTTACAAGACAAATTAACGAACAATTTTGTGGTTATATGATATGTGTTTATGTGTTCTCCTCTATGTTTTTGTGTGTTACGATTTTTCAAATCCTCATAGAATCTTTCATATCTTCATATGAGGGATTCATAGTAGGATATTCAAAAAGTACTACCTTAAATCCTTATGGGCTTCTACGTAGTAGTTAAGACCCTTGGGTTATATAGTACCATTCCATGATTCGATGAGAGACCCTTGAGTGGTCTAGTCTAAAAGATTGATTCACAATTTGGTTAAAGAACGACATCTAGTGATGAAGCTGAACAGACTCCTTAATAGTCTATTTAGATCATTTATCGATTTAATTAAAAGGACTCTATGGTGGTCTAGTTACACTCATCACAGGTTTGTTCATTTGGTTTTCCCCTACACACTATAAAAGAGACTGTGTGTACTGTGCAAGGAATTGTCTGATTATGGACGCGTACATAATTATGAAATTTAGTGCATAGGAACCCAGTAAGATTTATTATGTGTAAGAACCGATAGTGACAAAAATAACGAAATGAGAACGATGTAATGGAGGTACGGTGGACGCACCAATGACGCTTCATATACTTGTATATAAGTGTCCCTCTTACATTGCAAACATAATGTTATTAAGGTTACTAGAAGTTCAAGAACCCTAACCAATGTTGTTCGATCTTTTCAACTTCATATTTCCAAGCTCTCACAAGTTTCCTCTAAATAAATTTCGGGACGAAATTTCCTAAAGTAGGGGAGACTGTAACACCTGTGCCTCCACGGCCATCAAACAAATACCAAACCAATGAAATATTATATTTCATACTTGGGATTTGTAAAATTATGTGTATCTTTTACACATATCAACTCTTGTTTGATTTTAAGCTTTAAATCGCTTTCTGGAGAGTTATACGCGCTCTGATGCGTAAATATAACCAGTTTAATCCAACGAACACTCCGGAATAGTGAAATAGGCTTAACATACCTTAAATAACCTTTACATAACTTAGATATAAGTTTTGGAAGGTTTGGTGTGGTGAAATCAAAGTTTAATCGCTTACAGGGACTAAAGTTGACAAACTGCGAAAGTATGCCAATTTGAACTGTAACAGACATTCCGGAACATGACCATAAGTTAAACATACCATAAATATCCTTCACATAGCTTAGAAATAGGCTTTGAGGTGTTCGGTATGCTAAAATAAACTTTTGTGTCATTCAGGGACTAAAAGTGTCAAAAAGTGCACAAGTTTGCATTTTCGCGCATAACTTACGTTCTGAATACATCCGGACATCCAAAAATTTATGTAAGCATGACTATATTATATTTTAGTGTTCACCATAAGAAAAATCCATTCGTTTCGTCATTTGGATCGTTTTTCGCGCTTGTGCGCATTCCGTCGTAATTAAGCGAACATCGCGTTCGTACGACCAAACGAACCATCATCCGGCATATTTTTGAGCATGTTTTGAGTTCCCTATACTTTAACTTCATTTTAGAGCCTTGAAATGAGGTTAACGGGGTTCAAACGCATCAAAAAAGGCCTTAAACACGTGCAGGGACCATTCCTGCCACTTTTGAAAGATTTCTAAAACAGGAGGGTGCTAGCGTAGCGCGACTGCCTAATGCCTTGGCAGTAGCGCTACGCGACTGCCTATGCTGGACAGAAAACATGCAGAAACTCAGTTTTTCATTTTCGGGACCAGATTCGATGTATTAGCCGTTGTTTAATTCACAACCACACATTCTAACTTGCTTAGTCAGCGGATAAGGATGGAATTTAGGCACCATAACTTTCCGACACTTGTATGGATACAATTAAGGCACGATATTCGACAAGCGATCTTAACGGTTCGGGTATTCCTATAAATACCCATCCACCCCCATTGCTAAAATCACTAGAATCTTGATCTTAGGAACTCTAAGTTGAAACCATTGTTTCATACCTGAGATTCTTGGATCGAGATTAGCATTCGGGGACCCTTCGTAAGTATTCTTTCGTTCTTTTCCTTATTTTATTGCTTTTCGAGTCAGAAAGTCAAACTTTGTTTGACTTTCAGCGTTGACCAGTAATGGTCAATGCGAAGTTCGTTTGAACTTCGCAACGTGAGTGTAATCACGTTGGTCATAGTCCCTTGGGACTATGCCTACTGATTACCACGTTGTCTAGGGTCGTAGGGTAGGCGATCTGATAAATCGCCTATACCCTCGAACCCGACCCAGTTTGGTCGATCATTAGGATCCGACCAAATACATTAGGTGACCATAGTAGGTAGGGAATAACCTTCCGAGGTTATACCCTATGGTCACATCGTTTAAGTAGTTGTATGATAGGTAGTTTATATGCCTTAGGTAAATTACCATAATACCCTTTTCATGTATAATTGGTAATTAAGCATATGTAACCTAAACTTTTGTCACATAACTGATTATGTAACATGTTTAGGCATATAACACTTGTCATAGGACTAGTTAGACGGTCCGAACGCGTTTCACGCGCACGACACGTTAAAGTAGCATATGTTACCTTAATGGGTCGCGATGGGTCGAAAGCACTTAGGTTTGGTTTCATTGTAGTATGTAGGCCTTGTTAAACCATATCATATGAGTTCCAACACTCATTTGGTTTACCAAGCCTCATCCTATCCGATCTCCCGATTTAAGTCCGGTTTATTTATATAGTTTTAGATTGCCGACTGATTCCGTGCTCTCTCTAGCTTTGTTTGGTTGTTGTTCAAGACCTCCAAGCATTCTCAGGCGAGTACATTATTCCCCTCTTTTACTGTTTTCAACTGTTTTGGGGTGACTCATATGTGCTAAATGTTTTATCAATGGTTTCAAGAACAATTACAATAGTTTCAAGAACAATAACAATTATTTCAAGAACGCTAACAATGATTTCAAGAACGAATACAATGATTTCAAAAACTAATAACAATTTCAAAAAGTGAACAAACTTGTTGGTTGTAGTTTACATAACCGATGACATTCATTAGCAATGATCAAGCCGACCAGTATTAGGTTATGGTACCATAGGATCTGACAAATCCCGTTATTTACTACACCCGTGGTTATGTGTGGGTATGGTAGGGAGCGACTGAATCTGAAATTGTTAACTTACCCTATGGAGGTTTGTTAATACGAAAACGAGAAGCGACGAAAACGAGAAGCGACGAAAGTCAAGAAGGTTTGAATGTTATTAGCGAGACGACCATTTAAGTAGTTTCACGACCTAAAACGAATTAAACGATTGGGTAAACGATAGGTTTTCACACGATGTTTTAACGATTGGGTAAACGATTGGCTTCAAAGCGATATACGATATTATTTTGGTTACATATTACATGGTTTACATTTGACACAAAAACACTTTTGACATTGGTTATACATATTACATGATTTACATTTGGGCATGAACATTACTTTGGTGGTTTGGTTTGGATTAAGTGATTAAGTAACAATGCGTGTGGAATATGATACAAGCATGGTGGATACGCCGCTGGTACTTCCTATATATAAGTGTTTGTACGGTATTACATATTGTAGCGTTATTTGAATCATTTCAGTTTGAGACATAGAACATTTTATACAAGTAACATACTTTTCACAAGACATTTATTTACAAACAACTTATCTTATACAAACTCATTTTACATGGTTATTCATTTAATCATGCATTATTCTCTTATTTATACATATCACCTAAACTTATTATTTTTCAAATGATTTACAAAGACAAAGCAAATTACAAGGTTCATGACTAAACATTTTCTTAAACAGAAGTCATGAATCTTATTTTCACAAAACCTATGTACTCGCCAGCATTTCTTTGCTGACCTCGTTTTCACATATGTTTCAGGTATTGTTGAATGATATCGATTGATAAGATGCATGCTCACATAGGACTGGACAAGGCCTTAGTGACTCAATAACAATGATAGATTATGTTTAAATTGTATATTTAGATTTCCAGACGATGTAATTATTCAATGTTTAATAAAACGAAACACTTTTGATATCCATGGTTATGAAACATTAATTCTGTTGCAACACGCCCCGATGTTTCCGCCGCGATTTGTTGTTTTACGCGGTCGGGGTGTGACAGGAAGATGCCGTTGAGGGGTCGGGCAATCCACTTAGGTTCCTTTCCTTGTATTTATGTTGGATTTAGCTGTCGTTTTGCTTCTTTTGTGAATTTGAGCTCATTTAATCCTGAAAATACAAAAGGAAGACAAAAACACTCTTTTTCCAACATTAGTACTTAAAAAGGGTTAGTTTTATGCCTCATTTGATGTAAGTTATATGTTGCATTTTACACACATCAAATACCCCCACACTTGAACTTTTGCTTGTCCTCAAGCAAAACTCTTTAATATTTGGCTTACACTCCCAAATGGAATGGGTAGAAGAGAAGGTTTTGGGCTTGTCGTAGAGTGTCGGGATTTCCATGATTCTTTAGGAAGTTTTATTTTTATCTATTTACAATCCTATTCGTAATGATTTATTTAGAACGTTTCATAGGGGAAATTACTTATTTGGGCATAACATACTTTTTTTTTTTAAATTCCATTTATATACAAGTTCACATACCTCACGGGAGAAATCACTCACACTCGGCCGAAGGTGTATTTTTAGTGAATCACTCGAGAGCGGCATGGAACTTATTCCTACCATATGCTTGCCAAGCAATCAATCCTCCTCCTTTTTAACTTATATACCTTTGTAAATATCAAGAGGACTTTATGGGTTAAGGGTTAGGTTTGGGTTAAAGGTAGGTGGTTGGGTTAGTGGTTAGTGGTTAGTAAAAAGGGTGAAAAAGCGTAACAAGTGTCGGTTTTCGTAGGACTTTCTATTTTTGTAATTCTTATTTTGATGAAGCTATTATTCAAACAAAGTTATTTGGTTTGCGTGATGAAATGAAACGGTTTAGGCTCAAAGGGGCTAACTAGGGGGATTTTTTTTGGGTAGGTGGTAAAAGAAAAAGAAAATAATGGTGTAGAAATAAAAAGGGGTTAGTCCTAATGCCTCCATCATTTACTTACTCGGGTTTAAGTTGATAAGGACCGGGAATGTATCGTCATGGCAAGTTCTAGAGTCGTAAGAACCAAGCGGCTATTCACACAAGAAATGAAAAATGAGCATTTAGTTTAATGATATGTAATTGTGTGCTCAATAAAGGCTCAAAACTCACTTTTGTGGGAATGGGTTTTTATGTGATCAAGTATATATAATCAAATTTTAACTAAGTTTGCCATGCCTTTTCATAATTTTCTTATGTTGGTTCTTTTTATCACTACGCTATCGGTTGTAAATTTGTAAAAATATAACCTTTTTGAGAACTTGAATTTCCCGAGTTAAACCTAGACAAGTAAAAAAAATGAAATTTTTGAAAAAATTTGGGGTGATTAGCGGTTCCAATAGAGTTTTGTGTAAGGCTTGTATTTAGGACTTGCAAAATTCAAGGTTTTAGCATCCCCCCCACACTTAAATTACACATTGTCCTCAATGTGTCCCAAAAATAAATTTTTAGGTTGATTAGATGTGTAAAATAGTGTTAAAAAGCAAAAATTTTGTGTTACTGGGCGCTGAACACGGCCCCGTGTTATCCGGGCACGGCCCCGTGTTCAAGTGCCAGTAACAAAATTAAAACAAGAGAAACAGAAGTCTGGACACGGGGGCGTGTTGGGTGAACACGGCCCGTGTCCAGTTACCTGAACTGGGCGTTTTTCTGCAGGTGGTTTAGTACGGGGCCGTGTTGGTTGGGCACTCATCGATTTCTTCATACCCTCGCATCTTGAAAACCTAACCGGTTAGTGATTCTTGTTATATATTTCGGATGTTGATGATGATGTGCGATATTCGGTTGATGATGATAATGTGTGATATTTTGGTTGATAATGATGCATCTTGGTGTGATTTGACAATATGTTGGTTTGTGAAGTTTTATGCATGATGAACACATCCTCCTTGAATAATCGAATATGATGCACTAGCTAAGTGTGATATGTTTGAACAATTTGTTTTAGTATATGTGTTTAAGATATGATAAATCTTATGTATGTATGCTATGGTGTTGATTGAACATGCTAGATGTAGAAACCGATGATAGCCCTTAATGTTGTCCGAATCATGCAATTGTTTAGAGGTTTAGGTTGCCGTGAATGAACAAGCTTGAATGATCATGATGAACTATTTGAATATATGAAGAACTTGTTGAATATGATATGAGTGTGTGATGAACATTTGAAATTTGTTGTTTGATCCATTTTAGTAAGTTGCTAGACAAGAAAACATGTTTAAGTGGATGGTACAAACTGTTACATGAAATCGTTTTTTCATTGGATAGTACAACTGTGCAGAATCAGCTTATGTCCAGTCGAGACCTTCGGTTGCGACTCGAGACCACTGCATGACGAGTCGAGACCCCCGGTTGCGACACAGGTTGCGAGTCGCAAACACCTGGTTGCGACTCGAAACCACACTTGATCAAGCACAAACCTTATGACTTGAGATCTCGGTTGCGAGTCCAGTTGCGACTCGAGACCAAAACAGCATGAACCGAAACCGTGTTTGCGAGTCCGGTTGCGACTCGAGACCAGAACCTGCATCAGTTGCGACTCGAGACCAAGTGCATGTGCACACTGTTTGGGCTTGCACCCCATTACGGGCTTATCTGATTTGGGCCGGACTCTTGGGCCCAATGCACAGACCTTATATATGTTACTGTTGAGCGTGAATGTTGATGAATTGCCATGATTAAACGTGTATGCCATGCGTGTACCACTTGAATACGAACCTGACTTGTATGATACAACTATGATAGGATGTGAGTAGCCACAATATTGCTTGTTTGACTTTTCTGTGTATCTACCGAGCAAACCAAGGTGAGTTCACACCCTCTACAAAGCATGGGATTCCCAGGGGTCGGGAATTGGGGTTAAGGAACGTGGGTTCCTCGTCCTCCTTGGGTAGGACAGCAAAGGTTCAGGAATGTAAATTCCTCATCCGCATGGACAGATAACTCGTACTAGACCAAAACTCTATCATGAAGTCCCTCCTTTTTATATCGACTTAATCGCCGGGCCAATGGCGAGCGGGTCATTAGTTAGATAGCGCTATTTAGGTCTGACAAACCTCACACCGTGCCGCAGAGGACGGGCGTGAACTAATGGATCTGGGGCACGTCAATGATGATAGACATTGACAGTTTCAGGGCACATAAACATGACTACAGTCAGCAGTCGATATGGTAACAAGTCTAGTGTATACATGGGGTAGCCCCCACGGCCGAAATGCCAGATAACTAACACGGGGTAGCCCCCACGGCCGGATTGCCAGAGTAACCGGGAATAAACAATTCACGTTTTTAACTATGGGGTAACCCCCACGGCAGGATGCCAGCTAAAGGAAACTGTTTTCGAAACAACTTAAAACGAACACCCAACCGTGAACTCACTCAACTTGTTGTTGACTCGTTACTACATGCTTTGCAGGTCCTTAGGTTCTTAGCTGGAGCTTGCACGGAGGAGGATCGTTGTGGGACATGGACGACTGCGTGCCATGTTAAACTTTGAAACAACTAAACTTATGTTTTGATTTAAGACTTATGCTTCCGCTTGCAACTTAACTATGTTTTGTTTGAACACCAATTGTATTGGTTGGATTTTATAACTACTTATATGCTTGTTCAATATGATTGGTGGCTGGATCCTGGTCAGTCACGCCTCCAAGCGGTAGTACTCCGCAGGTGGATTTTGGGGGTGTGACAGATTGGTATCAGAGCCATTGGTTATAGAGAACTTGGTTTTAATAAAGGGGAAAAACGTTTTTATGTTAAAACCAGACTATAACCTGTACAGTGCTCAACGGTCCACAACGATGCTTCACTCCACATGCAAGGCTCGACATTCTAGGTGATATGATCTGTGTATATATTGCCTACTTGTTAGTTACATAGTACGTTGCTTATGGTATGCTTGGTTAGTATGACTACTGTTGCTCGAACACGTGCTTGCTTACTCTAATTTATCGTCGTACTTTCGCGAACCCCTCTCACTCACGTTCTTCTTGATATGAAGATCATGTCTGGACGCGTTAACCTGACACAAGCCCAGTTGACGGCTCTGATCAACGAACGAGTTGCCGCAGCACTTGCAGCTGCACACGCAGGAGGTATATCCTGCAGTCCGAACTCATTCTAGGATCTTTAGGATCCTACTCTCGTGAACCAACCTTTGTGTTAAACTCTGTCTTTTCTTTCACCTACGATAGGTCAGCATGTTCAGCCACCCGTGTGCACTTTTAAGACTTTCATGGACTGCCGACCAACTACTTTTAGCGGCACTAAAGGAGCAGTAGGTCTCCTACACTGGTTTGAGAAACTAGAATCTGTCTTCGAAATGTGTGAATGCCCTGAGGCGCGCAGGGTGAAGTATGCTACTGGTACTCTCGAGGGTTTAGCCCTCACATGGTGGAACGCTCAGGTTCAGATGCTAGGGTTGGTTGCTGCCAACGCCACCCCATGGGAGAATTTTAAGGAAATGATCAAAGAAGAATATTGCAGTCGTGATGAGATTCACAAACTGGAAGTGGAGTTCTTCAACCTCAAGATGACGGGGTCCGAAATTGAAGCTTATGTGAAAAGGTCGAACGAACTGGCAATTCTGTGCCCTACTATGGTGGATCCTCCCATCAAACGCATCGAACTATTTCTTCAGGGCTTAGTGCCGGAAATCCAAAGTCATGTGACTTCAGCGAACCTCGCCACCTACCAGCAAGCCGTTCAGTTGGCTCACCGTCTCACGGATCAGGCGGTGGAGCAGAACAAGTTACCAAAACGCATAGGTGCTGCAACTACTTCTGGTACCTCTAGTGACAACAAACGGAAATGGGATGGAACTTCAAGTAAGGGTTCGACTTCTGTTCAGTCCCAGTCTCAGCAGAGGAAGACTGATGACTACAAGAGCCCTAATCAGCAATCGTCTGGTGGTCAAAGTCATGGTGGGTACAAAGG
Source organism: Helianthus tuberosus (assembly GCA_030545235.1). Taxonomy (NCBI): domain Eukaryota; kingdom Viridiplantae; phylum Streptophyta; class Magnoliopsida; order Asterales; family Asteraceae; genus Helianthus; species Helianthus tuberosus. The sequence goes on from CM060383.1 coordinate 109,935,500, forward strand.
AAATCACCCCAAATGCAATCGCTGCAGCCTGCACCACAGCGGGCCATGCACCAGGGGCAACTGTCATCGGTGTAACAAGCCTGGTCACGCTGCAAAGGATTGCAGGAGCTTATACCCCGCCAATCAGAATCGTCAGCAAGCTCAACAGAATCAACGCCAGCAGCAGCAGCAAGGTGATAACAAAGGGTGCTTTCAGTGTGGAGCTGAAGGCCACTTCAAGAGAGATTGTCCCCAACTGAACAGGAACCAGAACAACAACAACAACAATAACAACAATCAGGGGAATGGTAACAACAGGAACAACAACAACAATGGCGCCAGGGGGCGGGTGTTTGTGATCGGCCAAGGTGAAGCAAGGAATGACCCCAATGTTGTGGCGGGTAAGTGTGACAACTCGAGTTTCCGACTTTCACTTTGACTTTGACTTTTACTTTCGTATTTATTACACGTTGACTTTGACTGTTAGTTGTTTGACTTGTAGCTATACACGTTATGTTATAATGAAAGGCACTATGATTGTTACATGTTTATGTGATTTAGATTATAACATGAAATGTATGGTATTGTGAATTTTTGGCATGTATGTGATTAAAATTAAAACATGAGACTTGACATTTTAGGAAAAACACTTGAACTGTTAACACATGAAAAGCATCCCGACGAAACAGACTTGACCCGACGAAACAGACTGTTTCGCCAAAAGCATCCCGACGAAACAGACTGGACCCGACGAAACAGACTGTTTCGCCAAAAGCATCCCGACGAAACAGACTGGACCCGACGAAACAGACTGTTTCGCCAAAAGCATCCCGACGAAACAGACTGGACCCGACGAAACAGACTGTTTCGCCAAAAGCATCTCGACGAAACAGAAGTCTGTTTCGCCGAGCCCAGTTTCACCAAAGCCCAGTTCGGGCCCAACACGTTATTTTGAGTTTTAAAACGTGAAACAACATCAGTTTTACATCTGCTACAAAACAACTGAAACCCTAGAGCCCCTTTCTCTCCTGTGTGACGGCAGTTGGAGGTTCCCGAAGATATCTTAGCGATCGACTCGTATTTCTCATATCTCGGTGAGTTGTGTGTTCGTCAATCGGTTTCTTGATTCTGTACCATCTCGATTCATGTTTGTGTAAATGATTGATGCGTGTTGTTGCTGCGATTCTAGTATGACGGTGATATAGATTTCGATTATGTATGATGTAGTAGGATATTCAATGCTATGCGAAACTTAATACAATCGAGTGCTCGGTTCTGGATATTGTTTATATGGCCTGATTTTGAATATACATTAGTATCTTGATAGGAATCGATGATATAATGTTGCATGTTAATCTATATGTTGTACACATAAACTAGGGTTCATACTAGACAAGGATTCTTGGATGATTGAGTTATGATGATTCTGGGTGCACATCGATCTTCATATGATTTCTGATTATTGATGGCGGCTGTTAGAATGACTAGGGTTTATGTATATTTCAGAACTGCTGCATCTGATGTCTGCGAAACTGACATCCGACGAAACAGAACTCTCGGCGAAACAGAAAGTGTTTCGCCAAGAGTAATCGACGAAATTGAATTCTGTTTCGCCAACTAAGACCACGACGAAACAGAACTTGTTTCGCCAACATGTGTGTTTCGCCGAATAGCTGATCTGTGCAGGAACTTGGGTTAATTCTGTTAAGCATTAACTGGAATATTTAACTGCTGTTAAGTGTAACCATCTTGTATATGATTGTGATTACGTGCTACATGTTTATACGTGAACAAATTGAACACAAACTGATTTCACATACGTGCCTACTTTAGGACGCGATTGATTACTTGTGAGCATACACTTAGCATACCGAGCAAACCAAGGTGAGTTCACACCCTTACTAAGGCATGGGATTCCCAGGGTTTGGGGAATGGGATGGAAGGAATAAGGTTGAATAGATTCGTACATACACTGATACTAGACTACCATACCATTGTCCTCGGTTGTGAAGGACACATACGTAAAACCTACGTATACTTATGCTACTCGTTATCCTCGGTTGTGAAGGATACTCACGTAAAACCTACGTGAACTTATACTCAATACTATCCTCGGTTGTGAAGGATACTCACGTAAAACCTACGTGAACTTATACTCAATACTATCCTCGGTTGTGAAGGATACTCACGTAAAACCTACGTGAACTTATACTCAATACTGTCCTCGGTTGTGAAGGACACTTACGTAAAGCCTATGTAAACTATGTACGTACTACTGTTCTCGGTTGTGAAGAACACTTATGGTTACAAATAGTCTAGTGTATATGCAACATGGGAAGCCCCCACTAATAGAACATACGATCGGCCTAGTAGCGCCACATGTTACGAAACAAACTTACAATTACGAACTTATTTACTGTGAACTCGCTCAACTAGTTGTTGATTCTCTGTTACATGCCTTGCAGGACCTTAGGTACATATGGAGCTTGCACAGGAAGGAGCAGGTCGTTGTGGGATACGGATCGTAGACGATATTTGAACTTATAACTTATTTTGGGTTTTCATTATTATGCTTCCGCTACTTAAACAATGTTTGGTTATGAACATCAGTCATGTCAAGATGAATTACCTTTTCCTACTTTTACACTTAAATACTATGTTTGATATGATTGGTGGCTTGATCCTGGTCATGTCACGCCTCCAAGCGGTGGTACTCCGCGGGTGGATTTTGGGGGTGTGACAGATTGGTATCAGAGCCATTGGTTATAGAGAACTCGGTTTTAATAAGGGGAAAACGTTTTTATTAAAACCAGACTATAACCAGAACAGTGCTCAACGATCCACAACGACGCTTCGCTCCACGTGCAAGGCTCAACATCATAGGTACTACTATTCATGTTACCTTACCTACTTGCTAGAATTACATAGAACTTTGCTCGCGGTATGCCTAGATTACAGAACTTACTATACGTTATTGCTTGAGAATACTTGTGTGCTCACTCTCTTCGCACTATTCGCGAACCTCTCACCCACATGTTCTCCTTGATGTCAAGATCATGAGTGGACGCGTTAACCTAACTCAAGCCCGGTTGGCGGCTTCGATCACTGAACAAGTTACTGCAGCACTCGCAGCTGCCCAAGCAGGAGGTGTAACCTGCCATCACCACTTACTCTAGGATCCTTAGATCCTACTCTCGTAACTCAACACTTGTGCTTAATTTTGATTACTCTTACGCACACGACAAGTCAACACGCTCAGCCACCTGTATGCACATACAAGACTTTTATGGACTGTCGTCCTACTACTTTCAGCGACACCGAAGGAGCTGTTGTACTCCTCCATTAGTTCGAGGAACTCGAATCGGTCTTCGAGTGTGTGAATGACCCGAGGCTCGTAAGGTGAAATATGCCACTGATATTCTCGAAGGCACTGCGCAAACTTGGTGGAACGCGCAAGTTACGACACTGGGGCTGGCGGCTGCTATGCCACCCCATGGAATGATTTTAAGGAACCTATCAAATGTGAATACAATAGTTATGATGCCATCCACAAGTTGGAAGTGGAGTCCTTTAACATGAAGATGACGGGGTCAGAGATAGAAGCGTGCACGATAACGATCCAACAAACTGACAATTTTGTGTCCAACTATGGTGGATCCTCCCATAAAGAGCTTTGAGCTGTACCTCAAAGGCTTAGTACCAGGAATTCAAAACCATGTGAAGACGGCTAAACTTGCTACTATTCAAGATGTTACTCATCTTGCTCATCGTCTCACAAACCAGGCAGTGGGACAGAACAAGCTGCCTCAACGTATCAGCGATACTACTACCACTACTACTTCAACTACTTCTGCTACCCTCAGTAACAATGGATGAAAGTGGGATGGAACCTCTAGCAAGGGTTCGACTACGATTCCGTCCCAGGCACAGCAGTGAAAGGTCGATGACAACTAAAGTCCTGATCAGCAACATTTGGTATTCAAGGGCAGGGAGGATACAAGGGAAACCACCCTAAGCACAAACGATGTAACCTGCACCACAGCGGGCAGGGCAAACGCAATCATTGTCAATAATGCAACAAGCTTGGTCATGGAACCAAAGAGGGTAGAAACTCACGTCCTGCAACCAGAACCAACAACAACAGCCACAAGATCTATAGAATCGGCGACAACAGCATGGTAACAAGGGATGTTATCAGATGGTGCTGAAGGTCACTTCAAAAGACACTACCCACGGTTGAACCAGAACCAGAATTAGAACCACAACCAAGGAAACGGGAACTAGGGAAGACAACAACGGGGGGTAATAACGACGGCAATGGTGCCAGGGGTCGAGTGTTTGTGATTGGTCAGGGTGATACTAGGAATGACCCCAGCGTTGCGATAGTTTCGACATCGACATTGGTATGGATTAGTTATCCCAACAACAAGCAGAGATCCTATACATAGAGGATCATTCGTATCCCACGTTCTGGTAAAGAACCTCTCGAAGTTCAAGGCGACAAGAGTGGTGTCGTGAGTGGCATCATTTCTTTCTTGAAGGCTTAGAAGTGTTTACGTAAGGATCACACAACTGTTTTAGCTCTCGTTACCGATACATCGAAGAAAGAGAAAAAGATTGAGGATATTCCTGTAGTACGCGACTTTCCTCAAGTGTTTCCAGAAGAGTTACCTGGGTTACTGCCTCATCGTCAGGTCGAATTTCAGATCGAGCTCGCTCCAGGAGCAGCACCCATAGCTCGAGCACCTTATCGTTTAGCTCCAACTGAATTGGAAGAACTGTCAAAGCAGCTACAAGAACTCTTGGAAAAGGGTTTTATACGTCCTAGCTCTTCTCCTTGGGGAGCTCCAGTGTTATTCGTAAGGAAGAAAGACGGTACGTTCAGGATGTGTATAGACTACCGTGAACTCAACAAGGTGACGATCAAGAATCGTTATCCTCTTCCGCGCATAGATGATTTATTCGACCAGCTGCAAGGGTCGAGCTACTACTCCAAGATAGACTTAAGGTCAGGGTACCATCAGCTGAGAGTCCGGGATGAGGACGTCTCCAAAACAGCATTTAGAACTCGCTACGGCCACTACGAGTTTATGGTCATGCCATTCGGGCTAACGAACGCGCCTACGGTTTTCATGGATCTTATGAACAGGGTGTGCAAACCCTATCTTGACAAGTTTGTCATTGTCTTCATCGACGACATCCTGATTTATTCAAAGAGTCAGGAGGAACACGAGCAGCACTTACGACTTATTTTGGAACTTCTTCGAACGGAACAGCTGTACGCTAAGTTTTCAAAATGCGACTTCTGGCTTCGTGAAGTCCACTTTTTAGGCCACGTGGTAAACAAGGATGGGATTCATGTCGATCCATCCAAGATAGATTCGATCAAGAACTGGCCTGCACCTCGCACACCGACAGAGATACGCCAATTCTTGGGTTTGGCGGGTTATTACAGACGGTTTATCAAAGACTTCTCAAAGATTGCACAGCCGCTTACACTACTGACACAGAAAGGTGTTGCTTACCGTTGGAGTGATACACAGGAAACAGCGTTTCAGCACTTAAAGGGTAGACTCTGTAGCGCACCTATCCTTTCATTTCCAGAGGGCACGGACGATTTTGTAGTCTACTGCGACGCATCCATCCAAGGTCTTGGATGTGTTTTGATGCAACGGGATAAAGTTATTGCTTATGCTTCACGCCAACTTAAGATTCACGAACGGAATTACACTACGCACGATTTAGAGCTTGGAGCTGTTGTTTTTGCGCTCAAGATATGGCGACATTATCTGTATGGCACCAAGTGCACCATCTACACCGATCACAGGAGTCTTGAGCATATCTTCAAGCAGAAAGAGTTGAACATGCGACAACGTCGATGGGTCGAGTTACTGAACGATTACGAATGTGCTATAAAATACCATCCGGGCAAAGCCAATGTGGTGGCCGACGCCCTCAGTCGAAAGGATACTACACCTAGGCGTGTACGAGCGTTGCAACTCACTATTCAGTCTAGTCTTCCTTCACAGATACGAGATGCTCAGGTAGAAGCATTGAAACCAGAAAACGTCAGGGCTGAAGCCCTACGCGGCTCAAGGCAACGGTTAGAACAAAGGGCAGACGGAGCCTACTATGTAACAGGACGCATCTGGGTCCCACTCTATGGCAATTTACGCAAGCTTGTAATGGATGAAGCTCATAAGTCTCGCTACTCAGTACATCCTGGTTCGGATAAGATGTACCACGACCTCAGAACTACATATTGGTGGCCTAGCATGAAGGCCCACATAGCCACATACGTTAGCAAATGCTTGACTTGTGCGAGAGTCAAGGCAGAATATCAGAAACCGTCAGGACCACTCCAACAACCTGAGATACCACAATGGAAATGGGAGCAAATTTCCATGGATTTTGTTACTGGCCTACCTAGATCTCAGCGCGGAAATGATACTATTTGGGTGATCGTGGATCGACTCACAAAGTCTGCTCACTTCTTAGCAATCAAAGAAACAGACAAGTTCTCTACCTTGGCAGACATTTACTTAAAAGAAGTGGTCTCGAGGCACGGAGTGCCCACCTCCATCATCTCTGATCGTGACGCACGTTTTACTTCAGAACTGTGGCAAGCAATGCATAAATCTTTTGGCTCTCGTTTAGACATGAGCACAGCTTATCACCCTCAGACAGATGGGCAGTCTGAGCGCACTATTCAAACTCTAGAAGACATGCTTCGGGCGTGCGTAATTGACTTTGGCAATGGTTGGGAGAAACATCTGCCACTCGTGGAATTTTCGTATAACAACAACTACCACACCAGCATTAAAGCTGCACCATTCGAGGCATTGTACGGGCGTAAGTGCCGGTCACCTCTCTGTTGGGCAGAGGTGGGGGAAAGTCAAATCACAGGTCCAGAAATGGTAGTTGATACTACTGAAAAGATTGCACAAATACGACAACGCATGGCGGCAGCTCGCGACCGTCAGAAAGCATACGCAGATAAAGACAGAAAACTACTCGAATTCCAAGTTGGGGATCGAGCGCTACTCAAAGTTTCACCCTGGAAGGGTGTTGTTCGTTTTGACAAACGCGGCAAACTTAATCCACGATACGTCGGACCTTTAGAAGTTATTGAGAAGATAGGCAGGGTAGCCTACCGATTGAACTTACCAGCTGAACTCAGTGCAGTTCACAACGTCTTTCACGTGTCGAATCTGAAGAAGTGTCTGTCAGATGAGACCCACATAGTTCCTTTTAAGGAACTCACTATCGACGAGCGGTTGCAGTTCGTCGAGGAACCAGTTGAGATCACGGACCAGGATGTTAAGGTCCTCAAGAACACGAGAATCCCTCTTGTACGAGTTCGTTGGAACTCCCGTCGCGGCCCAGAGTTCACCTGGGAGCGTGAAGATCAAATGAAACTCAAGTATCCCCAGTTATTCGGAACCAATGCAACTACTACTGAGGCTGAAGCTACCAATACAGAATTTCGGGACGAAATTCCAAATCAACGGGGGGATAATGTGACACCCCAAGAAAACCAGTAATCATCGCAAACCTGCTCGGGGAGCCGCGATACAATACAGGTAAACAACGTCACACCACTAGCTTCCTCAGTAACTGCATGCTAAATTTCGGGACGAAATTTCTTTTAAGTTGGGGATAATGTGACAACTCGAGTTTCCGACTTTCACTTTGACTTTTACTTTCGTATTTATTACACGTTGACTTTGACTGTTAGTTGTTTGACTTGTAGCTATACACGTTATGTTATAATGAAAGGCACTATGATTGTTACATGTTTATGTGATTTAGATTATAACATGAAATGTATGGTATTGTGAATTTTTGGCATGTATGTGATTAAAATTAAAACATGAGACTTGACATTTTAGGAAAAACACTTGAACTGTTAACACATGAAAAGCATCCCGACGAAACAGACTTGACCCGACGAAACAGACTGTTTCGCCAAAAGCATCCCGACGAAACAGACTGGACCCGACGAAACAGACTGTTTCGCCAAAAGCATCCCGACGAAACAGACTGGACCCGACGAAACAGACTGTTTCGCCAAAAGCATCCCGACGAAACAGACTGGACCCGACGAAACAGACTGTTTCGCCAAAAGCATCTCGACGAAACAGAAGTCTGTTTCGCCGAGCCCAGTTTCACCAAAGCCCAGTTCGGGCCCAACACGTTATTTTGAGTTTTAAAACGTGAAACAACATCAGTTTTACATCTGCTACAAAACAACTGAAACCCTAGAGCCCCTTTCTCTCCTGTGTGACGGCAGTTGGAGGTTCCCGAAGATATCTTAGCGATCGACTCGTATTTCTCATATCTCGGTGAGTTGTGTGTTCGTCAATCGGTTTCTTGATTCTGTACCATCTCGATTCATGTTTGTGTAAATGATTGATGCGTGTTGTTGCTGCGATTCTAGTATGACGGTGATATAGATTTCGATTATGTATGATGTAGTAGGATATTCAATGCTATGCGAAACTTAATACAATCGAGTGCTCGGTTCTGGATATTGTTTATATGGCCTGATTCTGAATATACATTAGTATCTTGATAGGAATCGATGATATGATGTTGCATGTTAATCTATATGTTGTACACATAAACTAGGGTTCATACTAGACAAGGATTCTTGGATGATTGAGTTATGATGATTCTGGGTGCACATCGATCTTCATATGATTTCTGATTATTGATGGCGGCTGTTAGAATGACTAGGGTTTATGTATATTTCAGAACTGCTGCATCTGATGTCTGCGAAACTGACATCCGACGAAACAGAACTCTCGGCGAAACAGAAAGTGTTTCGCCAAGAGTAATCGACGAAATTGAATTCTGTTTCGCCAACTAAGACCACGACGAAACAGAACTTGTTTCGCCAACATGTGTGTTTCGCCGAATAGCTGATCTGTGCAGGAACTTGGGTTAATTCTGTTAAGCATTAACTGGAATATTTAACTGCTGTTAAGTGTAACCATCTTGTATATGATTGTGATTACGTGCTACATGTTTATACGTGAACAAATTGAACACAAACTGATTTCACATACGTGCCTACTTTAGGACGCGATTGATTACTTGTGAGCATACACTTAGCATACCGAGCAAACCAAGGTGAGTTCACACCCTTACTAAGGCATGGGATTCCCAGGGTTTGGGGAATGGGATGGAAGGAATAAGGTTGAATAGATTCGTACATACACTGATACTAGACTACCATACCATTGTCCTCGGTTGTGAAGGACACATACGTAAAACCTACGTATACTTATGCTACTCGCTATCCTCGGTTGTGAAGGATACTCACGTAAAACCTACGTGAACTTATACTCAATACTATCCTCGGTTGTGAAGGATACTCACGTAAAACCTACGTGAACTTATACTCAATACTATCCTCGGTTGTGAAGGATACTCACGTAAAACCTACGTGAACTTATACTCAATACTGTCCTCGGTTGTGAAGGACACTTACGTAAAGCCTACGTAAACTATGTACGTACTACTGTTCTCGGTTGTGAAGAACACTTATGGTTACAAATAGTCTAGTGTATATGCAACATGGGAAGCCCCCACTAATAGAACATACGATCGGCCTAGTAGCGCCACATGTTACGAAACAAACTTACAATTACGAACTTATTTACTGTGAACTCGCTCAACTAGTTGTTGATTCTCTGTTACATGCCTTGCAGGACCTTAGGTACATATGGAGCTTGCACAGGAAGGAGCAGGTCGTTGTGGGATACGGATCATAGACGATATTTGAACTTATAACTTATTTTGGGTTTTCATTATTATGCTTCCGCTACTTAAACAATGTTTGGTTATGAACATCAGTCATGTCAAGATGAATTACCTTTTCCTACTTTTACACTTAAATACTATGTTTGATATGATTGGTGGCTTGATCCTGGTCATGTCACGCCTCCAAGCGGTGGTACTCCGCGGGTGGATTTTGGGGGTGTGACAGTAAGTTCCTTCTCGACGACTTTTATGTTTCAGTTTTATTTGATTCGGGTGCCGATACTAGCTACATGTCACTAGAAGTTAGTCGAATGCTTAAGCGTATTCCAACACCTTTGAACAACAAGCACACCGTAGAGCTAGCAAATGGTAAGAGTTTAGAAGCCACACACATAGTCAAGGGTTGTAAACTTATTCTCGCTGACCAGACCTTCTCTGTCGACCTCATTCCTATTGTCTTGGGTAGTTTCGACATTGTCATTGGGATGGATTGGTTATCCCAGCACCGAGCAGAGATTCTTTGCAACGAGAAGGTTGTCCGTATTCCAGGTTCCGGTGGTGAACCTCTCATGATTCATGGCGACAAGAGGAGTGCTGTTGAGAACGTCATTTCTCTCCTTAAGGCCCAAAAGTGCTTGCGAAAGGGCCACACTGCCATTTTGGCTCTCGTTACTGACACCTCAGAAAAAGAGAAGAAGATAGAAGATTTTCCAGTTGTACGCGATTATCCAGAGGTATTTCCTGAGGAATTACCTGGTCTTCCACCTCATCGCCAAGTCGAGTTTCAGATCGAACTAGCTCCTGGAGCTGCGCCCATAGCCCGTGCACCTTATCGTTTAGCCCCATCAGAGTTGAAGGAACTCTCTACGCAACTACAAGAGCTCCTGGATAAGGGTTTTATTCGTCCTAGCTCATCGCTCTGGGGAGCTCCAGTGCTATTTGTGAAGAAGAAAGACGGTACCTTCAGAATGTGCATCGACTACCGAGAACTCAACAAGGTGACGGTGAAGAATCGCTATCCTCTACCGCGTATCGACGACTTGTTCGACCAGCTGCAAGGGTCGAGCTACTATTCGAAGATTGATTTGAGATCGGGTTATCACCAGCTGAGAGTCCGGGAAGAGGACGTCTCCAAAACAGCTTTCAGAACTCGATATGGGCACTATGAGTTTTTGGTCATGCCTTTTGGGATGACAAACGCACCTGCGGTTTTCATGGACTTGATGAACCGAGTGTGCAAGCCTTACCTGGACAAGTTCGTTATAGTCTTCATCGATGACATCCTGATCTATTCCAAGAGTCGGGAGGAACACGAGCAGCATCTGCGACTTATTCTGGAACTCCTTCGAACAGAACAGCTTTATGCGAAGTTCTCGAAATGCGACTTCTGGCTTCAAGAAGTCCATTTCCTAGGCCACGTGGTGAACGAGGATGGAATTCACGTTGATCCATCCAAGATAGACTCGATCAAGAACTGGCCTGCACCTCGTACACCAAAGGAAATTCGCCAATTCTTGGGTTTGGCGGGATACTACCGGAGATTCATAAAGGATTTTTCTAAGATTGCACAGCCTCTCACCTCACTAACGCAGAAGGGCGTTATTTATCACTGGGGAAACGCACAGGAGTTGGCATTTCAGCACCTAAAGGATAAACTTTGTAGCGCACCTATCCTTTCCTTGCCGGAAGGCACAGACGACTTTGTAGTTTACTGCGACGCATCAATTCAGGGTCTTGGTTGCGTGTTGATGCAACGAGATAAAGTTATAGCCTACGCTTCACGCCAACTTAAGGTTCATGAAAAGAACTACACTACGCACGACTTAGAGCTGGGAGCTGTTGTTTTTGCACTTAAGTTGTGGCGGCATTACCTGTATGGTACCAAGTGTGCGATCTATACCGACCACAGGAGCCTCGAGCATATCTTCAAGCAGAAGGAACTGAATATGCGGCAACGACGATGGGTCGAACTACTAAATGATTACGAGTGCTCAATCAGGTATCACCCGGGCAAGGCCAATGTTGTGGCTGACGCCCTCAGTCGGAAGGACACTGCGCCTAAGCGCGTGCGAGCTTTACAACTCACGATCCATTCTAGTCTTCCTTCCCAGATACGGGCTGCTCAGATGGAGGCACTAAAACCAGAAAACGTCAGGGCTGAAGCCCTACGCGGATCAAGGCAACGATTAGAACAAAAGGAAGACGGTGCTTACTACGTAACGGGACGCATTTGGGTCCCACTCTATGGCAACCTACGAGAGCTTGTGATGGACGAAGCACACAAGTCTCGCTACTCGGTACACCCTGGATCAGATAAAATGTACCATGATATCAAAACTACGTATTGGTGGCCTAGCATGAAGGCCCAAATAGCAACCTACGTCAGTAAGTGTTTGACTTGTGCGAGAGTCAAGTCTGAATACCAGAAACCCTCAGGCCTACTCCAACAACCGGAGATACCTCAATGGAAATGGGAGAAAATTTCCATGGATTTTGTCACTGGCCTGCCTAGATCCCAGCGCGGGAACGATACTATTTGGGTGATCGTGGATCGACTCACAAAATCTGCACACTTCTTGGCTATCAAGGAGACGGACAAGTTCTCCACTCTTGCAGAAATATACCTCAAGGAAGTTGTTTCGAGGCACGGGGTGCCCACCTCTATTATCTCGGATCGAGATGCACATTTTACTTCAGAGCTGTGGCAAGCAATGCACAAATCCTTTGGCTCACGATTAGATATGAGCACAGTGTATCACCCTCAGACGGACGGACAGTCCGAGCGCACTATTCAAACCTTAGAAGACATGCTTCGTGCATGTGTAATCGACTTTGGCAACCGCTGGGAAAAGCATCTGCCACTTGTGGAATTCTCATACAATAACAGCTACCACACCAGCATTAAAGCTGCCCCATTTGAGGCATTGTACGGATGTAAATGCCGGTCACCTCTTTGATGGGCAGAGGTGGGAGATAGTCAGATCACTGGTCCAGAATATGTGGTAGACACAACCGAACAGATTGCTCAAATACGAAAACGCATGACGGCAGCTCGCGAACGTCAGAAAGTTTACGCCGACATGGCCAGGAAACCGCTTGAGCTCCAGGTTGGGGAGCGGGTACTACTCAAAGTTTCACCCTGGAAGGGTGTGGTTCGTTTCGGTAAACGCGGCAAACTCAACCCACGATACGTTGGACCTTTCGAAGTCATTGAGAAAATAGGCAGGGTGGCCTACAGACTCAACTTACCAGCGGAACTCGGTGCAGTTCACAACGTTTTTCACGTGTCGAATCTGAAGAAGTGTCCGTCAGATGAGACCCACGTAGTTCCTCTGAAGGAACTCACTATCGACGAACAGTTACGATTCGTCGAGGAACCAGTCGAAATCACGGACCGGGATGTTAAGGTCCTCAAGAGCACCAGAATACCTCTCGTTCGAGTTCGTTGGAACTCACGTCGCGACCCAGAGTTCACCTGGGAGCGCGAAGATCAGATGAAACAAAAGTATCCCCAACTGTTCGTAAACAGTACACCCACTACTGAGGCCGAAGCTACGGAATTTCGGGACGAAATTCCAGATCAACGGGGGGTGGATGTGACACCCCAGGAAAACCGGGAAAACCATACAACTTAACTAGCTTCCTCAGTGAGTGCTTACCAAATTTCGGGACGAAATTTCTTTCAACTTGGGGATGATGTGACAACTCGAAAATTAGAACCTTTCGTTGTATGCTTGAACGTTAAGTGACTAACTGATTTGATGATTTAATGAATGATAAATGTGAAACTTATATGATTACGTGTGTGCTTGTATGTATGCGATATATTTATATATGAACCGAGACACAAGAACCCGACTCGAGACCATGTGGTCTCGAGTGAACAATGCAACATATGGGCCTGTTGGGCCACACACACCCTTAGCCTATTCGAAAACCTATTAGGGTTGATGGCCAACCTTGCCATTTTTTGGACAACACACATACTCTCCCACACACACTCCCTCTCTCTCACTAAAACCCTAGAGGCACAAACCTTCCCTCCTCACTTTCGGATTCAATAGGCGATAACAAGAGCTCTCGGTTCAAGCTTAGGACCTCCCTTGAAAGCTCACTCATCGATTTCTTCATACCCTCGCATCTTGAAAACCTAACCGGTTAGTGATTCTTGTTATATATTTCGGATGTTGATGATGATGTGTGATATTCGGTTGATGATGATAATGTGTGATATTTTGGTTGATAATGATGCATCTTGGTGTGATTTGACAATATGTTGGTTTGTGAAGTTTTATGCATGATGAACACATCCTCCTTGAATAATCGAATATGATGCACTAGCTAAGTGTGATATGTTTGAACAATTTGTTTTAGTATATGTGTTTAAGATATGATAAATCTTATGTATGTATGCTATGGTGTTGATTGAACATGCTAGATGTAGAAACCGATGATAGCCCTTAATGTTGTCCGAATCATGCAATTGTTTAGAGGTTTAGGTTGCCGTGAATGAACAAGCTTGAATGATCATGATGAACTATTTGAATATATGAAGAACTTGTTGAATATGATATGAGTGTGTGATGAACATTTGAAATTTGTTGTTTGATCCATTTTAGTAAGTTGCTAGACAAGAAAACATGTTTAAGTGGATGGTACAAACTGTTACATGAAATCGTTTTTTCATTGGATAGTACAACTGTGCAGAATCAGCTTATGTCCAGTCGAGACCTTCGGTTGCGACTCGAGACCACTGCATGACGAGTCGAGACCCCCGGTTGAGACACAGGTTGCGAGTCGCAAACACCTGGTTGCGACTCGAAACCACACTTGATCAAGCACAAACCTTATGACTCGAGATCTCGGTTGCGAGTCCAGTTGCGACTCGAGACCAAAACAGCATGAACCGAAACCGTGTTTGCGAGTCCGGTTGCGACTCGAGACCAGAACCTGCATCAGTTGCGACTCGAGACCAAGTGCATGTGCACACTGTTTGGGCTTGCACTCCATTACGGGCTTATCTGATTTGGGCCGGACTCTTGGGCCCAATGCACAGACCTTATATATGTTAGTGTTGAGCGTGAATGTTGATGAATTGCCATGATTAAACGTGTATGCCGTGCGTGTACCACTTGAATACGAACCTGACTTGTATGATACAACTATGATAGGACGTGAGTAGCCACAATATTGCTTGTTTGACTTTTCTGTGTATCTACCGAGCAAACCAAGGTGAGTTCACACCCTCTACAAAGCATGGGATTCCCAGGGGTCGGGAATTGGGGTTAAGGAACGTGGGTTCCTCGTCCTCCTTGGGTAGGACAGCAAAGGTTCAGGAATGTAAATTCCTCGTCCGCATGGACAGATAACTCGTACTAGACCAAAACTCTATCATGAAGTCCCTCCTTTTTATATCGACTTAATCGCCGGGCCAATGGCGAGCGGGTCATTAGTTAGATAGCGCTATTTAGGTCTGACAAACCTCACACCGTGCCGCAGAGGACGGGCGTGAACTAATGGATCTGGGGCACGTCAATGATGATAGACATTGACAGTTTCAGGGCACATAAACATGACTACAGTCAGCAGTCGATATGGTAACAAGTCTAGTGTATACATGGGGTAGCCCCCACGGCCGAAATGCCAGATAACTAACACGGGGTAGCCCCCACGGCCGGATTGCCAGAGTAACCGGGAATAAACAATTCACGTTTTTAACTATGGGGTAACCCCCACGGCAGGATGCCAGCTAAAGGAAACTGTTTTCGAAACAACTTAAAACGAACACCCAACCGTGAACTCACTCAACTTGTTGTTGACTCGTTACTACATGCTTTGCAGGTCCTTAGGTTCTTAGCTGGAGCTTGCACGGAGGAGGATCGTTGTGGGACATGGACGACTGCGTGCCATGTTAAACTTTGAAACAACTAAACTTATGTTTTGATTTAAGACTTATGCTTCCGCTTGCAACTTAACTATGTTTTGTTTGAACACCAATTGTATTGGTTGGATTTTATAACTACTTATATGCTTGTTCAATATGATTGGTGGCTGGATCCTGGTCAGTCACGCCTCCAAGCGGTAGTACTCCGCAGGTGGATTTTGGGGGTGTGACAAAAATCCTTTATTTTATATAGACAGTAAAATAATGCAAAGACACCACGGACAAACGATAAGGAAAGATCACCTTCAACATAAGTAACTAGTTAATAAAGTCATTAATACAAAACCAAATAAAAAGTGCAAAAGATTAGAAATAAAAAGTATTATGCTAGACACTTTGTCTTCACCAAGTGATGTAAGAGACTTAAGCAAACATGGCCTTGATTGTCAAGAACTCTTACGATCAATCTTGGATCCCGAGACGACTCACACACTCTACGATGGACAATGGATGATGGTGGTGGATGATGGTGTTGTGATGGTGGTGGGTGGTGGATGAAGTGTGAGAGAGGTGGTGTGCCAAGGGATGAGTTGAAATGAAACCAAGCACTCCTATTTATAGGCTAAACAGAAGGCTGGGCACGGCCCCGTGTCCGCTGGGCACGGCCCCGTGCCTGTCTGACACTCTCTCTCTTCATTAATTGTAATTCGCAATTACAATTAATGCACCTGCAGTACTTTCGCCACGCCCTCGTGCTCACTGGACACGGCCCCGTGGTGGGCAATAGAAGCTTCTATAGGTTTGTCTTTTCTGCTGCTTCTTGGGCACGGCCCCGTGCTGGCTGAGCACGGGGCGTGTTCAGTCTTCTGCCTTCTCTATTTTGCTTGGGAAGATGCCGTTGAGGGGTCGGGCAATCCACTTAGGTTCCTTTCCTTGTATTTATGTTGGATTTAGCTGTCTTTTTGCTTCTTTTGTGAATTTGAGCTCATTTAATCCTGAAAATACAAAAGGAAGACAAAAACACTCTTTTTCCAACATTAGTACTTAAAAAGGGTTAGTTTTATGCCTCATTTGATGTAATTTATATGTTGCATTTTACACACATCACTTAGATTCATAGAAGATATAGGAGATATGGAAGGGATATGGAGTGTAGCATGCATGAACACTTGGCACACAAGATCTAATATGATATTTTGTAAGATATTTGAAATATTTGGTGGGGCCACACTATTAAAAACCATATATGTATATGGGGGAGGGGGTAGAGTGTAATTTTTTATGGTAAGTTAGATAACACTAGGTATTTAACTGGATACCGGGTATTTTATCTAGCGTTTAAATCTCGGTTTATGGCGTTCTAAATTATTTTTATTTTTCTATAAAAATAAACTCGCCAAAATATTGCTGAAATAAATTTCAGTTGCCAAGACTGGCTGCGTTGTCTGCGTTTTGCAGTAGAAGCACTGTGTTGCGCAGAAACACGCGGTACGCGCTTAAACTTGAAAAATAATGTTTTTACGCGTTTTAATTTATTTTTCAACGCGGACCTGATTAAAAATAAATTTTTAATCATAACAGAATATTTTTTGGATTTAAATATTATCCGGGCGGTCACCATCGTTCGTTTCGCAGTTTTGTCGTAATTAGTTCTTTAGTCCAAATAAACATGTTTTTGCCATACCGAATCCTTCGAAACTTATTTCTAAGTTATGTAAAAGATATTTAGGGTATGTTTGGCTTACATCACACATCTGGAGTGTATGTCGCGTTATACTGATTGTGTTTATGCATCGGTTTGCGTATAACCTTCCAGAAAGTGACTTAAAGCTTGAAATCAGAATCGAATCAAATTGTAAATTCATTAAACACAATAACACATATACTAACACCAAAGCACATCATTTTATTGATAACCAACATTGTTTTACATTATACGATGATTACAGAACACAGTTGTCACAGTCTCCCCTACTTTAGGAAATTTCGTCCCGAAATTTTATTTAGAGGAAACTTATGAAAACAAATACGGATATTTCATCTTCATCTGGTCCTCACGTTCCCAAGTAAACTCGGGCCACGTTTGGATTCCCAGCGATCCTTGACCAATCGAATCCGTTTATTCTTCAACTGTTTGTTTGTACGGTCCACTATCTCCACAGGTTTATCGACAAAGTGCATTGTTTCATCGATTTGAATCTCTTCGAGAGGAATGTGAAGATTAGCATCAGCTAAACACTTTCACAGATTGGACACGTGAAGAGTCGGATGAATATTTCCAAGCTCTGGAGGTAGCTCTAGTCGATAGGCAAGCTTTCCAATTCTTTCAACAATCTTAACTGGTCCAACATATCGTGGTGCAAGTTTTCCTTTCTTCCCAAATCTCACCACTCCCTTCCAAGGTGACACCTTGAGTAGGACACGGTCTCCGATTTGAAATTCTAAGGGCTTGCGTCGTATATCCGCATAACTCTTTTGACGACTTCTAGCTATCACAAGATTATCGCGGATTTTCTTGATTTTGTCTGTTGTTTCCAGAATGAGCTCAGGTCCAGTAAGCTGAGCTTCACCGGCCTCATTCCAACATACAGGTGAACGACATTTTCGACCGTAAAGAGCTTCGAATGGTGCCATATTAATACTAGCATCATAACTGTTGTTGTAAGAGAACTCGATCAGTGGAAGATGAGAATCCCAATTACCACCAAAGTCTATCACGCATGCTCTAAGCATATCCTCCAAAGTTTGAATCGTTCTCTCAGATTGACCATCTGTTTGGGGATGATAAGCAGTGCTTAGATTTAGTTGGGTTCCTAAAGCAGATTGCATGGTCTTCCAAAAATGAGATGAAAACCGAGCATCATGATCGGAAATGATATCCAAAGGAACACCATGTCGTGATACAATCTCATCAACATAAATCTTTGCAAGTTTATCAGCAGATAGATCCTCGCGAATCGGTAAGAAGTGAGCAGATTTCGTTAATCGATCGATAACAACCCCAATAGCATCGTGACCTTTAGATGTACGCGGTAACTTTGTGATGAGATCCATTGCAATGTTCTCCCACTTCCAAACCGGTATCTCTGGTTGTACAAGCAGACCAGAAGGTCGTTGATGTTCAGCCTTGACTTTGAGACAAGTTAGGCATTTCGATACATATAAGGCAACATCCTTTTTCATACAAGGCCACTAGAACTGAGCACGAAGATCCTTGTACATTTTATCAGCACCAGGATGGATAGAATATCGAGACTTGTGAGATTCGTCCATTACCAAGGTGCGAAGATCGTCTTGTTTCGGAATCCACAAACGATCTTTGAAATATAGCAACCCATCGTCCTTCGTTTTGAGTTTGAGTTCGAGTTGAAGCGGTAGCTCATATTTCAATAAGTCTTTGATCACACAAGATCGTTGAGCTTGAAGGACACGAGATTGGATATCAGATAGAGTTCGAACAGAATGGAGCTTGACTCGTTCCTTTCGACTAAGCGCATCGGCTACAACATTCGCCTTACCAGGATGGTAGCGGATCTCGCAATCATAATCGTTTAAGAGTTCAACCCAACGTCGTTGCCTCATGTTCAGCTCCTTCTGATTGAGAATATGCTGGAGACCTTTGTGGTCTGTGAAAACCACACACTTCGTTCCATAGAGGTAGTGTCTCCAGATTTTAAGTGTGAAAACCACAGCTCCGAATTCAAGATCATGAGTCGTATAGTTCTTCTCGTGAATTTTCAGCTGTCTAGACGCATAAGCTATGACTATACCTCATTGCATAAGAACGCAACCAAGTCCTAGATTCGACGCGTCACAATAGACAACAAAATCGTCGTTTCCCTCAAGTAGAGTTAAAACAGGAGCATCACAGAGTTTCCGTTTCAGCGTTTGGAACGCTTCTTCTTGCTTAGGTCCCCACTCAAAAGGCTTATTTTTCCGAGTCAGAGCAGTGAGTGGAACCGTGATCTTTGAGAAATTAGAAATGAATCGATGATAATAACTAGCAAGACCAAGAAATGATCGAATTTCTGTAGGTGTCGTCGGTGTATTCCAATCCTTAATAGCTGCTATTTTGCAAGGATCCACACGGATACCCTGCTCATTGACAATATGACCCAAGAACTGAACTTCTCTAAGCCAAAATTCACACTTGGAGAATTTAGCAAAAATTTTTTCCTTCTTAAGGAGTTCCAATGTCAAACGAAGGTGTTGCTCGTGATCGGCTCGAGACTTCGAATAAATGAGAATATCGTCGATGAACACAATGATGAACTTATCTAAATAAGGTTTACAAACCTTATTCATTAAGTCCATGAAGATAGCTGGGGCATTTGTCAAACCAAAAGGCATGACAGTGAACTCGTAGTGCCCATATCTCGTACGGAATGCAGTTTTGGGAATATCTTCTTCGAAAACACGAAGTTGATGATACCCAGATCGCAGATCGATCTTGGAAAAGCATGAAGCACCTTGCAGCTAGTCGAAGAGATCATCAATTCTAGGTAGGGGATATCGATTCTTGATGGTAAGCTTATTAAGCTCACAATAATCGATACACATTCGAAAAGATCAATCTTTCTTTTTCACAAAGAGGACAGGAGCTCCCCAAGGCAAAAAGCTCGGATGGATGAATCCTTTATCAGACAAATCTTGAAGCTGTTTCGATAACTCTTGCATCTCCGACGGTGCAAGACGGTAAGGTGCTTTCGCAATCGGGTTGGCATTGGGTACAAGGTCAATATGAAACTCGACTTGACGAACTGGTGGCAAACCAGGCAGTTCATCGGGAAACACCTCTGGATAATCCCGAACAATCGGAATATCCTGAATATTCTTTTTCTTGCCTTTCTCCTTGGTGACATGTGCCAGGAAGGCAACATATCCTTTTCGCAAATAACTTTGGGCCTTTGTACACAACATAAGCTTCAAACCGTCAGATGGTCTCTCGCCATGAACTTCTAGAACATCACCAGACGAAAGAGGAACACGAACAATCTTATCGAAACAAACCAACTCAGCATGATGTTTGGTTAACCAATCCATCCCCACGATAATATCGAAACTCCCAAGTTGCATTGGCGTGAGGTCAATGGGAAAAATATGGTTATCAAGGTTTAAATGACAATCACGAATAACAGAATCGAGAACAAGAGGTTTACCAGTAGCAACTTCGACAGATAAGGGTTTCCTTAGTTTAGTTCTAGGTATCGCAAGCAAAGGTTCAAAAGATAATGAAACAAAACTTCTATCGGCACCAGAATCAAAAAGAATAGATGCAGGTCGATTGTTAACGAGAAACGTAACATTAACCACCTCGTTGTCAGCCCTTGCTTCGTTAGCATTCAGATTGTGCGCTCGTCCACGAGCGGGATTCACATTTGCGTTGACATTCACATTCGGGTTTGCATTAGCGTTCGCGTTTGCATTCATCAGCCTTGGACAGTTGTTGCGGAATTGACGAAACTCTCCACAATTGAAACATGAACCCGGTGGGAATCTAGCAGCATTCCCCTGGACTGGAGCTTGATTCTGAATAATCTGATTCTGACCCAAACGATAGACGTTGGCCAGATGCCCAAACTTACCACACGTTGTGCATTGCCTACAAGCTTGTTGTGCAACATGATCACCGTTGCATTGAGCACAATGAGGTGCGGTACCAGCATACGCTTTCTTCGCAGACTATTGAGCTGGTGGGTTCTGAGCAGTAACTGAAAGTTCTGAGCCCCCTTTCGCTTTCTCGACTTCTTCGACGACTCACCTTTCTTAGCTTTACCCTTTTCCTTGACAGATTCAGTCGACTTCTTCTTATCACCCTTGCAGGTAAGTTTACCCTTCCTGACTTGTGACACAGTCAGGGTGGCAGATAACTCGATCGCTTGACGAACAGTAGTAGGATTGACGCCAGTCACAATATCTTGTATGGAATCGGGTAAACCATCGATGTACCTCTCTATCGCTTTCTCAAACTGAGTAACCATAGTAGGACACAAAAGACTGAGCTCCTCAAATCGATCCGTATACGCACGGTGTTCTCCCCCATCTTGTTTTAGATCGTCAAACTCTCGTTCCAAAGCTCGAATTTCATGACGGGGACAGAACTCTCTCATCATGAGAGCTCGGAGCTCTTCCCATGTTTGTGCCAACGCCACTTCGGCACCCATGTCGCGCATCACTCCGTTCCACCACATAATATGAGAAACGAGTGAGGTCGACAATTAGGAAAAACAAAAGAGGTTCTGAAAATATCGGCGAAACATAAGGAAGGCGGTCATTTGTTCGTTACCTCGAACAAACAAACGACACGCAATGACTAATCAAAGTAATGAATCAAAACAATGTATCGTGAAGACATGCTCGACTATAAGTGAACACTCACCCCAAGAGTTCCCAGGTAAGAGTGACTGGTCCGATTATGTGGATTTGTACGAACACTCTAGCCTTAGACAGAAAACTCAGGGTACAGGCATTCACTCTTCCGGTTTGCACGTGTTCACATTATTTAGACCCAAACTTTGACGAGATTTTGAAAACTCAGAAGGCACTAAGCCAAAATGAGTCAAACTGGAAGGGTTCAAAACCTTACAACAGAGGGTTCAAAACCTAGTAATCAATCATCCTAGAACGGATGATTAATTTTCGATTCAGATTCGGATTTTGTTTTTAAAATCTAAACGCAATCAACCTGCGTTGGGGTCCTAGAAAGTTATAGTCTAGGTCAAAATTTTACTAATAACCTAATTCCCTATAACCGTTGGCTCTGATACCAACTTCTTCGGTCACACCCCGGCCACGTAAAACAACAAACCGTGGCGGAATCATCGGGGAGTGTTGTAACAGAATTATTGTTTCAAACCATGGATACAAAGAGTTTCGTTTTATTGAATATTAAACATTGTCTTAAGGTTAAACAAGCAATTCAAACATAGTATATCATTGTTAATAAGTCACTAAGGCCTCGCCCAGTCATAAGTGAGCATGCATCCTATTCGCAATCAACATTAAGCAACATCACCTGAAACATATGTAAAAACAAAGTCAGCAAAGAAATGCTGGCGAGCACATAGTTTTTGTGTGAGTGTCAGATTCATGGCTCATTGAAATATCTCGTACAACTTTGTTAATTGATATTTGAAACCTTGTTTTGTAAAATGTTTGTATTGTAAAATGTATAACCAAGTCAAAACATATTGGTCATAATTTAAAAACCTCGATGCCATGAATCTTAACCCAAAACATTTGTTTATGTAAACCAAATCATAAATCGTTCTCGTAATAAAACTCGTATGGTTTATATCGTTTAGTAAACCTCGTTGTGTGACATCGTTTAACTCGTCCTCGTTATAGATCATCGTTCACTTGTTTAAATCATTCATAATCGTTCAATCGTTCAAAATCGTTCTCGTACAAATCATTCTCGTTTTAATTGTTCTCGTTTTAATTGTGAAAACTACTTTTGGTCGTCTCGCTAATAACATTCAAACCTTTGTGATTCGTCCATCGTTCAACTCGTTCTTGCATTAACAAACCTCCAAAGGGTAAGTTAACAATCATCAGATTCAGTCGTTATCCACCTAACCCACATATAACCATGGGTGCGGTCTAATAACGGGATTTGTCAGATCCTATGGTACCATAACCTAATACTGGTCGGCTTGATCAATGCTAATGAATGTCATTCGTTATGTAACTACCACCAACAAGTTCGTTCACATTATCGAAATCATTATTAGTTTTGTATAAACCATCTCAATCGTTTTGAAACCATCGTTAGAATATTGAAATCGTTTTGATACATATGAATCACCCCAAAACACTCGAAAACAGTAAAAAGAGGGGATCTATGTACTCACCTTTGGGTGCGTTTTTATATGTTAACACAATACCTCAAATTGTTTATTCATCCTAAATTAAATAGAATGATTTAATAATCAAAACCCACAAAATTCATAAGTTTCTCCGATACTTAGAATTTTCACATAACTTTGAGTTTTCTTGAAAAGTTATTATTTTTTGTTATTTTGGTGTATTTGTATATATATATATATACTCAAGCATAATACACGTAATCTTGTCGACACTAGCACATCATCATACACATATTGTAAAACACATAGCACATTGTAACACATTAAATTTACTTATGAACAACCCATTCTAGTTATGCCGAAAAACACTTATTTTAGCGATTCGGTAACATTTTTGGGCGTCGGAAGTCACGTATGACCAACCAAACACCAAGCAAACTTAATATAAGTTAAATTACTTATTTTATAGCAAAAATATCAGTTTACTTACTGATCTAAAACAGTTTAATAAAAATCCTCCGAAAAGGCAATTTTTTACCGTTTTACCGCATAGTTTTGCATCAAACTTTACCCGAACCATCCCAAATCGAAACGACTTGAAATTTTAACATAACCCATGTTATTTACTGAACAAAATGATGGTTATTCTCATGATAGTGCAGGTCTTAAGTAAGGCACATAAATCATGCAAATTTCACATAATTTACCACTTTTTAAGCTATATGTACAACATGCAAAGCTATCAATCCTATGTCAAAGTTTTATCTCCTTATAATATACCAAATAATGTTATTTTTAGTGTTTGTAACCTGATCTAAAACATTTTTGTCATACAACCCTTTTTTACCATTTCTTGAGCTTTACATCAACATGTATCTTCATGTACAAGTGCCTAAAGCATACTATCATAGCAACATCATTTTTTTGAGTTTAAAAGCGTCACATATGTGATATATTCAGATTTATTTGCTGATGTAATTTACATTTAACATATCATACATAAATCACCAAATACTTGCATTTTTGCCACCATTCAAGAACATGTAATAACACAAACAAGTACTTAACAAGATATCAAACTTCAAAACTCATATACACACATACATATGTACGGTTATACATACATATATGTACATCACCATTTTTACTTGTATCATGACCCATTTCATTTTAGATTTCAAGTTTAGTGAAAATCCCAAGATTCAAGAGAAACTTCAATCATCAAGAACAACCAAGAATCAAAAGTATGATTTAAACACAAGTGTTATACCTTCAAGATTCAAGTAGGTTGTAGGATGAGATTTTGATGATAGGAAGCTTGAAATTACTTGAATGCACCTTGGAAACACTTTTAGATCTTCACACTAACTTGAAGGTTGCTAGAAATGGTGATGAATATGAAGAACAAGATTGAAGAAAGGATGAAGATGGAGAGAGAGGGAGAGGATGGTTGGGAGGAGGGAAGGAAGGAGTGAAGTGATGTTGAGTGATCTTGCTTAGATTCATAGAAGATATAGGAGATATGGAAGGGATATGGAGTGTAGCATGCATGAACACTTGGCACACAAGATCTAATATGATATTTTGTAAGATATTTGAAATATTTGGTGGGGCCACACTATTAAAAACCATATATGTATATGGGGGAGGGGGTAGAGTGTAATTTTTTATGGTAAGTTAGATAACACTAGGTATTTAACTGGATACCGGGTATTTTATCTAACGTTTAAATCTCGGTTTATGGCGTTCTAAATTATTTTTATTTTTCTATAAAAATAAAATCGCCAAAATATTGCTGAAATAAATTTCAGTTGCCAAGACTGGCTGCGTTGTCTGCGTTTTGCAGTAGAAGCACTATGTTGCACAGAAACACGCGGTACGCGCTTAAACTTGAAAAATAATGTTTTTAAGCGTTTTAATTTATTTTTCAACGCGGACCTGATTAAAAATAAATTTTTAATCATAACAGAATATTTTTTGGATTTAAATATTATCCGGGTGGTCACCATCGTTCGTTTCGCAGTTTTTTCGTAATTAGTTCATTAGTCCAAATAAACATGTTTTTGCCATACCGAATCCTTCGAAACTTATTTCTAAGTTATGTAAAAGATATTTAGGGTATGTTTGGCTTACGTCACACATCCGGAGTGTATGTCACGTTAAACTGATTGTGTTTATGCACCGGTTTGCGTATAACCTTCCAGAAAGTGACTTAAAGCTTGAAATCGGAATCGAATCAAATTGTAAATTCATTAAACACAATAACACATATAATAACACCAAAGCACATCGTTTTTATTAATAACCAACATTGTTTTACATTATACGATGATTAAAGACACAGTTGTCACATGAACCTGAGGAGCAGGGGCCTGGACATACTGTATCTGAGGAACAGTGGTTTGAACATAATGCACAAGAATAGGGGTTGCAGGGTGTGCATAGTGAGCAATGTTTACATGAGCAGCAGGGGCATATTGGGCCTAATGCATAGTGTTTTGGTTATTTTGTGGTCTAGGGTTTGAGCCAGGATGTGTAATAATTGGTCCATTGGTTTGACTCCTGCACTCTTTAGCAAAATGACCTAACCTATTACACTTATAGCATTTTATCTTTGACTTATCCAGCCCTACTTTTAAGTTCCCATGTAACCCTGGCAATTTTCTCCCTGTCCTTTTGTAAAACTTGCTGGTTCTAACACTCAGCAGTGCAAGTTGGTGCAAAATGTCCATTTCCTCTAAGTCAGTTGAATCAAAATGCTGCAAATCATTGAGTTCAAAAGATAGATTGTCAGAATTCTGGTTTTCACTACTAGATGTGAAAGCATAGTTGTTTGAGTAAGAGTCAGAGTTATTAAAGGCTCCACCAGCAGTTATATCAATAAAATGATCATAACTCTGATCCTTACTACTACCAGATTCTTCCTGACCCAAAAGAGCTGTGCTGCCAAATGAATAATCATCTGCAACTTTTCCAGACTCTTGTAACTTCTTTTTCTGGTTCAACTCCCTTTCATAGGTCAGGAGTCTACCATGAAACTGGGTTAGGGTCAGATCTTTGAACTCAACAGAGTTTCTGGTTACAAAAGCAATTGTGTCCCATTTTTCAGGAAGTGACCTTAAAAACCTGCTGTTTACAGTTGATTTAGGAAATTCAGTTTTAACAAGCTTAAGTTAACTTATGAGACAACTAAATCGCTCAAACTGTTGTGTTAATGTTTCACCCTTAATGTGACAAAAGGTTTCATACTGTTGGTTCAGAATTTCCCTGTAATTTTCAATTACTTCTTCAGTCCCCCCAAACTGTTCCTTAAGTGCATCCCACAATTCCTTGGCACTGTTACAGTGTAACAGTCCAGCATAGATCTCATTTGGTAGTGTAGATGCAACGATGCTAAATGCCTTGGCATCCAGTTCAATTTTCTGAAAATCCTGTTCAGTATAGTTCTCTATTTTCTTAGGAACCATGACCTTTTGATCCTCAGCACTCGGCACCATTAGAACATGTGGTCCAAAGATAACCGACTTCCAACATCCGGTATTCTGTTGAGCTAGGATGTGACTCATCCTTCGCTCCCAGATGTTGTATTCATTTCTCTTCAACATAGGTGGTTTGAAGAGAGAACCAATGTTATTATTGATATCCTGTGATTGTGACGTTATTCTGGTTGTTTTACAGGCATTGATTAATCAACTTTGCACGTGATTAAACCTTGCTCTGTTTTTCAACGAAACGAACAATTAAAAGTATCAATGAAATTGAGCTGAACTTTTATGTCAAAATGATTGTTAGATCAAATTTGACTGTCCTAGCTCTGATACCAATTGTTAGGATCTGAGTTTCTTATGATTATGCTTGTTTGATAATAATGAAGATGAAATACGGTTAAGTGTAGCGGAATTTAAATGGAACAAACTTTCAACACCCAATCAAAGAGAGAATTATTTTCAACAAACATGTTTAACATGAAATCGAATGATTATATTTATTACAATCTTCAATTACAATGCATGCATGTATACAATCTTCCCATTAGCCTGAGCTCACAGTGAATGTTCGTACAGAATGACTTTGTGATGAAGAGAGCTAATAGAACAGTACAGGGTACTGTTCTATTTATTGTACAAAATAAACCAGTGTGGCATCTTTGCTGACGTCACCATGAAAGTGACATCTAACCTCCTAACAACTGACTATTACAAACACTACTATCTAACAACTGATTACAATAAACAAATACAAATACAAGTCTAACTGCTGCTTCTTCATTCCACTGCTTTAGCTCCAACAGTGCTTTGTGTCTTCAGCAGTGCTAGAACCATAGCAGCAGATTGATCATCAGTTGTTTAGTCTTTAACAGTCTTTGGATGATCATTAGTTATTGTAGATCAGCAGTTGTTGTTAAAGGGCAGTACTTAGAGGACATCAGATGTTAGGCCACATTCAAGGGGAAAGACTGATGCAAACAACTGCTTATTGTGAATCCACTGATCTGATCCAGTTTTGGCTTTAATCAACTGTTCCTTCGTAGGGTTCAATCCCAACATTCAACATCAGTCTGTTTTTGCCTCTTTCTTTGGTTTAACTCAATGATGGAGGTGTCAGATGATGTGAATAGTGGTTCAGAAGAAAGGGCATGCTGCTTTGGCCTGTAAGTGGTTTTGTAGACTGGTTTCTTTGGAGCAGTGGGGTCCTTTTTCCTTAGCTCTTCCAGCCTTTTGTAGGTCTGATCAATATTCTGCTTTGACCATCTTGCTATCTGCCTGGCTGTTCCATATTGTGCGGCAACCAACTCTTCTCTCTTTCTCTTATATTCCAAGGTACGATCTGCAATTTTCTTATTGTTCTTGCTCCAGTTTGGTGCTGATCTTTTCATACCTGGATCCCTTTTCATTCTTTCAATTCTATTAAGTTCTGTCTTGAGAGCAATGAGTGGCCAGTCTTGGAATTGTTCAACTTTGGCAGGATAAAAATTTTCACTCATAATCTGTGCCAGAAGATCTTCTCTCGGATCTTTTTGTAAGTCTGCCTCTGGAGGCAGATTGGACATTTCTTTGCTCAAATCTCTTGCATAATCTTCCATTTGTTTAACTTTGGTGAACAGGAATTGCATTCGATTTGTGAAGGCATTGTCACCCTTCCCTTTGCACTCATATTTGGCTCTTAATTCAGCTTGTCTGGATTTAAGTTCCAAGTATTCATCCATGTTCTTTGGATCTCTAAAACCAGTAAGAGAAGGGAACTTTCTTTTTGAAGGGTCATCCACTAGGTAGAACTACTTCATTTCATTTTTTACTGCATGCAATTCTAGTGGATATATGGCTGCTATTGGTACAACATCAGCATGATCATAACCTTCAATAACCTTTGGATCTTTGATTGGGTTGGCTAAGGTGGGAGGAATGAATGGTTGAGGTTTGGTTTCATTGTAGGGTGCAGATGAAATGGGAACATGTGCTGGTATATCATCATCATTCACCTGAAACTTTCTTTTTCTTGTATACACCTTTTTGGGAGAAGGTGTTTTTGTTTGAGTTTTAAGAACAGAAAGGATTATGGCTTGAGAGGGTGGCTTGAGAGGGGGTGTTTGAGGTGATGGGTAACTGACTAACAGCTGTTGAAACAACTGGTGTCTCAACCACTGTTGTCACTACAACTGTTGATGTATCAACTGTTGTCTTCTGCACTTTGGCAGGTGGTGTTTGTAATGAAGATGTAGGTTGTGGTGTAGCAGTGGGTTGAGTGATGGGTGGTGTTATGGTGAGAGCAGTGGTTGGGACAACATTTGTTGAAACCACTGAAGTATCAACAACTGTTGATACAACAGGTGTCTCAACGTCTGTTGGTTTGGAGGTTTGATGTGAGGACCTTTTGGGGATTTGAGGAATATGTTAGGTGGTTTTAGAAGGTGTGGCTTTGGGTTGGCTAACCTTTCTGGTAGGCTTTCTTCTTTTAATTGTAGAAGTAACTTTCTTCTCTTGCTCAAATCTTTTTGACCCTTTTATTTCCATTGTCTCTTTTTTGTTTGCTTTTAGATCAGCAAATGCATTTAGAGTCACATCAACCTTTTTGGAGCCATCTGGCCTTGGAATTTCTACCACAAGTTTAGACATTGGGTCTGGTGGCATATGCAAACCTTCTTTACCCTTCTTTCCTTTCTCCCCCTTTTTGGCACCATCAGGGTTTTCAATAAAAACAATGGTAGGAGGAGAAATGCCAGTGGTTTGAAGCAAATGAGCCTTGATTTCCTTTATATCAGCTTGTGCATCTTTGTACCTAGCTTCCATCACATTTCTGAACATTTAAAGCTGAACCTCATGTTGTTGATCAGGATACAGTCTCTGTTTGTGAAGCATAGATTGAAACATGTGCCATAGCTCAGTGGGAGATGGAGCAGATTTTGCAGTAGTGGGTATAACCTTTTGAGATTGTAACAACTGTTGCAGCATATTCTTGATATCTGCAACAGATGTTTCAATTTTATCAACCCTCTTCGTCAATTCCTTGTATTTTAAACCATCACCCAAATGAATGAGATCATCTGATTTCCCACTAGCAGTGGTTGTATCAGTAGTTGACTTAGGGAAAGTTTCCCAAAAATCATCCACTGATGCCTCTTTTTCTTGGTACTGGGGACTTCTTTCCTCAACAGAGGTTACCAAAGTAAACACACCAGTGGGTATTGGAAACACACTAGTGGTCACAGTGGTTCCCAAAGAGGAAATTGCCTTCAAGGGAGTCTTACTGATGAAACTACTGGCCAGGTGTAAATCAGTGGATTCAACACCTGTAGTAGCTGCTCCATTTGAACTACTGACAGAAATTACATGTAATTCCTGCAGTGTAACCTCCTCAGCTGTTGGTGGGTTAGCAAAGATAGAGGAACCAGACTCAGTCACTTGTTGATGTATATTCTCAGTGATAGGTGGTTGAGAAGAACTGATTTGTGTCTGATCCATATCAAGTGCATCCAACAGAGGTATAATTGATGGTGGGATTTGTGCAGTGAGGATGGGGGTTGAAAGAGAATGTACCCCGGGAGCAGGGCTGTGGAAGATGGATTCAAGTGACTCCATAGCTTCATAATTTGGTGTCCCTATGGATACAACCTGATCCTTTTGAGAGGATGCAGGAGGAGTTTTAGGCTCAGGTTGAGATCTTTCTTCCATCTGCTGTGAGGAAGTAGCAGCAGTGGTTATTGGTGACTTTTGTGTTGTCACAGGTATTACCTCTGGGATCTCATCTTCAAAGCCAATAAGGCTTTGGATGGGGTCTCAACAGTGTCTATGTTAAGGTCAGGAAGATGGACAGTGGTTAGGTCAGGGGATTGAATAGTTTTTGAAACTTGTTTCTCTAACCACTGTTGGGAGCCATTTCCAATCAATTCTTGATATCCATGGGGATGCCTGTTCACTCTTGGTTTAGAAGGCCTTTTGTAGGCTTCATAAACATGTGGGACCCTAGGATATGGTGGTTGACCTTTACCTCTTTGGTATTGGTTAGCAGGGGGTGCATCAGTCACCTGAACTTTTCTTTTAACAGAGGTTTGGTTCAGCTGTTTTGTAACAACTGTTTGAACTGGCACAAACAGTGGTTGTTTCTTGACTTGTGGTTTTGATGAACTCATGGATGTTTTTGAAGTGTACTCATTCTTTTTTACATCAAAGGATTTGAGATACACACATCCCTGAGTGAGGTGATTTGTTTTACCACAGATGGTGCAGCTCTGAGAAGGCACAATGATGCTTGTTTTGTTTATATCATATGCTTTTAGATGAAAACAATCTTTGGTCAAATGATTTTTCTTTTCACAGAAATCACAAAACAAGCTTTTAACCTTTTCTTTTCTTTTCTTCTTTTTCAGACTCCTTTGTAACAGAGTTTTGAACCACTGTTGGGATGTCCTTAAGAGGAATGACCTTGGCCTTAGGAGCTTTGACACCATCTACAGTTGTGAAGTCCATGGGTTTGAAATTTTCAAGAATGTCACACTCATCAGACCATGTGGGTTTGAATTGGTATTTCTCAATCTCCTCAAAAGTTGAGGACCCCACAGATCTTTCCAAAGTGATTTTGTTACCAAGTTTATCAGTTATTTTAACTTCTAGGCCATTCTTGTTGGTTGGTATGATTTCAACAGAACCAATTTGATTTGCAGCAGTGTTTTCAATTTGGTCATTTTTTCTAAACCCCATGCCAAATTTTACATTGCTTTCAAGCTGTTTTTCAAGCATAATCTCATAACCTTTGCAAGATTCCATCCATTTTTCACAAGTGATTTGGGTGGTTTCCAACTCCTTTTTGCAGACTTGATATTTTTCTATCATGGTCTGGAGTTGGTCCTTGGTTATGCTATGCTCTTGTTTGATGCTGCAAATTTCATTTTCTTTTTCAGTCAATTTTATTTTCAGTTCTTTTAAAGACTTTTCAAATTGTACTTCACCAGTTAATAACCTATCTCTAAGGTTTTCATTCACCTCCTTAATGTTTGCAAATGCTATGATGCATTTGTCTGAACAAAGGTTTTTAAGAACCTGGGGTGATACCTTAGTTGCAGCCATCATGGCACAATCACAGGTATGATCACTTTTCTTCTTGAACTTTCTCTTCTTTTTCATCTTGTTTCTTCTCTTCAACTACTTCTTCAGACAAGGGGTCAGACAGTGGTTCCAACAGGGGTTCTGAATTTTCTCCCAGCAGTATTTCACCAACAACAGCAGTAACCACTACTTCAGCAATTGTATCCACTGTTTCATCAGTTGACTGTCCTTCTTCAGTTTCCAGCCCTTCTGGTATAGACTCCATTGCTCCAAAACAAACATCATCACTAGACACATTATTATGAGCATAGAGTGCAAAATTTTCATCTCCTAACTCTTTAGGTAAGCTACTCCAGTCAACAAGGCCTTGGGTGAAAAAGCTTTGCTGATCTAGTTAAACCCCTGCTGGTGTAGCTTGTTGAGGTGCAACTTGTTGCACCTGAACTATCACTCCCCGACCACGTAAAACAACAAACCGTGGTGGAATCGTCGGGGAGTGTTTTAACAGAATTATTGTTTCAAACCATGGATACAAAGAGTTTCGTTTTATTGAATATTAAACATTGTCTTAAGGTTAAACAAGCAATTCAAACATAGTCTATCATCGTTATTAAGTTACTAAGGCCTCGCCCAGTCCTAAGTGAGCATGCATCCTATTCGCAATCAAGATTAAGCAACATCACCTGAAACATATGTAAAAACAAAGTCAGCAAAGAAATGCTGGCAAGCACATAGTTTTTGTGTGAGTGTCAGATTCATGGGTCGTTAAAATATCTCGTACAACATGTTTAACGAGGTTTAAAAACAGGTTTGGTATCAAAACAAACGGTTTTGATACCCACAAGTAGTTTGGTTACAAAATACGCGAGAATACGCATTTTGGCCGAAACTACGACTCGTCACTGAGCCTAGATAACATGGTAATCAGTAGGTATAGTCACTAGGGACTATAACCATCGTGATTACGCTCACGTTATGAAGTTCAAACGAACTTCGCATTGACCATAAACTGGTTAATGCAGAAAGTCAAACGCAGTTTGACTTTAACGCTAAAATGAATGAAAAGAACGAAAGAATACTTACAGAAGGTCCCTGCAAGTTTGATTTTCCAAGTATTTCTCAGGTATGAAGTGTTTCACACTTCAACTTAGAGAAAATCTCAGAAATCAACTGAGTTGCAACAAGGACATGGGAGGGGTATTTATAGATTTGGTGGAGCCGTTAAGATCGTTCCTCGGTATCCGAGATTCAATCACAGCCGTACACCTCGAGCCCATGGTTTTATAGAACCATTGGAGCCCCTAGAAATGTCCTATAGTTGCTAGAAACCAGTTGCAAGTGGATTACAAGGGTATATCAGCTGTTATCAGATGGAAAAACAGATTTTTGCATATCTGGGAGGGCCACGCGCCCCGCGTAAGAGACAAAGAGAGTCTACGCGCCCCGCCTGGGCTTCAGATCAGCAAAACAAGTTTCAAAAATGACAGTTTCAGTCCCTGTTATGTTTTAAGGCCATTTCTGACACCTCTAAGGCCCGTTAAGCCAACTTTAAGGCCCTAAAATGATGTCTAAACATTGTGGACATAAAACATGCTCAAAAATATGCCGGATGTCGGTTTGTTTGGTCGTACAAACGCGATGTTCGCTTAATTACGACGAAATGCGCACAAGCACGAAAAACGATCCAAATTGCGCGACGAATGGATTTTTCTTATGCCAAACATTAAAATAAAATATTTTAGTGCTTACATAAAATTTTGGATGTCCGGATGTATTCAGAACGTAAGTTATGCGTGAAAATGCAAAGGATATTTTGGGTGTGTTTAACTTATGATCAAGTTCCGGAATGTCCGTTACAGTTCAAATTGGCATACTTTTGCAGTTTGTCAAATTTAGTCCCTGTAAGCGAATAGACTTGATTTTGCCATACCAAAGCCTTCAAAACTTATTTCTAAGTTATGTAAAGGTTATTTAAGGTATGTTAAGCATATGTTGATATTTCAGAGTATTTGTCGCGTTAAACTGATTACATTTAAGCACCAGTTTGCGCATAATTCTCCAGAAAGCGATATAGAGTTTGAAATCGAATAAAAGTCAAAACATGAAAAACGTCAAACATAAACAAACAAACATGGGGATCAAATAACTTTATTTCATTGATAACTGAAATGTTTACAATGATAACAAGAACAGATGTCACAGTCTCCCCTACTTGTAGAAATTTCGTCCCGAAACTTATTTAGAGGAAACTTGTGAGAATAGATGTGGATACTTCGCCTTCATTTGATCTTCACGTTCCCAAGTAAACTCAGGTCCGCGTTTAGATTCCCAGCGAACTTTAACCAAAGGAATGCGCTTGCGTTTAAGCCATTTGACTTCACGTTCCATGATTTCCACTGGTTTCTCAACAAAATGCATCGTGTTATCAACACGAATTTCGTCAAGTGATATGTGGAGGTTCTCATCAGCTAGACATTTATTGAGATTGGACACGTGGAAGGTTGGGTGAACATTTCCAAGTTCAGGAGGTAACTCAAGTCTGTAGGCTACCTTTCCGATTCTTTCGACGATCTTGAATGGTCCAACATATCTGGGTGCAAGTTTTCCTTTCTTTCCAAATCTGATCACACCTTTCCAAGGTGAGACCTTAAGTAATACACGATCACCGACTTGAAATTCCAAGGGCTTGCGTCATTGGTCCGCGTAACTCTTTTGACGGCTTCGAGCTGTCTGAAGATTATCACGAACTTTCTTAACCTTATCAGTTGTCTCTAGAATGAGGTCAGGTCCAGTAAGCTGAGCCTCACCTATTTCATTCCAGCAGACTGGTGAACAACATTTTTGACCATAGAGAGCCTCGAAAGGAGCCATGTTGATGCTGGAGTGATAACTGTTGTTGTAGGAGTATTCAATCAATGGAAGATGTGAATCCCAACTACCACCAAAATTGATCACACAAGCTCTAAGCATATCCTCCAAAGTCTGGATTGTTCTTTCAGATTGACCATCCGATTGCGGATGATAAGCAGTGCTCAGATTAAGTTGGGTCCCCATAGCAGATTGCATGGTTCTCTGAAAACGAGAAGAGAAACGAGCATCTCTGTCTGAAATAATGTTCAAAGGAACACCATGTAAGACGATCAACAACTACCCAAATGGCGTCATGACCTTTCTTAGTGTGCGGAAGTTTGGTAATGAGATCCATAGCAATATTTTCCCATTTCCAAACTGGGATCTCTGGTTGCTCCAAAAGACCAGAAAGATGTTGGTGTTTAGCCTTAACCTTAAGACAAGTAAGGCATTTTGAAACGTACAAGGCAATGTCTTTCTTCATACCAGGCCACCAATACTGAGTACGAAGATCCCTATACATCTTATCTGAGCCAGGATGAATAGAATAACGAGACTTATGAGCTTCATCCATAAGCAAAGTGCGGAGATCATCTTGGCTTGGGACCCACAAATGGTCCATGAAATAATACGATCCATCATCCTTCAGTTCAAGATCAGGCTTAATGTGATAGGGTAATTCCTTGCCCATCAAGTCTTGTGGAACACAAGCATGTTGAGCCTGAGAGATGCAAGCTTGAATATCAGATCGAGCTTGGATATCAGATTGAACATGAACACATTGAAGCTTGACACGTTCTTTACAACTCAAAGCGTCAGCCACGACATTCACCTTACCAGGATGGTAGCGAATTTCGCAGTCATAGTTGTTTAGAAGTTCAACCCAACGTCGTTGCCTCATGTTGAGTTTTTTCTGATTAAAGATATGCTGAAGACTTTTGTGGTCAGTGAAAACCACACATTTTGTACCATACAAATAGTGTCTCTAGATCTTAAGAGCGAACACAACTGCACCCAACTCAAGATCATGAGTGGTGTAGTTTTTTCTCATGCACCTTCAACTGCCTTGATGCATATGATATGACTTTGTTCCTTTGCATCAGAACACAACCAAGTCCCAAATTGGATGCATCGCAGAACACGACAAAATCATCATTGCCTTCAGGCAAAGATAGGATAGGCGCATCACAAAGCTTCTGCTTCAAGGTCTGAAACGCTTCTTCTTGTTTAGAACCCCATTCAAAGGGTTTGTTCTTCTGAGTTAGAGCAGTTAGGGGAACTGCAATCTTCGATAAATTTTCGATGAAGCGGCGGTAATAACCCGCCAGACCAAGAAAAGAACGAACTTCGGTAGGAGTAGTAGGCGTATCCCAATCCTTAATCGCACTGATCTTGGAGGGATCTACATGAATACCTTGTTCATTGATGATATGACCCAAAAATTGAACTTCCTTAAGCCAAAATTCACACTTGGAGAACTTGGCGAAAAGTTGCTATTTCTTTAGGAGTTCCAGAGTAAGACGAAGATGTTGCTCATGATCAGCTTGCGTCTTAGAGTATATCAAAATGTCATCAATAAAAACGATGATGAACTTATCTAAATAAGGCCTGCAAACCCTATTCATCAAGTCCATGAAAACAGTAGAAGCATTAGTCAACCCAAATGGCATAACTGTGAACTCATAATGCCCATAACGAGTGCGGAACGCTGTCTTGGGAATATCTTCTTCATGCACACGAAGTTGATGATACCCAGAACGCAGATCGATCTTTGAAAAGTAAGAAGCGCCCTATAACTGGTCAAAGAGATCATCAATGTGAGGTAGGGGATATCGATTCTTGATGGTAAGCTTATTAAGCTCACGGTAATCGATGCACATTCTGAAAGATCCATCCTTCTTCTTGAAAAAAATAACGGAAGCACCCCAAGGTGAAAAGCTAGGATGAATAAAACCTTTATCTGAAAGCTCCTGAAGCTGCTTAGATAGCTCTTGCATCTCAGACGGTGCAAGACGATATGGAGATCTGGCAATAGGATTGGCACCAGGTACAAGATCAATACGGAACTCGACTTGGCGCGCTGGGGGTAATCCAGGTAACTCCTCAGGAAATAGCTCCGGATAATCCCGAACAATAGGGATATCTTGAATAGACTTACTTTTTCCTTTATCTGCTACAACATGTGCCAAGAAGGCCACATAGCTCTTGCACAGATACTTCTGAGCTTAAAAACAAGACATGAGCTTGAGACTACTAACAGGTTTCTCACCACGAACCTGTAGGATCTTACCTGACGAAAGCGGCACACGAATGATCTTCTCAAAACAAACTACCTCTGCATGATGCTTGGCTAACCAATCCATACCCACAATAATTTCGAAACTCCCAAGTTGCATTGGCGTGAGGTCGATGGGAAAAAGATGGTCGTTAAGGTTTAACTGGCAGTTGCGAAGAACAGAATCAATAACGACTGGTTCACCACTAGCAACTTCTACTGTCAAAGGTTTACCTAGTTTCGTTCTAGACACGCGAAGCAATGGCTCAAAAGATAATGACACAAAACTCTTATCAGCACCAGAATCAAAAAGAACAGATGCAGGTTGATTATTAACAAAGAACGTACCATTAACCACTTCATTTTCTGCTTGCGCCTCTTGTGCATTCAGGTTAAAGACTCGACCTCGAGCCTGAGCCTGAGCTGGATTCGCATTCACCAATCTTGGACATTGATTACGGTAGTGGGTCAAATCCCCACAGTTATAACAAGAACCTGGTGGGTAGTGAGGTCGTGCAGCTTGACCTTGTTGCTGAGCAGGAGGCTGAGCAACTCGTTGAGCCGGGTTCTGAACTGCCCGATTCTGATTGGCTAGAATGCGGCATGTGTCAGCAAGATGACCAGATCTTCCGCAGTTGGTGCAATGACGACACTGGAGGTGCGGCTGATGATGACCGTTACATCTGTTGCACAAAGGTGCATTGCCAAGATAAGGTTTCTTGGCGAGTGGTTGCGCAGGCTGATTTGGTGCAGCTTGATTTTCCTGTGCAGTAACGGCGTAGTTTTGGGAAGCCTTACGCTTCCTTGAACCCTTCGAGGAACCAGAATCCTTACCCTTCTTGGTTTTACCTTTCTTGCTATCCTCTTTGTCAGATGACTGCTTCTTACCCTTGTCACCTTTTCTATGCAGCTTACCCTTTCGAACTTGCGACTCAGTCAATGTCGCAGATAGCTCGATTGCCTGATGGACTGTGGTAGGGTTACTACCAGTAACGATGTCTTGTATAGAGATAGGTAGGCCATCGATATACCTTTTGATAGCCTTCTCGAGTGGGGTAACCATGGTAGGGCAGAGCAAACTCAACTCCTCATACCTATCAGTGTAAGCCCGGTGCTCACCACTATCCTGCTTCAAGTCATCGAACTCCCTTTCTAGAGCTCGCAGTTCATGACGAGGACAAAACTCCCTCATCATAAGCGCCCTAAGTTCAGCCCATGTTTGTGCTAGAGCAACCTCAGCACCACGGTCTCTCATAACCTCGTTCCACCATGTGAGAGCCCTCTTCTGAAACACACTGGAAGCAAACTCGACTTTGCGATTATCAGGACACTGAACGTGATGAAACGTACTCTCAATGCTCTCGAACCATTGAAGGAGTCTAGTTGCCCCTTCAGAACCACTGAACTTGAGTGGTTTAGCCGAGTTAAAACTCTTGAAGTTGCATGGAGCATTATTGTTGTTGTTGCCTTGGTTAAATTGAGCAATAAGATTTGGGAACGCAGCAGCCATTTGTTGTGCGATGATTTCTGCCAGTTTGGCATTTGGTAGCGGATTTTCACATCGAGGAGGCATTCTAAAAAGAGGAAACATGAGAGGAAACGGGTGAGAAGGTTAGATGAAAAGAACGAGATGAAACAAAAATCGACAAAAGCAAAGATGGTGGTCATTCGTCCGTATCACAAAGCAAACAAATGACACACAGTGACTAATCAAAGTAAATGGGTCAAAAATAATGTATCACGAAGACATGCTCGCCTATAAGTGAACACTCACCCCAAGAGTTCCCAGGTAAGAGTGACTGATCCGATTATGTGGATTTGTACGAACACTCTAGCCTTAGACAGAAAACCCAGGGTACAGGCATTCACTCTTCCAGTTTGCACGTGTTCACACTGTTTAGAACCCAAAACTTTGACTAGATTTTAAAATTTTGGAAGGCACAAGGCCAAAAGAATCATTCAAAAATGGATGGTAAATTTTTAAAATCATTCAGAAAAATTGAAGGGTTCAAAACCTTACAATAAATTATTTAAACAGATGATTGATTTTCAAAAAGCGTTTCGGAAAATTGGGTTCTTGTTTTGGTGATCACCTAAGGATAGGTGAAGTGCATGTTTTAAGATCTAAACACAAGATAACTTGTGTTGGGGTCCTAGA
The DNA here is from genome assembly GCA_030545235.1 of Helianthus tuberosus. Taxonomy (NCBI): domain Eukaryota; kingdom Viridiplantae; phylum Streptophyta; class Magnoliopsida; order Asterales; family Asteraceae; genus Helianthus; species Helianthus tuberosus. The sequence continues at coordinate 109,974,762 of CM060383.1, forward strand.
AAGGTTATAGTCTAGGTCAAAGCATTACTAATAACCTAATTCCCTATAACCATTGGCTTTGATACCAACTCTTCTGTCACACCCCGACCACGTAAAACATCAAAATCGTGGCGGAAACGTCGGGGAGTGTTGTAACAGAATAATTGTTTCACAACCATGGCATTTAAAAGTTATATTTTATTCATCAAACAAGAGTTACATTGTCTTAAAATAACTGAAACAGAGAGTACATCACATAATTAAACTAGATTTATCTTTATTTTAAGTCTCTAAGGCACAGGTCCGCCCTAGTGTGTCACGAACATCCTAAGCAACAGCTCCTGAAAACACATGTAAAAATAGGTACGTCAGCATAAAAATGCCTGTGAGATACATAGGTTTTATGAAAATAGGATTCATGACTTAGGTTTAAAGAAATGTTTAATAAAATTCAGTCATGAACCTTGTTAATTGTTTTGTTTTATAAATCATTTGAAAAACGATAGCAAAATCAGATGATATGTATATATAAAAGAATAATGTTTGGTTAAAAGAATAACCAAGTAAAAAGAGTTTGTATAAACCAAGTTATTTGTAAAACAATGTTTAAGTGAAAATGTGTTGTAAATGTAATATGTCTAAACTGAAATGGTTTAAATAACGCTACGATATGTAATATCATACAATCACTTATATATAGGAAGTACCAGCGGCGTTTCCACCATGCTTGTATCATGTTACACACGCCTCGTTATTTAAGTCACTCAAACCAACCAACAATGTAAAATATCCATGTTTAATCAAATAGTCACATGTTATAGTATAACCCAAGTTAAATATAAATCCTGTAATGTGTAAACAAAAGTTATGTATGGTAAGTAAAATGAGACTACTTAAACCACAAGTAAAAATGTACAAAACAAAGTATTTTGAATATATCAAGAGTTATGTTTTGTAAAATAAATGCATGTTTACTGATACAAACACTTATGCGGTAAGTTAACGCATACATTCAAGCCTTGAGACAGCAGGATAACCTTAGAGTAAAGATTATCAAAGAAAATGTTTTCGGATTCAGTCATTCCTTACACCCAAACAAACCTAGGATGTCAGGAACGGGATTTGTCAAGTCCTATGGTACCATTACTTACTACCGGGCGGCATAGCTAATGTTAATGAATGTAGTTTAGACCCGTTGAACAAACCAAATGTCATATCAAATGTAAACATGTAATGAAAGTAATGTACTAAGTATGCTAAGTTAACATACAAAGCAGAAAAGTCATGTAAATCAATGTGCTATCATGCCAAGTAAACATACATAGTAAAAGAAGATGTAATGTAAATCAATATGCTAGCATGCTAAGTAAACATACATAGCAAAACAAAATGAAATTATGTACTAATAGTGTACTAATGAACATAGCAAGTATATAATATGAAAACATGGAAAGCATGAAAATAACAAGTAGGCACATGTGTTTCACCCCAAAACGTTTGGAAAGCAGTAAAAGAGGGGACTATGTACTCACTTGAGATTGCTCAATAGAGTTTAGATATCCACCAAGCAAAGCTAGAAGATTACCGATTCAAACGGCACCTAATAGAGGTAACTACATTAATAAACGGACCTATTCGGAGGATCGGGTAGCATGAAGATTTGTAAACCAAATGAGTGTAGGAACTCATGTAATATGGTTTAACAAAGCCTACATACTAAAACGAAACTTATCCTAAGTGCTTTTGACCCTTTTACGACCCGTTTAGGTAGCTTATGCTACTTTAACGCGTCTTTTGTGTAAAACGCATTCGGACCGCCTAACTAGTCCTATGAAAAGTAATATATGCCTTAACATGTCTAATATTGTTGCTAAATCAGTTTAGATGTCAAAATTTGGGTTACATATGCTTAAAATGAATTTTGGCGTAAGAAGGGTATTTTGGTAATTTACCTAAGGCATATATACTACCTATCATACAACTACTTAAATGATGTAACCATAAGGTATAACCTCAGAAGGTTATTCCCTATACAACTATGGTCACCTAAAGTGTTTGGTCGGATCCTAATGATCGACCAAATGGGTGGGGTTCGAAAGTATAAGCGATTGATTAGATCGCTTACCTTTACGACCCTAGACAAGCACAAATCTAAAAGTGACGAGCTAAACATGCCAAAACATATTTAACGAGGTTTAAAAATAGGTTTGGTATCAAAACAAACGGTTTTGATACCCACAAGTAGTTTGGTTACAAAATACGCGAGAATACGCATTTTGGCCGAAACTAGGACTCGTCACTGAGCCTAGATAACGTGGTAATCAGTAGGTTTAGTCACTAGGGACTATAACCATCGTGATTACGCTCATGTTATGAAGTTCAAACGAACTTCGCATTGACCATAAACTGGTTAATGCAGAAAGTCAAACGCAGTTTGACTTTAACGCTAAAACGAATGAAAAGAACAAAAGAATACTTACAGAAGGTCCCCGCAAGTTTGATTTTCCAAGTAATTCTCAGGTATGAAGTGTTTCACACTTCAACTTAGAGAAAATCTCAGAAATCAAGTGAGTTGCAATAAGGACATGGGAGGGGTATTTATAGATTTGGTAGAGCCGTTAAGATCGTTCCTCGGTATCCGAGATTCAATCACAACCGTACACCTCGAGCCCATGATTTTATAAAACCATTGGAGCCCCTAGAAATGTCCCATAGTTGCTAGAAACCAGTTGCAAGTGGATTACAAGGGTATAACAGCTGTTATCAGCTGGAAAAACAGATTTTTGCATATCTGGGAGGGCCACGCGCCCTGCGTAAGAGCCAAAGAGAGTCTACGTGCCCCGCCTGGGCTTCAGATCAGCAAAACAAGTTTCCAAAATGACAGTTTCAGTCCCTGTTGTGTTTTAAGGCAATTTCCGACACCTCTAAGGCCCGTTAAGCCAACTTTAAGGCCCTAAAATGGTTTCGAAACATTGTGGACATAAAACATGCTCAAAAATATGCCGGATGTCAGTTCGTTTTGTCGTACGAACGCGATGTTCGCTTAATTACGACGAAATGCGCACAAGCGCGAAAAACGATCCAAATTGCGCGACGAATGGATTTTTCTTATGCCAAACATTAAAATAAAATATTTTAGTGCTTATATAAATTTTTGGATGTCCGGATGTATTCAGAACGTAAGTTATGCGCGAAAATACAAACTTATGCACTTTTTGACGCTTTTAGTCCCTGAATGAGCATAAAGTTTATTTTAGCACACCGAACCCCTCAAAACCTATTTCTAAGCTATGTAAAGGATATTTAGGGTGTGTTTAACTTATGATCAAGTTCCAAAATGTCCGTTACAGTTCAAATTGGCATACTTTCACAATTTGTCAAATTTAATCCTTGTAAGCAAATAGACTTGATTTTGCCATACCAAAGCCTTCAAAACTTATTTCCAAGTTATGTAAAGGTTATTTAAGGTATGTTAAGCATATGTTGATGTTCTGGAGTATTTGTCATGTTAAACTGATTACATTTAAGCACCAGTTTGCGTATAATTCTCTAGAAAGCGATATAGAGTTTGAAATCGAATAAAAGTCAAAACAAGAAAAAAGTCAAACATAAAAAAACAAACATGGGGATCAAATAACTTTATTTAATTGATAACTGAACTATTTACAATGATAACAAGCACAAATGTCACACATTACCCGTTCCAAGTTGGTCAACCAAACCCTACCGTGGTTACCAAAGACAATTAGTTTCTTATCCACTTAATGCGAGTTGTACAACATTCTGCACAAGTAGCATACACAAATCACCATAAAAGTTATAACTTTTGATCATACAATCCAAAAAAACATAGCATACATCATAATATTATTTAACAGGTGTCTTAGGTCCCATACTGTTCGTTCACATAGTTATGTTTCAAGCATAGGTTGACAACCCTTAACATCTATCATGCAAACATATACTCACGTTAGTTCGAAGCCCAATCCGAGTGTGTGCAACTTGTAATGTGAGGCCCAACATTACTGGCCCAGCTTGAGTGTGCGATTGGGCCCTGGTGTGCGATTTGACGTTTAGTTTGTGAATCGAGCTTCAACTGTGCAAGTGTGCGACCCGAGTCCGAGTGTGCGACTCGGTCAGGAGTGTGTGAGCCCATTCTTTCTTGTGCGGCCCATTTATCTCCGGCCCACACTTCACGAGTGTGCGATCCGGATACAATTATGTGATATCAGTTCCTTCGTTCCTTATTCCCCGATCTAACAGTCACAAAATCAACTCCTTATCCCCTGACGTTTTGCTTAACAGTTAATTATCATAATCATTCGGTCCACTCAATGATTACTATCATTCCAAAGAACACATGTTAACACACCACTAAGCATCAAGGATCTCGCATCATAGAATAGTTATGATTTATGGCATCAATCCTATTCGTTGATTCCCAATTAATCCCTCCCTTACAAACACATCAGAACAGTTATCTTCATAACCGTCCGCACACTATAGGTTTTATCAAACAGTAACAGCAATCAATTAATACATGAGACTTATTAATGCTTGCATGAACCCTACATCGTGAATTTTGCATCATAGACAATTTCCGATTTTGTGTACCCGTACCCCTTCAATCATCATCGAACACCCACATGTACAACCCCATATAAACAGTTTATATCTAATAGTGTGGAGACATAAGTGAATTACCCCTAATCAGTTTATGCTACCAATTCATCAGTTACTTCATTATCATGCAACACATACGATTAGAGTCATAAACATTAGCCCATACTAATAATCAAGGCACCATACACAGAATCCTATATCACTTTGTTCATTGTTCATGCACATGAAGGAACCTTATGAGGATTCATACGAAGCCATGGCATTTTCGAAGAGAGCAATCACAAACAGCCAATAGGAATCAGATTAATACAAAACAGTTAACATAATAGTCCCACCATGCACATCGAACCATTGATAGAGCATCAAATTAAAGCTGACTTCAATTCACACTTACACACAATCTTTTTAGTGGATAATTATCATAAATTTATATTTGAAACCCTTACTTTATTCGCTTACATCAGCCACTAACATGATACCACTAATTCGATTACATCAGCCACATGATATGATACCACTAATTCGATTACATCAGCCACATGACTCCGTATCATAAACCAATGTTGCAAACATTCATACATATTAATAATAATTCATATAATCGCACACTACAGACAAGAACATTCTTTACATGAATCGTGACACAAGATAAATCAGAACCCAATCACACAACCCGTCAGAAAATTGCATGGATACATAACAAACATACTAACCAGATTTCAAGACGTAAAGGAGGGTGTTAGGGCCAAGAAGAAGGCTTCAGTCGCAATAGAGAGAGGTTATCGACAATTCAAGGAACAAGGAGAGTGCTAGGGTTTGCAACAAGGAATGATACGTATCCCCTAATACATATACGTGTGACACAAAAGGTGGGTTTGGGCCCGATTTGGGTTTAAGGGTCTTGGGCTGAGATCATTGGGTCACGCAGCTAAGGTGTTTGATCCACTCTACAATGTACGACTCGGGGACAATGCAACTGATCATTTGATACTTAAGTTATATCGTTTATATAGTATGCTCTCAATTGCCAAAATACAAATCCTCACTAATCATAAATTGTCTTTAACAAGTTTAACTTAATAGTCCAAAAGTAATAAACAGAAAATGACCTTGAACGTACGGGTTATCACATCATCCCCAACTTGAAAGAAATTTCAACCCAAAATTTGATAAGCAAATCCCAGAGGAGTGAAGTGATAAATCAAGATGAATGCGGATTTTCCTCAGGTGCCACATCATCCCCAACTTAAAGTGGAATTTCATCCCGAAATTCACCAGTTGCATCTGAATTAGATTGGTCAGTAGGGAAAAGTTGAGGATACATGAGCTTCATCTGATCCTCGCGCTCCTACGTGAACTCCGGTCTACGTCTTGAGTTCCAACGAACCCTCACGATCGGGATTCGACTATGTTTACGAACCTTGACTTCCCGATCCCTAATTTCGATAGGTTCTTCGACAGACTGCAACTTGTCGTCAATCTTCAGCTCTTGAAACGGCACCACAAGTGTTTCATCAGACAAACACTTCTTTAGTTGCGAAACATGGAAGACATCATGAACGTTACCCAACTCAGCAGGTAACTCGAGCTTGTAAGCCACTTTACCGATTCGCTCCAGGATTTTGAATGGCCCAACATAACGCGGATTAAGTTTATCGCGTTTCCCAAAGCGCACCACACCCTCCCAGGGTGAGACCTTCAATCAGGACACGTTCGCCTGCAGCGAACTCCCAACGTTTCCTAAGCTTATCAGCTTTCCTGGCGGTCACGCATTGCCACCATACGATTCCCAACCTAACAATTTTCTCAGAGGTTTCAAGTACAAGTCCTGGACCTGTGATTAGGTTGTCGCCCACCTTAATCCGACAAGGAGATCAGCATTATCGTCCATGCAATGCCTCAAACAGAATGGTAACTGCTGCAGTAGAACTCAACCAAAGGTCAGTGTCCTTCCAATTTTTACTAAAGTCAATCACACACATGCTCGCAGCATGTCTTCATGTGTCAGGATGGTTCGTTTAATCTGGCCGTTTGTCCCATAGTGATAAGCAATGCTCATGCTTAGACGTGAGCCAAGGGTGTTGTGTATTGCATGTCATAAATCGGTATAGATCAAAATCGGAGGTAACTGGAGTTGGCATCCTGTGCCTAAGAACCGCCCTTCACAGGTAATTACTCCCAGGATACGAAGACTTGTCAATTTTCCTTGGTTTCTAGAAAGTGTACTTATTACATGAGACAATCAACGATCACCCAGGTGATCATCTCCGTTTCGGATTTCAAGTAGGCCAGTGACGAAATCCATGGCAGTCTGTTCCTATTTCCATATGGGTGTTCCCGGTTGCTGACACAACCCAGAAGGTTTCTGATATTCCACCTTGACTTTCGCACAAGCCAATCATCGTTCACATACATTACTATATGGACCTCCATGCCTGTTTACCAGTACCAGATTATAGATCCTAATATCTCCGATCAAAATCCAGACGACTAGAATATCGAGGCTGGTGTGCTTCGCTCAACACAAGTTCACTACAGTTGCCGTTTAGTGGGATCCATATTCGTTCCATGAAGTAGCAAATATCGTCCGACTTGCCAAAAGTTGCTCCTCTATGCCCTGCATGGACTAAACTTGAAAATTCTCTTTCTTCAGTGCTTCGGTTCGAACAGGGAGAATCTGATCAGGTAGGTTAGAGTCGATGATGTGCCGTGAGGCTCGTACACATCCAGGTTTCACAGTCGAAGTCATTCAAAGGTTCTATCCAACGACGCCATCACATGTTTAGCTCTTTCGAAACAAGGGTACACGGGAGGCCCTTGTGATCGGTCTAAGTAGTGCATTTGGTACCGTCCAAGTAATGCCTCCAACTTAAATCCAAAGACCATGGCTTCCCCCACAGGTTGCGACTCGTGCAATTCTTCTTGTAAATCTACTACGTAAGTCATCACCTTCTCGTGTTGCATCGGCGTGTAACTGGGACTCTGATTCGAACCATCATGGTATACCACTAGATCACCCATACCCTCGGGTAAAGATGATGCTCAGTGCATTGTAGAGTTGGGTTTCAAAAGCTGAAAAGACATCCTCCTGTTTTGTCTCCCATGAATACACAGCACCTCGCTGTGCAAAAGAGATTAAAGTTGCGCGATCTTCGAAAATCCCGCGATGAATCTGCGATAGTATCTTGAGAGGCCAAGGAATTCCTGTATCCCCAAAGGACTCTTTGGTGCCGATCATTTTCTAATAAAATGGATCTTAGCAAGATCCACATGTATTCCCCACTTCGTTGACTACGTGACCAAGAAAGTGTACTTCTCGGATCCAGAAGTCACACTTAGAAAACTTTGCATGGAGTTGCTCCTCCCCTAGGAGCTCCAAGATGAAAATACAAGTGTCGTTCATGGTGTTCCTTTCTCCTGAAAGTGATTCAAGACGTCATAGATAAATACGGTTGACGAATTTGGCGAGATGAGGTTGACACATACTACTCATGTGATCCCTAAGGCTGCTGGTGTGTTGGATAACATAAACAACATGAACAGAAAATCGTAGTGTCCGTATTGTGTCTGTGACGCCGTGTTTGGAATCATCCTCCCCTGGGTCTTCCATCAGGTGACAGTTCGATCTTAAGTCGGTTTCCGAATAGAAGCTTGATCATTGTAGCGGGTCAAGCAGGTCATCGATAAGAGATAGAGGGTGACGATCTATGATTTCCACCTTGTGGTAGTCTGTACATGTACGAAAGGACTCATCCTTCATTTCCACAATAGAGCTCGGGCTCCCCATGATGAGGAGCTAGATCGATAAAACTCCCATCCAGAAGTTCCTGAAGTTGTTTGGACAGTTCTTGCAACCCTCCAGGCGCAAGACGATAAGAGGTGCCAGAAATCAGGACTGCTTCTGGCGTGATACACATCTAATGTTCCTCCTGACAATGTGGGGGGGGGGGAACCTGAAAGTTCTCCGGGTTGCGCACCGGTAATCAATGATAGGGTAGCAGGGTAGGTGAAACACTTCTGGGCTCCCACCGCCGAAGTGATGCTGACAATCAGTGAATCTCCACCATAAAGAGATATACATGCGATTTCCCTCTTACAGAAGATTTCTGCTTGAGACTTGGACATCCGGTCCATACTATCGACTACACCAAAGCTTCTAACAACAGCAGGGGGAAGGTCAATGTCAAACTCGTGACTTACAAGATTGAGTTGCACCTTAGGTGAACATGTGAGACTTCAATTGGCTTGCCATCAGCCACTACTACAACGTGTCTGCCTTCAAGAGGCATCAAGGTTAAACAGAACAGAAAGGAAGCGATTAGCTACCCAAAAACATTCTAGCTACCATGTTACTATTACACCTGGCGTCTCCTACACCAATCCTAAATGCCCTTCCACGAGAACCACTTCCAGTGTTGTTGTTACTGTTACGAGGATTCCCAATACTGTCATTGTTCCCTGGGTTGTTGACGTCTTGACTTAACACCAGCCAATCCTTGTCAAAGTCACTTTCATTTCCACACTGAGAGTTATGATTTGCGAGTACCTTGTTGCCACCGTGACCATTGCCTCTAATGTTGTTGCTTGTAGACAGACCTCTACGGCCTTTTGTCAGTTGGGTCCTCCTTCTCGTTTTTCTTGTCACATCCTAGGGTACTGCCCATGGCATTAGTAATTACACATCCCATATTCCAGTCGGTTTCCAGCGTTTATGCCCCGATTGATTCGTAAAAGTTGGCTCCCAGAGGTTGCTTACTAGGGTTAGGGACTCGATTGAAGTCAACCTACTGATGTTCGTTGTCAGAGAGTAGGGTTATCCTAACACTAGGGTTGGTAACGCATCACGTTCATCTTCTTGTCCATCGGTCTTGCGAGTCGATTGAATAGTGCACGGCAAATCGTTAGAGAGTCACAAAGGTGTCCATACTGCTGAGTTTGAGGCATCAATTTGTTGCGTCAAAGTAAACGAGAAAAGTGAGAAAGTATAGACCAAACATTTAACGTTTCGACATCTGTCTCAAAGACATTCGCACTAACATCTAACATTTCTACTCGGCTTGCTGTGTTTCAGAGGGCCACAAGGTACTCGCAAATCGTAAGGGTTCAGAGGGAAGTCAGAGGACCACTTTCAAACAGGAGACAGTCATTGCTATGACCCCTATGGATTGTTGTGTTTCACATTTGGTCGAATAATGGATTGGAATCCCTTTTACACTTGCTAGGCCTCGTTGGGACTCACATGTACCCCACATTATTATTATGTGTGCACCCACAATAATAACATGATTTGCATGCTCATCTCAGCTCCTCCTAACTCGTGTTAAATAGTTCCTCAGACTCGAGTAACAAACAAAGAACATCACAAAACATGGGTCGCGAATGTCTAGGGAAACGCCACATTATCAATCACTTAACACATGCAAGTAATACATGAATTCATATTGTTATGCTAAACGTGCAATCGCATGCAACATCATACTTAAGCGTACACTAGATATGCTATGCAATAAGTAAACGAGAGACGAACCTTGCAATCTAGAACTGAGTGTCATGGTCGATTTTTGAACTGTTCGATTATAGTCTGGTTTTATAAAACGTTTTAAAACATAGTTCACTATAACCTGGCTCTGATACCAAACTGTCACACCCCTAAATTACCACATGCGGAAACCACCGCGAGGCGTGTGACGTACCAGGATCTAGCCACCAATCACATTAAACCCATACAAGATTTAAAATAAAACTTTCATTCATTAACATAAAGAGTTACAAAACCGCAATTATAATCCATCGTATTCAGCGGAAGCATAGATCATTAGTTAAGTGTTATATAAACCATATGTATGATAATCATTAAACTTGTCTCGTGATTCCATGAATCTCGACCCATGATCACTCCAGCACCCCAGACAGCAAGTTCCACATCCACACATATCAACAACATGCGAGCATGCACACAAGTGTATCAGACAACGCTGGTGAGTTCATGGTTTTATGAAAATGTTTGATTTCCAAGTGTTTAATTCCGTTCATTGATTACAATGTTGATAATAACTCAAGTACCGTACAAGATGGCTTCCAGATTATTTTGCCCGTCCCCAATGCCCCCTATCTAAGCATTGGTCATGATTTAAGGTCATTAGTTCACGCCCGTCCTCTCAGGTACAGTGTGAGGTTGCCAAGCCTAATAACGCTATCAACTAATACCCCGTTACCTCTCAGGTAACTATTCGGTATAAGATGGGACTTAAAATGACAGGAAAAGTGTATTATCTAACATTCCCGTTTTACCCAAAAGATTTATCCCTCTCAAGGATACCCATTTGACTGTCCCAACCACCGGGACGCATGCTCAAGAGAAATGAACTCACCTTGGATTGCTTGGTAAGTTACGTTTCATTACCTGTTCCAAGTTGGTAAACCAAACCCTATCGTGGTTACCAATGATAATTAGTTTCTTATCCACTTAATGCGAGTTGTACAACATTCTACACAAGTAGCATACACAAATCACCATACAAGTTATAACTTTTGATCATACAATCCAACAAACCATAAAATACATCATAATATTATTTAACAGGTGTCTTGGGTCCCATACTATTCGTTCACATAGTTATGTTTCAAGCATAGGTTGACAACCCTTAACATCTATCATGCAAACATATACTGACGTTAGTTGGAAACCCAATCCGAGTGTGTGCAACTTGTAATGTGAGGCCCAACATTACTGGCCCAGCTTGAGTGTGTGATTGGGCTCCGGTGTGTGATTTGACATTAAGTGTGTGACTTAGGCTTCAACTGTGCAAGTGTGCGACCCGAGTCCGAGTGTACGACTCGGTCAGGAGTGTGCGAGCCCATTCTTTCTTGTGCAGCCCATTTATCTCCGGCCCGCACTTCATGAGTGTGCAATATGGATTCGATTATGCTATACCAGTTCCTTCGTTCCTTATTCCCTGATCTAATAGTCACAAAATCAACTCCTTATCCCCTAACGTTTTGCTTAACAGTTAATTATCATAATCATTCGGTCCACTCAATGATTACTATAATTTCAAAGAACACATGTTAACACACCACTAAGCATCAAGGATCTCGCATCATTGAACAGTTATGATTTATGGGATCAATCCTATTCTTTGATTCCCAATTAATCCCTCCCTTACAAACACATCGGAACAGTTATCTTCCTAACCGTCCGCACACTATCAGTTTTATCAAATAGTAACAGCAATCAATTAATACATGAGACTTATCAATGCTTGCATGAACCCTACATCGTGAATTTAGCATCATAGACAATTTCCGATTCCGTGTACCCGTACCCCTTCAATCATCTTCGCACACCCACATGTACAACCCCATATAAATAGTTTATATCTAATAGTGTGCAGACATAAGTGAATTGTCCCTAATCAGTTTATGCTACCAATTCATCAGTTACTTCATTATCATGCAACACATATGATTAGAGTCATAAACATTAGCCCATACTAATAATCGAGGCACCATACACAGAATCCTATATCACTATGTTCATTGTTCATGCACATGAAGGAACCTTATGAGGATTCATACGAATCCAAGGAAATTTCGAAGAGAGCAATCACAAACAGCCAATAGGAATCAGATTAATACAAAACAGTTAACATAATAGTCCCACCATGCACATCGAACCATTGACAGAGCATCAAATTAAAGCTGACTTCAATTCATACTTACACACAATCTTTTTAGTGGATAATTATAATGAATTTATATTTGAAACCCTTACTTTATTCGCTTACATCAGCCACTAATATGATACCACTAATTTGATTACATCAGCCACATGATATGATACCACTAATTCGATTACATCAGCCACATGATATGATACCACTAATTTGATTAAATCAGCCACATGACTCCGTATCATAAACCAATGGTGCAAACATTCATACATATTAATAATAATTCATATAATCGCACACTACAGACAGGAACATTCTTTATATGAATCGTGAAACAAGATAAATCAGAACCCAATCACACAACCCGTTAGAAAATTGCATGGATTCATAACAAATATAATAACCATATTTCAAGACGTAAAGGAGGGTGTTAGGGCCAAGAAGAAGGCTTCAGTCGCAATAGAGAGAGGCTGTCGACAATACAAGGAACAAGGAGAGTGCTAGGGTTTGCAACAAGGAATGATACGTATCCCCTAATACATATATGTGTGACACAAAAGGTGGGTTGGGCTTAGTTTGGGTTTAAGGGTCTTGGGCCGAGATCATTGGGTCACGCAGCTAAGGTGTTTGATCCACTCTACAATGTACGACTCGGGGAAGATGCAACTGATCATTTGACAATTAAGTTAAATCGTTTATATAGTATGCTCTCAATTGCCAAAATACAAATCCTCACTAATCAAAAATTGTCTTTAACAAGTTTAACGTAATAGTATGAAAGTAATAAACAGAAAATGACCTTGAACGTACGGGTTGTCACACTATCAATCTTGGATCCCGAGACTACTACACACACTCTATGATGGATGATGGATGATGGTGGTGGATGTAGGTGTTGTGATGGTGGTGGAGTGTGGGTGAAGTGGGAGAGAGGTGGTTTGTCAAGGGATGCCTTTGAAGTGAACCAAGCACCCCTATTTATAGCCTGCACAGAAGCCTGGACACGGCCCCATGTCCATTGAGCACGGCCCCATGTCCATCCACTTTCTCTTTCTTCATTTAATGTAGTTTGTCTGTATTAGTTGACCACGCCCCCGTGTTTGCTGGGCACGGCCTCGTGTGCAGAAGCGTATCTGTACTATCAAGATTTGCTTGGATTCTACGAATCTTAGCGTTGACCACGGCCGTGTGGAGCTGGGCACGCCCCCGTGTTGGGAAATAGAAGCTTCTATAGCTTTGTGTTTTCAGCAGACACTTGGGCACGCCCCCGTGTCCGCTGGGCACGGGGTGTGTTCAGCCTTCTGATGTTTTGTTTTTGCTTGGGAAGATGCTGTCGAGGGGTCGGGCATGCCACGTTTGTTCCTTTTCTTGTAATTGTGTTAGATTTATCTGTATTTTTGCTTCTTTTGTTCATTTACGCTCATTTAACCCTGAAAATACAAAAGGAAGAAAAAAGCACACTTTTTCCAACATTAGTACTAAAAAAGGGTTAGCTTTATGCCTCATTTGATGTAATTTATATGTTGCATTTTACACACATCAACTTGACAGGTTGATGAAGTGATAGAAAACCAGCAAAAAGTCAGATGTTTTGGGATTGACATCTGGTGAGCACCCCTTCACTGATGTTGCCAATGATTTGGTTAGGTGGATGAGACTTCAAGAAGATTAAATCTCCTTTGTATGGAACAATGGCATTTAAGGGTGAGGGCTGCAGATGTGAATCATCTTAGCTAACCATTGTTGGTGACTTTGATGATCCAACAGGGTCTTGAAATGGAGGTGGAGGAATAGGAGGAAGTGGTGTGGAAACATGTTGATTTTTATCCACTGTTTGAGGATTTTTATCAACAGTGTTTGAGGATGTGGAAGCAGGGGTTAAAGGGCTACTTTGGTCAACAACTGTTGAGGTAGCAGTGGTTGAGCTTTGACAGTTGTTTTGAACATCTGTTGCTCTAGTAATGGATGTAAACTTCTGTTGTGGAATGATGATTTCATATCCATTATTGATGGAGGATTTTGAGATGGACCTGCACTGTTAGTCTTGACAGAAACATTTTCAAAAGTAAATTTATCAAGATCAAATAACTCAGGAGGATTTGCAGGGATTTTCATTGAAGAAAGTTCATTGAACTTCACATTCAAAGTCTCTTCCACTGTCTTAGTCCTAGTGTTAAACACTTTGTAGGCCTTAGCAGTGGTTGAGTATCCCAAATGATAACCACAATCAATTTTGGCTGCAAACTTACAAATTGAATCTTTTAAGTTTAAAATGAAGCATGGGCAGCCAAAAACTTTGAAATATGAGATCAGTGGTTTGATTTTATACAGAACTTCATAGGCAGTCTTTTGATGCATGGGGTTTATTAAAACTCTGTTCTGGACATAACAGGCAGTGTTTACAGTCTTTGCCCAGAAAGTTAATGGCAAACCTGAATCAGCAAGCATGGTCCTGGCAGCCTCAATCAATGTTCTGTTCTTTCTCTCAACAACCCCATTTTGTTCTAGTGTCCTTGGAATGCTGTACTGCCTTACAATTCCTTTTGACACACAAAACTCATCCAACTCCCTATTTCTGAATTTTGTGCCATTCTCACTCCTGAAGACTTTTATTGTCAAGTCAAACTGCTTTTCAACCTGTTTGACAAAGTCTTGCAGAATGCCTGCAGTCTCATCGTTGGAATGTAAGAAATATGTCCATGTAAACCTAGAAAAGTCATCTACAATTACCAAACAATATCTTTTCTTTTTAAGACTCGTGACTTTTACTGGGCCAAACAGATCCATGTGAAGCATTTGCAAGCACTTGGTTGTTTTGGACTCTTCAATGGACTTAAATGAGCTTTTATGTTGTTTTCCTTTTAAGCAGGAAACACAATGCTCAGGACAGGTGAACACTTTTTGTGGAAGACCTCTTACAAAGCCCTGTTTTGACAAAGTAGTGATTGTCTTGAGATTTGTGTGCCCCAATCTTCTGTACCATAGTTCTATCTCTTTGTTAGAGGCAGCTGAGAACAGACAGGCATCAGTCCTGGGGCTCTCTTTTGACAAATCAACTACATAAACATTGCCACTTCTTTGAGCAACAAGTTGGGTTTTTCCATTTTTTATTATTTCTTCAATCTTTTTAACCATTTCTGGTCCAACAATCCTACAACACTCCTTAGTAAAAAAATGATCCATAACCTTTGTCACTCATTTGAGAGACACTAAGGAGGTTGAATTTTAGATTGTCTATCAGATTGACATTTTCAAACTTAACATTTCCAGACTGTACTGTACCAGAACCCATCACCTTCCCTTTACTGTTATTACCAAAAGATATATCACCCCCTCCATGAGTTTTGAATTCTTTGAGTAGGGCTCTACATCCAGTCATGTGTCTGGAGCCTCCACTATCTACATACCAAAGACTATCTAAGCATGCAGAAGCTCCCTGCACATCAAGTAAATAATTAGTTCAGGAGGGTCTCCAAAGCCAATAAGGCTTTGCATGGGGTCTCAACAGTGTCTATGTTAAGTTCAGGAAGATGGACAGTGGTTAGATCAGGGGATTGAGTAATTTTTGAAGCTTGTTTCACTAACCACAATTAGGGGTCATTTCCTATCAACTGTTGATATCCAAAGGGATGCCTATTCACTCTTGGTTTAGAAGGCCTTTTGTAGGCCTCATAAACATGTGGGACCCTTGGATATGGTGGTTGGCGTTTACCTCTTTGATATTGGTTGGCAGGGGGTGCATCTGTCACTTGAACCTCTCTTTTAACAGAGTTTTGGTTCAGCTGTTTGGACAGGCACAAAGGATGGTTGTTTCTTGACTTGTGAACTTGATGAACTCATGAGTGTTTTTAAAGTGTACTCATTCTTTTTTACATCAAAGGATTTGAGATACACACACTCCTGAGTGAGATGATTTGATTTACCACAGATGGTGCAGCTCTTTGAAGGCACAATGGTACTTTTTTTGTTAGTGTCATAGGCTTTTAGATGAAAACAGTCTTTGTTCAAATGATTTTTCTTTTCATAGAAATCACAAAACAAGTTTTTAATCTTTTCTTTTCTTCTTTTCAGACCCCTTTACAAATGAGTTTTGAACAACTGTTGGGATGTCCCTAAGAGGAATGACTTTGGCATTTGGTGTGACATCTGTGTATTTTAATCCTTGTACTGTTCCGAACAACTTTTTATTTAATGAAATATGGTGTTTTAATTTCAATATTTGTTTAATTATTTGTCACATTAACACATTTTTAATCATTGTTCAATTCCGAACTCTCAAACCTGTTCTAGAAGTGAAATCATAAACCGTTACGTATACATAATCAGTTTAACGCGACGTACATTCCGGAACTGTGACATAAGCCAAACATACCCTAAATACCCTTTACATAACTTAGAAATAAGTTTCGAAGGATTCGGTATGGCAAAAACATGTTTATTCAAACTAAAGAACTAATTGCGACAAAACTGTGAAACGAACGTTGGTGACCGCCCGTATAATATTTAAATCCTAAAGGGAAATTGACATGTAAAAATCCCACCTAGACCTTATTGACCATTAGTAATCCCACCTCAGAATATTACCCCCACCAGTCCCACGTTTCACCTATTTTTCCTACAATGGTCCCCCGTTGAAAAACCTTAACGGAGTTAAGCTTTTTTCCAAATTACAAACGGATTTTTTAGGACTTTTGATTAGAACGACGATACGAGTCCATTGATGTAAAACTTGCCTCGAAACGGTGTTCCAAACGATGAAAACGGCGCTTCAATTCGGGTGTTTAAATTTCCAATTAACCAAAATCAAGTCACTTGGAGCACCATTTCGAAGTAAGTTTTACATCAATGGACTTGTATCATCGTTCTGATCAAAAGCCCTAAAAATATGTTTGTAATTTGGAAAAAAGCTTAACTCCGTTAAGTTTTTTTAACGGGGGACCATTGTATGAAAAATAGGTGAAAGGTGGGACTGGTGGGGGGGATATTCTGAGGTGGGATTATTAATGGCCAATAAGGTCTAGGTGAGATTATTACAGGCCAATTCCCCAATCCTAAAAATATTCTGTTATGATTAAAATTTTATTTTTAATCATGTTCGTGTTGAGAAATAAATTAAAAGGCTTAAAAACTTTATTTTTCAAGTTTAAGCGCGTACCGCGTGTTACTGCGCAACACAGTGCTTATACTGCGAAACGCGGACAACGCAGCCAGTCTCAGCAACTAATATTTATTTCAGTAATATTTTGGTGAGTTTATTTTTATAGAATAATAAAAATAATTTAGAACGCTATAAACTGGGATTTAAACGCTAGATAAAATACCCGGTATCCAGTTAAATACCTGTTTTTATCTATTTTTACCATTCAAAAATTACATTTAACCCCCCCCCCATATGATTTTCGGTCACTAGGACCCACCATCCACTCAAAGATTTGATTTTTATTTTATTTGGATTTTGCTTGATTTTATGGACAAGTGTTGATGCATGTAATCTCTTATGGATCTTCCATATCTCTATATAATCTTACAAGATCATTTCACTTCAACACTACACTCCACCTTCTTCCTCTTCCTCTCTCCCAAACCGTAAACACCACCATCACCCCCATTTCCAACTTTTCAACTTTGTTTTTCAAGATTTAACTCCATTCCAAGCAAATTTCAAGTTGGTGTGAAGATTCAAAGGAGTTTCCAATGTGTTTTCAAGTGATTTCAAGCTCCATATCATCAAAATCTCATCCACAAACCCACTTGAATCTTGAAGGTATAAAATTTATGTTTAAATCATACACTTGATTCTTGGTTGTTCTTGATGATTGGGAGTTTCTCTTGAATCTTGGAATTTTTCACAAACTTGAAATCTAAAAAGAAATGGGTCTTGATACAAAATAAAAAATGGGAGTATATATGTGTGTATATATAACCGTATATATATATGTAGGTGTATGAGATCCGAGTTTGAGTTGATTTTTGATAAATACTTGTTTAGGATGTTAGCTTGCATGAACAAGATTATGTGCAAAAATGATAGAGATATAAAGGGATGATTGAATCATGAGTTATAATTTGAAATAATGTTAGTATTTTGATATGTAAATGGCCAAAAATTTATTAGACATATTTGAGAATTTTTAAGTTGTTGCTTGTTCTTGAATGATAGTTAAAATGCAAGTGTTTGATGATTTGTGCATGATATGATGGATGTTCAATTAAATCAGTAAATAAACATGAATAAATTACATGTTTGATGCATTTAAATTCATATGAAATGATGATGATATGATAGTGTGCTTTAGACACTTGTACATAAGAATACATGTTGATTTAAAGCTCAAGAAATGATAAAAAATGATTGTATGACAAAAATGTTTTAGAAAATATTATAAACACTAAAAATAACATTATTTGGTATATTATAATGGCATGAAACATTGTCATAGGTTTGATAGCTTTGCATGTTGTACATATAGCTTAGAAAGTGGTAAAATATGTGAAATTTGCAGGATTTATGTGCTTTATGTGAGACCTGCACTATCATGAGTATAACCACTATTTTATTCAGTAAATAACAAGGGTTATGTTCAAATATCAAGTCGTTACGATTCGGGATGGTTATGGTAACATTTGATGCAAAACTATGCGGTAAAACGGTTAAAAATCGGCTTTTCGGATAATTTTTATAAAACTCTTTTAGATCAGTAAGTAAACTGATATTTTTGATATAAAAATAAGTATTTTAACTTATATTAAATTTACTTGGTGTTTGGTTAGTCATACGTGACTTCCGGCGCCCAAAAATGTTACCGAATCACTAAAATAGGTGTTTTTCAACATACACTATAATGGGTTGTTCATGGGTAAATTTTATGTGTTAAAATGTGTTATGTGTTTTATAATATGTGTAAGATGACATGTTTATAGTTGACAAGATTATGTGTGTTACGATATTTATTTTATGTCACAATAAGTATATATATTACGACGCGCAAATCGTAGATATATTGCTTATAACATGATGAGGGTCACCAATAAAATCGTTCAAGTCGCAAAGTTTTTAAAATATATATGAACTCATATATATATAAATACACCAACATAATCAAAAATAATAACTTTTCGAGAAAATCTCAAAGTTATGTGAAAATTCTAAGTATCGGAGAAACTTATGTATTTTTGTGGGTTTTTTATTATTAAATCATTCTTACTTAATTTAGGATGAATAAACAATTTGAGGGATTGTGTTAACATATAAAAACGCACCCAAAGGTGAGTACATAGTTCCCCTATTTTACGTTTTCCAAATGTTTTGGGGTGAAGCATATGTGCATAACTTTACTTTCTGTTTTCATGGCATTATACATTTTTGTTACATATTACATATAATACATTATTTCAAATACATTTTTATGGTCTATTGACTTAGTATACCTAACATTTGGTTTCAAAGACATTTTACTTGGCATATTGACTTAGTATGCCTATTACATGGTTTTACAAAGACATTTTCATGACATGCTTACATTGAAAAAGACATTTGGTATGTTTAACGGAGTAGTACATTCATTAACATTGATCACGCCGCTCGGTAGTATGTAATAGCGCTATAGGACTTGACAAATCCCGTTCCCGCTTTCTAGGTATTTCGGAAGGGGAATGACAGAATCCGAATACATTTTTTTGATAAACCTTGATCCTGATAAGGGTTTATCCGACAGTCTCAAGGCCTGAGTGTATGCGATAGACAAACCACATAAATGTTCATATCAATAAAAGCAATAGTTTTCAAAACATAAATTTTGATTTAAACTTGTGTTTATTCAAAGACTTTGTTTTGTACATGACATTTGATTACATAAGACATTTATTTATAAATGACATTATGCATTTGCCTTGAGTAAACACTATTTATTCGCCATACAAGACATGGTTTATACTGGACATTTGACATTTGACATTGGACATTGACATTTAAACAAGACATTTTTTCATGGTTATTTATAAGTGATTTAAGTAACAAGACGTGTGTAATATGATAAAAGCATGGTGGATACGCCGTTGGTACTCCTATATATATGTGCTTTTATTATATTGCATATCGTGGCGTTATCTAAACCATTTCAACAAAGACAAGACATGACACTTTTTATACGTATTACTTTCATTTGGTTATTAAATTAACCATATATCATTCTTTTATAACATTTGATTTTTGTATGATTTTATAAAAGAAGACATTTTTACAAGGTTCATGACTAATTTTCGTTAAACATTTCTTTTAACCTCTAAAGTCATGAATCTTCAACACTAAACCTATGTTACTCACAGGCATTTTTATGCTGACGTATTTACTTTCACATATGTTTCAGGAGCGAATGTTTGATGTTAGCGAGCTTCACTTAGGGCGACTTGGGCCTTAGCCATCTAAAATCAAGAAAGTTATCATCTTTAATGTTATGTGTTTTGTTGGATCTAAGACAATGTAATAATTTGAGCTTGTAAAACTTAACTTTAATTATCATGTGATTTGAAACAAGGGAAATTGGCCTGTAATAATCCCACCTAGACCTTATTGGCCATTAATAATCCCATCTCAGAATATTCCCTCCACTAGTCCCACCTTTCACCTATTTTTCCTACAATGGTCCCCCGTTAAAAAAACCTAACGGAGTTAAGCTTTTTTCCAAATTACAAACAGATTTTTTAGGGCTTTTGATTAGAATGACGATACGAGTCCATTGACGTAAAACTTGCCTCGAAACGGTGCTCCAAACGATGAAAACGACGCTTCAATTCGGGTTTTTAAATTTCCAATTAACCAAAATCAAGTCACTTGGAGAACCATTTCGAGGCAAGTTTTACATCAATGGACTCGTATCATCGTTCTGATAAAAAACCCTAAAAAACTTGTTTGTAATTTGGAAAAAAGCTTAACTCCGTTAAGTTTTTTTAACGGGGGACCATTGCAGGAAAAATAGGTGAAAGGTAGGATTGGTGGGGGGAATATTATGAGGTGGGATTGATAATGGCCAATAAGGACTAGGTGGGATTATTACAGGCCAATTCCCCTTTGAAACAATAATTCTGCCACACGACTCCCCGACGTTTCCGCCGCGGTTTGTTGTTTTACGCGGTCGGGGTGTGACAGAAGAGTTGGTATCAGAGCTCATGGTTATAGGGAATTAGGTTATTAGTAAAATTTTGACCTAGACTATTGTTTTGGTCAAAAATTACCGAAGCAATTAAGTGATCAAATTAGTTTAGTGAGGTAGTGTGCTAAAAAGTATGTTGGAAATATACTGGTCAAGTTGTTTGTAAAAACAGTTTTCAGGATACGGCTCAGGATATCGAGCTGTATCTACGATCAAACTATGAGCAAAAAGTAAAGGAAATGACACGAGATGTACGAGGAAAGCCCTTGATCAATCTAGATCGCCGGCATAAAACCTCGGGAGCTGACAATCGCAGCTGCCTAGTTCTTCTTATTGCTTCAAACGTCAGGATACAGTGCAGGATATTGATCAGATCGCTAAGTGTTACAATGCTTTTTGTGAGAGTGAAAGTTGCGATAGAACGAGTGTGATTGAGTGGTGAGTGCAGTTGTGATGTCCTATTTGATCTGATTTATCCACCTATTTATAGTTACGAAATACAAACTAAAATTCCTATAAATATGGGATGCTTCCGAATATTCCATTATTAACGTTGTAGACCGGGTATAGCGGCTTCAACGTCTTCATTTGAACGACCTGGACCGAGTCTTCCGGAGAAAGGGTCTTCGTGAACGTTGGGAACTTGGACTCGTACTCCTGCACAAAATCCGTCAGTAATCCTCAGGATACCATTCAGGATGTTACCAATATCCTGAATGAACACCCCGGACATGAACATGTATCATACAACCAAGATATAAATCAAGATATTTTCCAGGATATGGGCTCAGAATTTCACCCATAATAATTGTCCCCAAAAAATGTTACCGTTTAGTATCCTGGCACTAACGGTTATATTTTTTATGAAGAACGAGGCAATTAAGAGATTAGACCCAAGATGTGACCGCTTGTAACCGCGCAGCCTATATTTACTCATTACTCCCTATATCTTCTCATACTTATCCCATTTAATCTTTACCGAAGAGAAAAAGGTAAGAACTTCTCTCTCTATTCCATCTTCTTCTCTCATTCTGTTCAGCATTCCGGCAAGAATATGACAAGGCAAACAAGATCAAGCTCCGGCGACTCCGCCCCCTCATTTATCCAACAGAATCTTCTCCAAGAACCGGAGAAGGAGATATGCTCCTTTGATAGTGCCCACTTGTCGGCTCTCAAATCCTCCGGTATCTTCCCGGACGGGACGGTATTCCGGCCGTTTGACCGGGAAATTCGGTCGGACATGGTTTCCGACGAGTGGTTGTGTTTTAGTACCTTTCCTTTTACCTTAGGACTACAGTTCCCCTTTCCAGACTTTATCACTGAGTTTTTCAATATTACAAAAATCTCTTTTAGCCAAACAATGCCGATGCTTTGGCGAGTCTTGTCCGTTCGTGACCAGATCAAGAAGAATCACATTCCTGATCTTTCCGTTCATGACCTCCCTTTAGCATATAGGCTCAGATGCCATGGATCCTGTAGATTTTTGTTTTATTCCACCTCCGGCGATCCGCTGATACTTCGTGCCACCAGGAACGAGGAGAAATGGCAATCTAAGTTCTTCTTTGTAAAAAGAGACTCAATCCCTGGTGGAACGGAATATCAGGTGAAGTGGTTGAGAAAGGGTAGGATTTAGGGTTCAAGGGTGATCCTGCCTTTTATCCTGTTTCATATCCTGAGCTGATCAACTTTCTTTTTATTGTTTTATACACAGCTGATTTTAGGAAACTTTCACCTCCCCTTGCTGATTCACAGAAGAGAATTGACGCTATCAGACTCCTCCCAGAGGCTGAAAGAAGCTTTAATCCATCTCCACCATCTCCAAGCCCTCTTTCCAGTGCAAACATGTCTGGTAAGGATCCTGCACAATATCCTGCATACATGTTTTTATTTGGCATATTCAGGAAAGAATTCTACTCCCTGTATGCAGACTCCAGCTAAGTCCCAATCCTCCTTGATCTTGACGAGCTTGACAGTTACCCCACTCCAATCATGGTCAAGAAAGAGACCCCTGCTGCCACCAGCTCCAAGCCGCTCCCGGCTCCTAAGGCTAATCTGAGGACTCGTGCTTCCACCGCAAAAAAGAGGAAAGGTTCCGAAGTTAGTGCCCCAGGCTCTGAAGGGTTCTCCTATGAAGAACTCAGCTTTTCTGACTCCTTAGAGCCAATGACATCCTTCCTTAACAAGGTAATATCCTGCACATATATCATGCACATATATCCTGATAGGATATCCTGGTTAATATATTTTGACTTATACATGAATTTTGTCGTGCAGGGCCTCCAGCATCTGCTCCAGCTTTACACTGATGCTTGCAGCACGAACGTGTTTCAAGAAGCCAGGATCAAACAGCTCGAGACCACTGTTGCTGACCAAGGGGCCATTGCTGAGGTGAAGACCCGGCACTATGAGGATAAGCTGAAGAAGGTAACCCAGGCTGCGGAGATCAAGCTGGCCACCATCCAAATGGAACATGAACAGGCCATGGTTTCTTTCCGGGAGAGAATCAAATCCTCTGCCATCATCTCTCTGCTACAAGCTCGCATTAAGATGGCTTATGAGGCCAAGGAGACAGGCCTTGAGTGCCCATCCTGGCCGGTCGAATCCTGGGTGGCAAAGCTGAAAGAGCTTGGGGGCAAGGCTGTGCCCCTTCCTGCTGAAGTGGGTGGGTCTTCTAAGTCGGCAGAGGTGCAGACAAGGCTGGAGACAAGAAGGATGCTGGCGAGGATGCTGCTCAGGATGATGGAACTGATGCTGAGGCCGAGAAGGTGGAGAAGGCTGGTGAAGATGCTACTGTGTGAGAGCATACAAGTGGGCGATGATGGATATATGTGCCAAGGCCAGAGCCCACTTTTTTAAATTTGATCGTTGGTTTGTAACCCCAAAACAATATACTTTTCTTGCATTTTAACTTTCCCGCATTAGAACAATATGATGGCCAAAGGTGGAGGGATCCTGAGTTTTAGGACGAAGCCCTTGGTCATCACCGTTAGTATGTTTTACTTTTGAACAATATAACAGTTGGAGGTGGATGGGTCTTGGTTTGAGACAAAACCTTCAACTGTTAAGTAAATATGGTAAGGAACTATCTATGCTCTTGGTGGATGGTCCTTGGTTTGAGGTGAAACCAAGAGCACATCTTTTGGTATGTTAATAATATAACTTCCTTTTTGGCTTTATTTCTGTTGTTACTATCTTTACTCATGAAAATAGTTAAATTTTTGGACAATCTTGGGAACACATTGTAAGAATATCGTGAGAGATATCCTACTCAGGATACTGCCTCGTAATTTATGTAACTTAAAAAAGGAGAGATCATACCAAACATTCCCAGAGAGTTAATTCCAATCTTCAATCGCAGGGATGTCCCCAGTGTATAAGTTTAAATCCATCCTTTAAATTGTATGATGTATGTCCCCTGTGTTCAACATGGTCATACTTTAGTTTACCTGCATAAACCTTGAATATCCTAGGGTAAACCCTTAATATCCTGGGGATAAACCCTGATATCCTGGGGATAAACCCTAATATCCTGGGGATAAACCCTTAACATCCTGGGGATAAACCCTGATATCTATGCGCTACAGGCGAGAGTGTATAAACTCCAAGTCTTAGAAAGGTGAAAACCTTTAAACCTTAGAGGGTATGAAAATACCCTTTCGTGAGAGAGGGTGATCAATCCTTATATTCCTTCAGGATCCAGGATATAGCCAATAGTAACGAAATTGTCAGCCACTTTTACATGAACTGGTCCCATTACCTTGAACTATCCCTAGATGACTTGCGCTCCAGGCGGGGTGTTCAAACCCAATTCGAGAGAAAGGTGAATACCTTTAAACCTTTGAAGGGATCAGGATCCCTTATCCGTGAGAGAGGGGGCCAGTCCTCTAATCCTTTGAGATATCCTGAGCGTGTATCCTGGAGCTATATCCTGAGACATATTCTGCAAAACAACCTTAAACTAAGGTGGGTGTTAGCTTGGCTAACACCCCTCCGATGCCTAAGTCAGTAATGGGTTCAAGATAACAAACGAATTCAAATATATTTAAGAGAGATAGAGTACATACCATTCTGAGATAGAAATTAAATTCTATTCTTACTTGAAATAGAGCTTTAAGTGTATAGCATTCCAGGATCTTGGTAGCATATCCCCCTCCATACTCCTGAGCTGATATGATCCTTTTCCTGATTCTGATTCAACCTCATATGGTCCTTCCCATTTTGGAGCCAGCTTTCCATCAGCAGGATTAGTGGTATTTTGAAAAGCCTTTCTTAACACCCAATCTCCAACTTTGAACATTCTAGTCCTTATATTCTTGTTGTATGCTCTGGATATCCTTTGTTGATATGCTGCCATCCTTAGCCTTGCTGCATCTCTCATTTTGTCTACGGTGTCCAAATCTTGGCACAAAGCTTCAGGATTCTACTCAGGATTCCGGAGGATAGATCTTGCGGTAGGTATCACCATCTCTGTTGGGATCATTGCTTCCGCTCAAAATACCAAGGAAAACGGAGTCTGGCCTGTTGCATTCTTTACCGTTGTTCTATCAGCCCACAAAACAAAGGGTAGTTCTTTTGCCCATCTTCCTTTCTTGGCTCTTAATCTCTTCTTCAAGTTGTTGACAATTATCTTGTTTGAGGATTCAGCTTGTCCATTTGCTTGAGGATGTACCGGGGTAGATGTGATCATTTTGATTCCCCAACTTTTACAAAAGTCAGTAGTCCTCTTGCTTATAAACTGGGATCCATTGTCACAAATGATTTCAGCTGGTACTCCAAACCTGGTCAGGATATTCCTCTTTATAAAGGATACTACATCTTGGTCTCTGACTTGAACAAATGCTTCAGCCTCCACCCACTTAGAGAAATAATCAGTCATTGCCAGCATAAAGACTTTTCCTCCTGGACCTTTTGGTAATTTCCCTACTATGTCCATTCCCCACTTCATGAATGGCCAAGGGGAAGCTATAGGATATGGTGGTTCAGCTGGTTGATGTAGTATGTTACTGTGCCTTTGACATGCATCACACCTTCGAGCATATTCTGTAGCATCTTGCCTCATCGTTGGCCAAAAGTATCCTATTCTCAATATTTTCGAGAATAATGACCTGGCCCTAGTATGGTTACCACAATCCCCTTCATGTATATCCTGAAGCACTTCTTTAGTTTCGGAATCCTCTAAGCACCTTAAATATGGTCCTGCAAGAGATTTCTTATACAAAACATTATTTATAATGGTAAATCGTGATACCTTCATCCTAAATGCCTTAGGATTTTCGTCTTTAGGGATGTGTCCTTCCTTGAGATATCTTATGATTGGAGCCGTCCAGGATTTAGGATCTTCCTCAGGATGCTCAGCAACAGGATCCTGGATACTTACTACTTCTTTATCCTGAGGATTCGTTGCAGGATACAAGATATGCAATAATGGTATTTAGGTCCCTTCTGGTATCCTGACCGATGATCCCAGATTTGCTAAGGCATCCGCTTCAGCATTATCTTCCCTTGGTACCTGTTTAAGTGTAAAAACATCGAAATATCCTGCTAATTTTTTGAGAATATCGAGGTATTCGATTAACTTCTCACCCTTAACTGCATAGGATCCATTAAAATGATTAGTGATTAACAAGGAATCAACATATACTTCCAAATTCTTGATACTCATATTTTTAGCCAGTTCTAATCCTGCAATTAAAGCCTCATACTCTGCTTCATTATTAGTGGCAGGGAACTCACATCTAATAGCCTGGGGTAATATGTCCCCCTGTGGTGATTTTAGTAGTATTCCCAATCCTACTCCTCTAACATTAGATGCTCCATCAGTGTACAATGTCCAGGATCCTGAGGATTCTCCGAATTGTTGGACTTCTAGGTCTACCTCATCCTGAATCTCACTACTGAAATCAGCCACAAAGTCGGCTAGAGCCTGAGATTTTATGGCATTCCTAGGTTCATACACTAAGTCATAAGCACTCAACTTCACTGACCACTTGGCCATCCTACCTGACATCTCTGGTTTCCTAAGCACATTTTTAACAGGATAATTGGTTTTAACATGAATCCTATGTGTCTTAAAGTAATGTCTGAGCTTCTTGGATGCCATAACTAATGCTAGTATCAACTTTTCTAAATGAGAATATCTAGTTTCAGCATCTAACAAACTTTTACTAACATAATAGACAGGATATTGCTGACCTTCATGATCCTTTATAAGGACGGCACTTACAACATTCCCTGATACTGCGAGGTATAAGGATAGTGGTTCACCATTCTCAGGCTTCATCAATAGAGGTGCCGTTGAAAGGTATTGCTTTAAATCCTGCAAGGCTGCTTCATGCTTCTCTCCCCATTCGAACTTCTTGTTTTTCTTCAGGATATCATAAAATTCCTTGCATTTCTCGGAGGATCTTGATATAAATATGTTCAGTGCTGCAACTCGCCCTGTTAACCGTTGAACATCCTTCATATTTGAAGGTGATTTGATATCCAAGATGGCTTTGATCTGCTCCGGGCTTGCCTCTATTCCTCTTTTGGTCACCATATATCCTAGAAACTTTCCTGCCCCCCACTCCAAAATGGCACTTAGCAGGATTCAGCTTCATGTTATACTGATCCAGGATATCAAATGCTCCCTTAATATCCTGGAGGTGATCCTCAGCCTTTTTAGATTTCACCACCATATCATCGATGTATACCTCCATGGTGTCCCCCATCTTGTCTTTAAACATCATGTTCACCAATCTCTGGTATGTTGCACCTGCATTTTTCAAACCAAAGGGCATAGCAGTATAACAATAAATACCTGTTGGTGTCATGAAGGCAGTATCCTCCTAGTCCGAAGGCTCCATTTGAATCTGCTGAAATCTTGAGGATGCATCCATGATGGTTAGCATCTCATGCCCGGCAGTAGCATCCACCATTGCATCAATATGAGGAAGAGGAAATGGGTCTTTGGGACAAGCTTTATTCAAGTCCGTGTAATCTACACAGACTCTCCAGTTCCCATTTTTCTTCTGTACCACGACTACATTTGCCAGCCATCTTGGAAACTTGACTTCTCTGATCATTTTGGACTTCAACAATCTTTCAACTTCCTCTTGTATAATTGTATTTCGTTCAGGAGTAAACTTCCTTCTTTTTTGCTGAACCGGCTTGAACGACCTGTCAATTCCAAGCTTGTGAGTGATAATGTCTTTGGATATACCTGTCATATCCTCATGCTTCCACGCAAATGTTGACATCCTGCACTTCAAAAAGTTAGTTAATTGTTCTTCAATATCCTGAGGGATATTGGTTCCTACGAGCATCGAGATATCAGGATTATCCTGATCCAGGATAACTTTCTTCATATCCTGCTCTGAATCCTCCACGATATCCTGGGCACGCATCTTTAATTGCTATGTTGTACTGGGCTTGGTTGAGGATTTCATTGAGGATGAGTAACATTCTTTCACCTCATGCTGATCACTATCAACCTTGACAACCCCCCAAGGGGTAGGAATCTTGATGCATTGATGATAAGTTAATGGCACGGCCTTCATATCATGGATCCATGGCCTGCCCAGTATAATGTTATAGCAGGATAGGGAGTCCATTACACAGAAACTTTGTATTGAGTTGACCCCCTCAACATATACTGGTAACTTTATCTCTCCCACTGTGTTCCTGGCCTCTCTGTTGAACCCAACAAGCACGGTGGATTTCGAAGTGATATCCGTTGGAGATACATTCATTCTCTTCAAAGTTTCTAGTTGGATTATGTTGACGGAGCTTCCATTATCCACCAATATCCTGCATACAAAGTGGTTAGCCACATATAACGTTATTACCAGAGCATCATGGTGAGGATCCTGGACAGTATCCCTATCATCACTATCGAAAGTGATCACTTTATCAGTTGTGAGGGTAGTCATCCTGGCTGGTTTGTCTCCCCTTTCGGTCTTGGCCTCTTTTGCATGCCTCTTGGCCGCAGAATACGAAGTCCCACAAATGTCGGATCCTCCCGAAATAAAGTTGATTATCTTGGCATCCGCAGGAGGTGATGCTGCTCGTTCAGGATCCTTCTCAGTATCCTGACCCTTGTTCTTCTTTCTTCCTAAGAGATCCTTTAGATATCCCTTGCTAAGAAGATAGCTTATTTCTTTTCTTAGGGCAATGCAATCCTCAATTACATGTCCAAAATCTTCGTGGAAGGCACACCATTTCGATTTATCCTTCCAATCGGCTTTTTGTTGATTCTTTCGAGGCCACCTAGCTTTGTCTCCTAAACCCTGCATAGCATACATTAATTCAGGAATGTTAACAGAAAAGAAATATTCAGATAATTCAGGATATTCTTCAGGATCCTTGTCTTCAACAGCATTCACTTTCTTGTTTTCATTTCTACCACACGGCTTAGAGCGATATGGTTTAAATGAGGATTCTGACTTCCTATTAGTTGACTCATAGGTGGTGGATGAGTTCATCCTCTCTTGCATTTTCTTATCATCTTCCAGCCTGATATATCTCAAGGCCCTGTTTCGAGCTTCGTCCAAGTTCCTGCAAGGATTCATCACAAGATCCTGATAAAACTGGGAATCTTTTTGTAGTCCCATCTTGAATGCTTGGACCGCTGTAGCAACATCAAGGTGTGGGATATCCAAGGATTCTCTGCTGAATTTGTTCACATAATCCCTTAGGGATTCCTGAGGTCCTTGAGTTACCCTGTAAAGATCACTTGTTAGTTTTTCAAAACTCCGACTACAAGAAAATTGACTATTAAATAAATTCACTAAGTGAGCAAATGATGTAATCGAATGCGGAGGAACATTTAAGAGCCATTTCAGGGCCGATCCTGTTTAGGTAGAACCAAAGCCCTTGCATAGGCACGCTTCCTTGAGCTCCGGAGGGATAGGATTAATCTCCATTCTTTCCCTATACTGGGCAATATGCTCTTCAGGATCCGTAGTCCCATCATAGAGCTTCATGTTAGGGGTTTGAAATCTCTTCGAGATCTCAGCATCACATATAGGATATGCGAAACGAGATATCCTGTGGCTGTCTTGGGACACTTCCGGAATTGGCTGGACCACTCCAGGTACACTGGATATCATGTCCTTCAATTTCTGAAGTTCCCTAGTAAATGTTGACGTCATACCTGCATCCTGCAAAGACCCACCATTGTTAGTAGCATGAATATTATTATTTGACACGTTACCAGTCTGAGGATTCTGGCCA
This sequence comes from Helianthus tuberosus, assembly GCA_030545235.1. Lineage (NCBI taxonomy): Eukaryota > Viridiplantae > Streptophyta > Magnoliopsida > Asterales > Asteraceae > Helianthus > Helianthus tuberosus. The sequence goes on from CM060383.1 coordinate 110,005,399, forward strand.
TATCCTGAAGCATATCCAGAGCTCCTCACCGTTGACATCCTGATCGAGGAGGATATTTCAGGAGTATGATTCTGGGAATGGCTAGGCACAATATTCCCCCCTATTATCCTCAGTATACACAACCGAACTGAAGTTCAAAGTTCTGGGTTGTAAAGGAGTGACAATGTCCTCAGCAGATCTGCTCGAAGAGTTGTATTTCTCTTAACAGCATTTGGTTTGTTTCCTGTTGCTGCCTCATTTGTTCCTGCACACTTCCAAATAAGGTTAGAATTTTATCATTAGAGGCTAAAACGGGAGCAGATCCCTGAACACTCCGAGTAGGGATAATATCCTGAGGTTGTGAAGAAGCTGGCATCCTTGGAGGAGGTGGTGGAAGCACCGAACCAGTAGTAGCAGAAGTTGTAGCAGACACAGTAGAGGAGCTCATGTTTGATCTTGTGGCCATTGTAAACAATGTGGCAAAAAGTTTTGAAAACAGAAAACCAATTAACGATTTCACAAAGATTTTTAGTAAAGATAGCACCACTTGCCCGACGGTGGGCGCCAAATTGTTTTGGTCAAAAATTACCGAAGCAATTAAGTGATCAAATTAGTTAAGTGAGGTAGTGTGCTAAAAAGTATGTTGGAAATATACTGGTCAAGTTGTTTGTAAAAACAGTTTTCAGGATACGGCTCAGGATATCGAGCTGTATCTACGATCAAACTATGAGCAAAAAGTAAAGGAAATGACACGAGATGTACGAGGAAAGCCCTTGATCAATCTAGATCGCCGGCATAAAACCTCGGGAGCTGATAATCGCAGCTGCCTAGTTCTTCTTATTGCTTCAAACGTCAGGATACAGTGCAGGATATTGATCAGATCGCTAAGTGTTACAATGCTTTTTGTGAGAGTGAAAGTTGCGATAGAACGAGTGTGAGTGAGTAGTGAGTGCAGTTGTGATGTCCTATTTGATCTGATTTATCCACTTATTTATAGTTACGAAATACAAACTAAAATTCCTATAAATATGGGATGCTTCCGAATATTCCATTATTAACGTTGTAGACCGGGTATAGCGGCTTCAACGTCTTCATTTGAACGACCTGGACCGAGTCTTCAGGAGAAAGGGTCTTCGTGAACGTTGGGAACTTGGACTCGTACTCCTGCACAAAATCCGTCAGTAATCCTCAGGATACCATTCAGGATGTTACCAATATCCTGAATGAACACCCCGGACATGAACATGTATCATACAACCAAGATATAAATCAAGATATTTTCCAGGATATGGGCTCAGAATTTCACCCATAACAACTATAACCTTTCTAGGACCCTAACACAAGTTACCTTGTGTTTAGATCTCAAAACAATACTATCACCTATCTTTAGGTGATTACCAAAACAAGTACACAAATCTCAATTCCATTTGAAAACCGATCATCTACCCTTAGATGATTTGTTTCTAGGCTTTATGCCTTTAAAGTTTTCAAATCTCGTCAAAGTTTGGGTCTTAATAATGTGAACACGTGCAATCTGGAAAGGTGGGTGCCTGTACCCTGAGTTTTCTGTCTAAGGCTAGAGTGTTCATACAAATCCACATAATCGGACCAGTCACTCTTACCTGGGAACTCTTGGGGTGAGTGTCCACTTATAGGCTACATCATGTCTTCATCATGCATTATGTAGACCTATTTACTTTGATTAGTCACTGTGTTGTTTGTTTGTTTTAAGTAACAAACAAATGACCACCTTCCTTTGTTTTGTTGATATTTTCAATACTCCTTTTGATTGTCTTATGTCAATCTCACACATTTCCTTGTGTTCCTTTTCTTTTAGATGCCTCCTCGACGTGATCAAACTCAAGATGCCGCAATGGCAGCATTGATCACTCAGCAAATTGCTGCTGTACTCCCGAACCTAGTTACCCAGTTAAACCAAGCAAACAACAATAACAGCGCACCTGTTCCGTGCAACTTTAAGACTTTCAATTCGGCTAAACCGCTTCAGTTTTCTGGGTCAGAAGGAGCAACTAGGCTCCTACAGTGGTTCGAGAGTCTCGAGAGTATGTTTCGTCACGTTCAATGCCCGAATGAACGAAAGGTTGAGTTTGCATCAAGTGTGTTTCAGAAAAGGGCCCTTACTTGGTGGAATGGTGTAATGAGGGATAGAGGTGCCGACGTGGCAATGGCTCAAACTTGGGAAGAACTTCGCGCACTTATGATGAAGGAGTTTTGTCCTCGTCATGAACTAAGGGCACTGGAAAATGAATTCCACAATCTCAAGCAAGATAGTGGAGAGCACCGTGCCTACACGGACCGATACGAAGAACTGAGCCTGCTGTGTCCCACCATGGTCATGCCTTTGGACAAGGCGATTGAGAAGGACATAGATGGTCTTCCTGATCCCGTTCAGGATATTGTCACCGGCAGCAACCCTACCACGGTTAGACAAGCTATTGAGCTAGCTGCAACTTTGACTGAGTCTCAAGTCAAGAATGGTAAACTCCACCGCAATGGTGACAGGAATCCATCTGACAAGACAGAGAAGAAGAAGGGAAAGAAAGCTGAAACATCGAAGAAATCTAGGAAGCGTAAGGCTTCCAAGAACTTTTTCGTTGTTGCACAAACCAATCAAACTGCTCCTACCCTGCCAGCACAACCATCTGCCAAGAAACAGTATGTTGGTACTGCACCTCTTTGTAACAAGTACAATTGTCATCATCAACCACATCTTCAGTGTCGCCTTTGCAACAACTGTGGAAAATATGGCCATTTGGCTAACACATGCCGCTCTCCTCCTGCTCCAAATCAAGCGGCATAAAACCCTGCCCAACAGCCAGCAAATCCTGCACGACCTCCTTTTCCGCCTGGGTCTTGCTACAATTGTGGAGATCTGACTCACTACAGGAACAAGTGCCCAAAGTTGGCCAATGCGAACCCGGCTCATGGACGAGTATACAACATCAATGCCAATGAAGCGCTTGCCGACAATGAGGTGGTCAACGGTACGTTCTATGTTAACAACCAACTTGCTTCTATTCTTTTTTATTCGGGTGCCGACAAGAGTTTTGTATCCCTAGCTTTTGAACCTTTGCTTGCAAAGCCTACAACAAAACTAAGAAAACCCTTGACATTAGAGTTAGCCAGTGGTGAATCCTTTGTACTTGATTTTGTCATTCGAAATTGCCAGTTGAACCTTAACGATCATCTCTTTCCCATTGACCTCACGCCAATGCAACTTGGGAGTTTCGATGTTATAGTAGGGATGGATTGGTTGACCAAATACCGTGCAGAAGTGGTTTGTTTTGACAAGATTGTTCCTTTCGTCTGGTGAAATCTTAGAAGTTCGTGGAGAAAAACCCGCTAGTAGCCTCAAGCTAATGTCTAGCACCCAAGCCCATAGATATCTACGAAAGAATTATGTGGCTTTCTTGGCACATGTCGTAGAGGAGAAAGACAAGGGTAAAACTGTACAAGACATCCCCGTCGTTCAGGATTATCCTGAGGTTTTTCCTGAAGACTTACCTGGTTTACCCCCAGCACGTTAAATCGAGTTCCATATTGACCTTGTACCTGGTGCTAACCCGATTGCTAAATCTCCATACCGTCTTGCACCGTCTGAGATGCAAGAGTTATCGAAGCAGCAGCAGGAGTTATCAGACAAAGGATTTATTCGTCCGATCTTTTCCCCTTGGGGCGCACCTGTCCTATTTGTAAAGAAGAAGGATGGATCATTCTGAATGTGTATCGATTACCGTGAGCTTAACAAACTCACCAACAAAAATCGATACCCCCTACCGCGCATTGATGATCTCTTTGATCAGCTTCAGGGTGCTACCTGTTTTTCGAAGATTGATCTACGTTCTGGGTATCATCAGCGTCGCGTATCCGAAGAAGATATTCCCAAGACTGCTTTCCGCACACGATACGGCCACTATGAATTTATTGTTATGCCTTTCGATTTAACGAATGCTCCTGCCGTCTTCATGGATTTAATGAATAGGGTTTGTAAGCCTTATTTAGATAAGTTCATCATCGTCTTCATTGATGACATCTTGATTTATTCCAAGACACGAGCTGACCATGAACAACATCTCCGTCTAACAATGGAACTCCTAAAGAAGGAACAACTTTTCGCTAAATTCTCCAAGTGTGAATTTTGGCTTAGGGAGTTCAATTTTTGCGGCACATTGTCAACGAACAAGGTATACACGTAGATCCCACCAAAATCAGTGCAATTAAGGATTGGGATATACCTACTACTCCTACTGAGGTTCGTTCATTTCTGGGTCTCGCGGGTTATTACCGCCGCTTTATTGCAAACTTCTCCAAGATTGCGGTTCCCTCACAGCCTTAACTCAAAAGAATAAACCTTTTGAGTGGGGACCCAAACAAGAAGAAGCTTTTCAGACCTTGAAACATAAACTCTGCGACGCTCCTGTGTTGTCTTTACCTGAGGGAAACAACGACTTTGTCATATATTGTGACGCATCGAATCTAGGCGTTGGTTGTGTTCTCATGCAAAGGAACAAAGTCATAGCCTATGCGTAAAGACAATTGAAAATCCATGAGAAAAACTACACAGCTCATGATATTGAGTTGGGCGCTGTGGTTTTTGCTCTCAAGATTTGGAGACACTACCTTTACGGAACAAAATGTGTGGTTTTCACAGACCACAAAAGTCTCCAACACATCTTTAATCAGAAAGAACTAAACATGAGGCAACGATGTTGGGTAGAACTTCTAAACGACTACGACTGCGAGATTCGCTACCATCCTGGAAAGGCGAATGTCTTAGCCGATGCGTTAAGTCGAAAAGAAAGAGTCAAGCTTCATTGTGTTCGAGTTCTAATTGATATTCAAACCCGCATCTTTCAAGCTCAACATACTTGTGTTACACAAGGCTTGATGGGTAAAGAATTACCATGTCACATTAAGCCTGAGCTTGAATTGAGAGACTTTGGGATATTCTATTTCATGGGCCGTTTGTGGGTCCCAAGTATAGACAATCTTCGCACCTTGCTTATGGATGAAGCTCATAAGTCTCGTTATTCAATCCATCCAGGTGCAGACAAAATGTATAAGGATCTTCGAACCCAGTTTTGGTGGCATGGAATGAAGAAAGACATTGCCTTATACGTATCAAAATGCCTTACTTGTCTGAAGGTTAAGGCAGAACATCAACATCCCTCTGGATTATTGGAACAACCAGAGATACCGGTTTGGAAATGGGAAAACATTGCCATGGATCTCATTACCAAACTATCCCGCACTAATAGAGGTCATGATTCCATTTGGGTAGTAGTTGATCGTTTGACAAAATCTACTCACTTCTTGCCAATCCGTGAGGATCTCTCTGCTGACAAGCTTGCCAAGATCTTTGTGGATGAAATTATATCCCGACATGGTGTTCCTTTGAACATCATATTAGACCGAGATGCTCGATTCTCATCTCACTTTTGGAGAACCATGCAATCTGCTATGGGAACCCAACTCAATTTGAGCACAGCTTATCATCCTCAAACGGATGGACAATCTGAAAGAACAATCCAGACGTTGGAGGATATGCTTAGAGCTTGTGTGATCGATTTTGGTGGTAGTTGGGATTCGCATCTTCCATTGATTGAATTCTCCTACAATAATAGTTATCACTCCAGCATCAACATGGCTCCTTTCGAAGCTTTATACGGTCGAAAATGTCGTTCGCCGGTCTGCTGGAATGAGATTGGTGAAGCTCAGCTCACTGGACCTAAACTCATTCTAGAGACTACAGACAAAGTCAAGAAAATTCGCGACAACCTCTTAACAGCTAGAAGCCGTCAAAAGAGTTACGCGGATAGACGACGCAAGCCCTTGGAATTCCAAGTCGATGATCTCGTCCTACTCAAGGTATCTCCTTGGAAAGGTGTAATCAGATTTGGGAAGAAAGGAAAACTTGCACCACGATATGTTGGACCATTCAAGATCGTTGAAAGAATCGGAAAAGTAGCCTACAGACTTGAGCTGCCTCCTGAACTTGGAAATGTTCATCCAACTTTCCACGTGTCCAATCTGAAAAGTGTTTGGCTGATGAAAACCTCCACATCCCCCTTGATGAAATTCGTGTCGACATTACGATGCACTTCGTCGAGAAACCTGTGGAAATATTGGACCATCAAGTCAAGAAACTCAAGCGTAAGCGCATACGGATAGTCAAAGTTGGCTGGGAATCCAAACATGGCCCAGAGTTTACTTGGGAATGAGAGGATCAAATGAAGGCGAAATATCCACACCTTTTCCCACAAGTTTCCTCTAATTAAATTTCGGGACGAAATTTCCAAAAGTAGGGGAGACTGTGACATCTGTGTATTTTAATCCTTGTACTGTTCCGAACAACTTTGTATTTAATGAAATATGATGTTTTAATTTCAATATTTGTTTAATTATTTGTGACATTAACACATTTTCAATCATTGTTCAATTCCGAACTCTCAAACATGTTCTGGAAGTGAAATCATAAACCGTTACGTATACATAATCAATTTAACGCGACGTACACTCCGGAACTGTGACATAAGCCAAACATACCCTAAATACCTTTTACATAACTTAGAAATAAGTTTCGAAGGATTCGGTATAGCAAAAACATGTTTATTCGAACTAAAGAACTAATTGCGACAAAACTGCGAAACGAACGTTGGTGACCGCCCGGATAATATTCAAATCCTAAAAATATTCTGTTATGATTAAAATTTTATTTTTAATCATGTTCGTGTTGAGAAATAAATTAAAACGCTTAAAAACTTTATTTTTCAAGTTTAACCGCGTACGGCGTGTTACTGCACAACACAGTGCTTATACTGCGAAACGTGGACAAAGCAGCCAGTCTCAGCAACTGATATTTATTTCAGTAATATTTTGGTGAGTTTATGTTTATAGAATAATAAAAATAATTTAGAACGCCATAAACCGGTATTTAAACGCTAGATAAAATGCCCGGTATCTAGTTAAATACCTGTTTTTATCTATTTTTACCATTCAAAAATTACATTTAACCCCCCCCCCCCATATGTTTTCGGTCACTAGGACCCACCATCCACTCAAAGATTTGATTTTTATTTTATTTGGATTTTGCTTGATTTTATGGACAAGTGTTGATGCATGTAATCTCTTATGGATCTTCCATATCTCTATATAATCTTACAAGATCATTTCACTTCAACACTACACTCCACCTTCTTCCTCTTCCTCTCTCCCAAACCGTAAACACCACCATCACCCCCATTTCCAACTTTGTTCTTCAAGATTTAACTCCATTCCAAGCAAATTTCAAGTTGGTGTGAAGATTCAAAGGAGTTTCCAAGGTGTTTTCAAGTGATTTCAAGCTCCATATCATCAAAATCTCATCCACAAACCCACTTGAATCTTGAAGGTATAAAATTTATGTTTAAATCATACACTTGATTCTTGGTTGTTCTTGATGATTGGGAGTTTCTCTTGAATCTTGGAATTTTTCACAAACTTGAAATCTAAAAAGAAATGGGTCTTGATACAAAATAAAAAATGGGAGTATATATGTGTGTATATATAACCGTATATATATATATATGTAGGTGTATGAGATTTGAGTTTAAGTTGATTTTTGATAAATACTTGTTTAGGATGTTAGCTTGCATGAACAAGATTATGTGCAAAAATGATAGAGATATAAAGGGATGATTGAATCATGAGTTATAATTTGAAATAATGTTAGTATTTTGATATGTAAATGGCCAAAAATTTATTAGACATATTTGAGAATTTTTAAGTTGTTGCTTGTTCTTGAATGATAGTTAAAATGCAAGTGTTTGATGATTTGTGCATGATATGATGGATGTTCAATTAAATCAGTAAATAAACATGAATAAATTACATGTTTGATGCATTTAAATTCATATGAAATGATGATGATATGATAGTGTGCTTTAGACACTTGTACATAAGAATATATGTTGATTTAAAGCTCAAGAAATGATAAAAAATGATTGTATGACAAAAACGTTTTAGAACAGATTATAAACACTAAAAATAACATTATTTGGTATATTATAATGGCATGAAACTTTGTCATAGGTTTGATAGCTTTGCATGTTGTACATATAGCTTAGAAAGTGGTAAAATATGTGAAATTTGCATGATTTATGTGCTTTATGTGAGACCTGCACTATCATGAGTATAACCACTATTTTATTCAGTAAATAACATGGGTTATGTTAAAATATCAAGTCGTTACGATTCGGGATGGTTATGGTAATATTTGATGCAAAACTATGCGGTAAAACGGTTAAAAATCGGCTTTTCGGAGAATTTTTATAAAACTGTTTTAGATCAGTAAGTAAACTGATATTTTTGATATAAAAATAAGTATTTTAACTTATATTAAATTTACTTGGTGTTTGGTTAGTCATACGTGACTTTCGGCGCCCAAAAATGTTACCGAATCGCTAAAATAGGTGTTTTTCAACATACACTATAATGGGTTGTTCATGGGTAAATTTTATGTGTTACAATGTGTTATGTGATTTATAATATGTGTACGATGACATGTTTATAGTTGACAAGATTATGTGTGTTACGATATTTATTTTATGTCACAATAAGTATATATATTACGACGCGCAAATCGTAGATATATTGCTTATAACATAATGAGGGTCACCAATAAAATCGTTCAAGTCGCAAAGTTTTTAAAATATATATGAACTCCTATATATATATAAATACACCAACATAATCAAAAATAATAACTTTTCGAGAAAATCTCAAAGTTATGTGAAAATTCTAAGTATCGGAGAAACTTATGTATTTTTGTGGGTTTTTTATTATTAAATCGTTCTTACTTAATTTAGGACGAATAAACAATTTGAGGGATTGTGTTAACATATAAAAACGCACCCAAAGGTGAGTACATAGTTCCCCTATTTTACGTTTTCCAAATGTTTTGGGGTGAAGCATATGTGCATAACTTTACTTTCTATTTTCATGGCATTATACATTTTTGTTACATATTACATATAATACATTATTTCAAATACATTTTTATGGTTTATTGACTTAGTATACCTAACATTTGGTTTCAAAGACATTTTACTTGGCATATTGACTTAGTATGCCTATTACATGGTTTTACAAAGACATTTTCATGACATACTTACATTGAAAAACACATTTGGTATGTTTAACGGAGTAGTACATTCATTAACATTGATCACGCCGCTCGGTAGTATGTAATAGCGCTATAGGACTTGACAAATCTCGTTCCGGCTTTCTAGGTATTTCGGAAGGGGAATGACAGAATCCGAATACATTTTTTTGATAAACCTTGATCCTGATAAGGGATTATCCGACAGTCTCAAGGCTTGAGTGTATGCGATAGACAAACCACATAAATGTTCATATCAATAAAAGCAATGGTTTTCAAAACATAAATTTTGATTTAAACTTTTGTTTATTCAAAGACTTTGTTTTGTACATGACATTTGATTACATAAGACATTTATTTATACATGACATTATCCATTTGGCTTGAGTAAATACTATTTTTCGCCATACAAGACATGGTTTATACTGGACATTTGACATTTGACATTGGACATTGACATTTAAACAAGACATTTTTTTTCATGGTTATTTATAAGTGATTTAAGTAACAAGACGTGTGTAATATGATAAAAGCATGGTGGATACGCCGTTGGTACTCCTATATATAAGTGCTTTTATTATATTGCATAATAGGGTTTAAAGTTAAGTTTTGTATGTGTTATGTCCAGTTCACATGAAGTGGCATGTTAAAGTTCAGTTCACACGAACTGGAACTTGACCAGTTCGCATGAAGTGGTGCTGTCATTCCATACGAACTGGCTGGCCTATAAATAGGCATGTTGGGTTTTTCAATTGTAACTTTTTGGAGATTTCTGACACGAAGTGCTGCCAAAATTCTCTCTGTACTAGAACGTCTAATGTCAATGGAAAACGTGTTTAAAGTGTATTTCTCTGCTTCTACTCCTATTCTAACATTGATTCACTATTGTTAGTCTGTTTCCGCCTTTCTAACAACTCAGATTTGACTCAGATTGACTCGTATTGATCGAATCTCGATCCTACAAGTGGTATCAGAGCTCAAGATGAGTTAAATCTGCAGAAATCAGTGTTTTGAATGGTTTAGAACTCTAAACTTCTCCTCTTTCTTGGATTTTTGGACGAATTCACGGAGAAAATGGACTGAATTTTGGATATAACGTGTAAAACACCATTTTAATCAATCCTTCAAAGTTACAGACCATAATTCACACTAAAACTGATCAAAAAAGTGTCAAAAACTTCAATTCGTGTGAAAATGTTGCTCAATTCGTGTGAAATGTGCCAAATCGTTTGAAAGTTTTGCCAAATCGTTTGAAAGCTTTGTCCAATTCGTACGAATTGGATTAGTCTACACAACTTGGGTGCCACTTCGCATGAATTGAAATCTTTTAACTTGTTGACTGTCACTTCGCATGAATTGGACAATCCAGTTCGCTTGAAATTGTCCAGATCGTGTGAAACATTCCAGTTCGTTTGAAACATACTCAGTTCGTTTGAAAAGTCCAATCCGTTTGAAAATCCAGATCGTTTGGAAGTCAGTTCGTTTGAAATCAAAATTTTTCAAAACTTCAATTTTTTTTCCGAAAAATTTTTCAAAGTATAAAATGGACAACCAAGAGTTTTACAACGCATTCTTTGGAAGTGGTATGCTTGTTCAATCTCCGGCAAGTATAGCCCAGAATATGAATATGGAGAATGAGCTAGGTACGATGCAAAAACCACCGAAATTGCTCAATATTGAAGATTATTCGGGGTGGCAAGATAGGTTTCGAACGTGGGTTCAGGCAAATCACTTTGAGTGTTGGCTAAAGATTGAAACGAAATATGTTGCTCCTAGAAATGATGCTGGTATTGCAAAAACAATTCACTCGTTAACTCCGGCTGAACAAGATCAATTTAAAGCCGAGAAGAAGATGGTCAGCATATTGCAGCAGGCAATTAAAGAAGACATCTTGGTACTATTACAGCATCAGAATGACGCGCAATCTATTTGGAATGCTCTTAAACTCAAATTCCTTGGGAGTGCTGCAATGATCAAAAGCAAAAAGGCACTACTGAAAAAGGATTTCGACATCTTTACTGCTATAAATGGAGAATCAACGAAAGAATTGCTTGAGAGGTACTGTCACTTGGTAGTGGAGATGCAGCCTTTGGGTATAGATAAAACAAACGAAGAGTTGGTTGATAAGTTGGCTGACGCATTACCACAAGAAGTGTGGGGTACGTTCTTAATGGTGTTGAAGAACAACTTGGAATATATTGGTTTCAATTTGAGTACGTTCATCGAGAGAATTGAAGCACAAGAGCTTGAAATGAGGAAGATGAGTAAAATGAAATCTGCAAACATACAGCAAGACGTTCAGCTTTACTACAAAGGAAGCTCATCTGCCACATCTACTCCAAGTCCGAAAATTCAAACGGCTTTCAGTGCAGATTCTACATCGGGAGTACCTCAAACACGTCTAACAACAGTTTTTCATCGTTTCCAAACTACGAACCAAACCCTAAGGTTCAGAGTTCTCCAGAACAAGTTTCTTCTCAAAGTTCTTCAGGATCAAACAATCAGAGTTATAGTCATGGGATAATGTGCAACATTGCTGTAAATATAAAAAATGGTCTATATTTTACAGAGACAGCAGTAAAGCGACATATAGCACTTCTAGGTCCTGTGCTTGAATCCTACGAGAGTCTAATAGCAGGACGAATTGGTAACTCTGACATGACGAAAGAAGATTACGATCAAATAGATCCAGAGGAACTAGAACTCATCGATATAAAATGGGGAATGGCGAGTCTTGTGAGAAGAGCTCAGAGATTCATGGAAATTTCAGGAAGAAACGGTCTGTTAGGTCCTGATTGTAAACTTGGATTTGACAAATCAAAGGTGACGTGCTTCAATTGTAAAGAAAAGGGACACTTCAAGCGCGAATGTCCGAACAGAGAAGTTAACAACCACCATAATCCATTTGCAAATGACTATTACCGACAGGCCATATATCATAAAACCAGTCAAACACCATTCAATCCAAGACCTCAAATCGAGAATAGTCCATCCAAAGAAAAGGCTCTTTTGGTGAATCAGGATGATGAAAAGCTTCCAGAGGGTTTCAGTTGTGATAAGTACATTCCTGGAGGAGGCCTTGCAATGATGGCTGAAATTGTTGAAGTGTCGGAAACAGAAATAGTTGAAGAAGTCGGTGAAGTGATGACTGAAGAAAGTTATGCTGAATTAGAAAAGGCTGCAGCGGCAGCTTATTATTATCAGTCTCAACAGGAGGTTATTGTTAATTCGTTTAAATCTATAATGCTTCCTCATGTGTTTGATTCTTTTTCAGGTTTCTTTGGAGAACCGACTACGGGTTTCTGCCCACAGTATGAAGTTGAACAAACTTCGGTTCAAGAGATCGTTGATGTTTCAAAAGAGATGAATGAAGAGACTTTGAAAGAAATTGCAGACAAAGCTCTCATGGTCAAGCTGCAAGAGGTAGGACAAACATCTCCTGATAACAATGAGACGAAAGAAGCATCTCAGGAGTCAGTATCGGTCAAAAAGGAGTCAATTTTGTCATAAAATGTGAAATCCGAGTCCGATGGTAAATCAGAAAATCCGGGAAGAAATCTGAGTCCGAGTCCGGAGAGAAATCTGAGTCCAAATCCGGGAAGAAATCTGAGTCCGAGTCCGGAGAGATTGGTAAAACAGGAAGTAAAAATGACAAACAAGAAAATGTTTTTGAAAAAGTTGATCAAATTCTTGAAAAACCATGCGAAAACTATTTAAAACCATGCATGGATTGTCTTGAAAAAGGTAAACAGTTTCAAGAGTTGAAAAAGTTTCACGACAAATTAAAATTTGATTTTAATGATGTTAAAGAAGCTTATGACACTCTGTCACGATCAATTAAGGCGATTCACAAAGAGAGTATAGAAAATGATAAAACTGTTAATTTTCTCAAAGTTACGGTTATGGATAAGCAAATGTCGATAAACATACATCTGGACACAATCGCATCTCTAAAGAAGGAACTTGAACTGATGCGAATTGAGACAGAAAGAGTCGACAAAAAGCTGATCAGTTATCTTTCATCGTCATATGTGATTGATCAGATCGTTCCTCAATAAACAGATTTCAAAAATGTTCCACCCCCAATGTGGAATCATTACACTAAGAAGTATCCAGATGGGGTGGAAGAGGCATTGAACCTTAAATTGAGGACAGAGGAGAATGAGTTACCAGAAACCATAGATGTTACATTCTCTCCATCTGACACCGACAATGAGTCACAACTTATGAAAACAGTTGTAGACCAAGTGTTGGATGAAGAGAGTGATAACAGTGATTTCGAAACGGTAAAAACTCATTTTGAGAATTCAAGTTCAGATTCTGAAGATGACGGAAACTTTCTTGACAAGTTCATCCCAAAATCAAATAAAGTTGTGGATGACGATTCGATCATTGTGGTTTACACAATGACCAGAACTGACAAACTCTATACTGATTTTGAGTACCCGATTCAGAATGCTAACTTGCAAAATGTTGAAAAAGTTTTTAAACTTGTAGAAATTGATATTTCAGAAGTCAACAACAACGCATTTCTATCAAAACCGAAAAAATCTTTTATGAAACAACAACCAAACAACCCGGGAAAGAAAGAATGGGTGGGTAACAATGGTCATAACAAAAGACATGGTAACAATTTCAAAAAGAAAGGTGTCGGTTTTGAGAAGAAAATGGCTAAAAAAGAGGTTAAACCAAAAGAAAAGTTGAGTGATGTGTTTGTGGCGGGTAAGAATACAGTTGCTGAAAAAGATTATATCTTTAGTCAGAAAGCAGTTGACGATTTCATAGCAGCCAAAAAGTTGAAAGAAGAGACCAACAGATCCACTTTTGTTGAATATGACAAAAGAATCTGTTATCGCTGTAATGAAATTGGTCACATGGCGAAACAATGTGTCAAAAAGATCATAAAACCAGTTTTCCAGAAACCAAAACCAAAAATTTCAAAAGATGTTAAGGGAAAATCACCGATGGTATCCCCCGTGCGTATTCTGAAACGTGGTGAACCATTGAAGTCCGAGGACAAACAAAATCAATTTTTGAAATTGGTGAATCTTCAAAACCTCAAAAGACTTCAAAGGTTTATCCAAAAACAAAGACTTCTCAAAGTCAATCATGGGTGGAGAAACCTAAACAATCTTTTGATGAAAAGAAAATGGAAAAGGTTTTAAAATCTGAATCAAAAGTTTTTGCAACCGATATTGAGAAACTTGAGTTTGAATTAGACAAGTTGATTGAAGAATTCCCACCTATCAAGGAGGGAACTCTAAAACCAAAACCAAAACCTGATGTTCCAAATGTTATCTTTAACCTTCCAAAAGTTGACCAAGTAGCTCATGATATTGTATTTGGTAGTTTTCCAAATGTGAAAAAATCTTGGGCATCTTTGTTTAACTAAAATGTTGTTTGATGTGTGCAGGGGCTTCCAAGATCTATCATTTCTAAGTGGATAATGGATAGCGGCGCCTCAAGGCACATGACGGGAATGTTAGCACTACTCTATGACGTCAAATCAATCAATGGAAGATATGTCAGGTTTGCGGGAACTCAAGGTGGAAGAATAGTTGGAGAAGGAATATTACAAATCTAATCAAATTCTTATGTTTGTGCAGGTGTTCAGGAGTCAATTCAAGTTCAGCATGAATAACGGAACAGCTTGGCACATGAGGAAAAAATCATGTGTCTGTGGTTTAAAACAGGAAGTGATTGGTTTAAATTGGTAAAAAATTTGAAAGTTAAAAAGGAAAACGCTGAAACCCTCACGGCTGAACAAACACATGATAAAACTAGACTGAAAAATGGTTTCAAAACGTTATAATCAAGTGGTTTGTAAATCATGGGGGTGCATGTGAGCTAAACAGAGAATGTGAAGCTGAGGAGGACGGCGATCAGAAGTGATCTGCGTCTTGTTGTCATGTTTTCTGTACAGTTTATTTTCTGCTTTTGATAAAACCAAAAACACAAAAATATGTTTTTGATTTTAGGGGGAGAAAGTTTATAGAAAATACAAAAACATGATAAAATTTGAAAAATTCAAAAACATTGAAAAAGTCAAAAAAAGAGTTTTGTTGTAAAAAAGAGGAAATGATAGTACATCAGTGGACTATCACAACATGCTAAAGAAATGGAAAGTCAAAATGTTTTTAAACAAGTCTCACTAATGATGTGCCAGTAGGATTCGCACAATTAGTAGATTGAGTTCGAGATATAAACATAACGAATAACTGCTTATTTCGTGGGGAACATCTCTCGGATATATGGGTAACCCCCGAAATCTCGTTTGAAAGACTCTATTTCTGACATATTAGGTCTTTGTACGTCTTGATATCTGGGGTATTATACCAGGACTTCTGATTTTGCGGGAGCAATAGCCTAGTCCTCGTATAATACTTTGCACTGCTTTATTCTTAAAGCTCGCCCTCAGCAAAAAAATGATGAAACATTGAAAAATGCTAATCATGTGCTGTTGAAAAGAAGATCCCCAAGGGGGACCCGCCTAAAGTCGAACCATCATCTCTCTGATTTTGCGGAAGCAATAGCCTGAGCTCTCATGGTCTCGCATTTCACCCCTTACAGATATCATTAGTGTGCACTCACCTGTAAGACTGAATATAGTAGTCTGGATACGGGTGTGACAACCATCAAATTTGCATGCATCCGTACAATTAATTAATATTGATTTATGCTTAATGACTGTTCTTAATTACAACTGATGACTTAAACTGCTTTCTGATTTCTATATCATACATACATGTGCATCACATTTCATACTGTCACACCATTTATCACATACAGACTTTAGTGACATAAACGATGCACAAAGCACGGTTAGCATAGTGAGCGGATAACTCAAAAAAATGCTGACGATGTTCAGTACATAGACAGACAGTGTTTAAAGACACAGTATGGGCCAGAGACAAGGTACTACACTAGTATGGAGTGTAGGGAAGCAAGGAACATAAAACTGCGTCACTAGGTGATAGTTTAAGTGCCGGAAAGTGCCTATAACCCACTAAAAGTGCAGAATTCTGCATATTTCAGCAAAATTCAGCACTTTAACATACTGGTATTATGCAGAAAATTGACTAAATGGTCCTGCATACTTTCCTAAGTGTCGGGAATTAAAAGTGTCACAAAAGGGTACTTAAAGAACACTAAACGGAATAACTTGACACTTTAACGAACCGGTATCTAACCGAACAACCGGACATTACCCGGAACACCAAAATTTTACTAGAAACATTGTTTAATTATTTTTGGACTAGTTACGATCCCCGAACACCCTAACACACTATATAATGTGTCATACACTTAAAAACACTAGACTTTACACTTAACCTCCAACTAGTTAACATCATTTACCATCAAAGTTAAACATAACCCCCCCCCCCTCATATCCACGGTTATGAAGATGTGGCCCCCACCCATGATCTTTCTTGATACACCTTGATTCCTTTCTTGATTTAATTTGATTTTATAAGATATTGCTTGGATTTCCTAGATTTGCTTGGATTTTACTTAGATATTATAAGTAACCTCATTCATCATCTTCAACCTACTTCTCCTCTCTTTCCCTCCATGCTCACGGCCCAAACACCCTCTTTCTACCTCCACCATTTTCATTCCACTAACAAGCATTTCAAGATCATTCCAAGGTGATAGAAGATGTTAAATGAAGCTTGAAGCTTTTAGAACTTGAAGAAACTCCATAGCTTGCTTTCACCCACCATTTTCATCATCTTTTTCTCTAGTGATCTTCCCTAGCTTTTGAGCTAGTTGTAAGCTTCTTGTTACTAGTTTTTACTTCTCTTTTTGTTGGTTAAAACTTGTAGTATATTGTTTATCACAAGAACACTAAAAGACTTAAACAATAATCATAAACATAAGCTTACATATGATGGAATTTGTTGAAATAATGTTGTTTAAGTACATGCATGACACTTGATTGTTATTTACTTGAGATTAGGATGTTGATCATCATAAGGAGCTTGCTAGATTGTGATTAAACACATGATCTAGCAAGTTAGAGGATGATTATGTGTTAACCCAAGAAGATCATCCTCACTTATAAACATGAACTTGAAAATAAGACGATTTCTTGAAAAATAGTAAATAAAGTGAGCTAGTAATTTATTAAATCTAAGATTCATGAATGATTTTTCCAAGAAACCCAAGTTTAAAATATGATTTTTAGTAGAACTTGATTCTTACTTAAATCTACAATATTTTTGGTGATAAAATAAGTGTAAGAGCACTCAATTTACAAGAAGAGTTCAAAAGAATAATTTTTGTAGAATATGTTTACAAGTTGTAAACACCTAGTTTCTTTAAGAATGAGATTTTTAAAGAAGTAAACACACTTTAGAGGGTAACTAAACCTACTAAACACCCTACCAAGTTACTACGAGTTTTTGTGAAAGTTCAAGTTCATGATGTCATGTAAATTGTATAGTTTTTACACTTGAGAAGTGTAAGTTGTTTAAAGATTTATTTGTTGATTGTTGGGATGATTTTTGAAAAGAAAATGATATGCTTTAATGGCATGGACACCTCTGTTTTTAGGGGAAACTATGGCAAAATTTTCTAAAAATATAAACACTTAGAAAAATATTTTCTAACAAGTATTTACAAGTATATTTTGATCATAAGTGTTCGATATAAACTTTGCCATGATTTTTGTAACAAAAATACAAATATTGGAGGTTGGTTTTATAAATAAAAATGGGTAAACATATATATTTAGAATATATATACATATTGATACACTTGTGTGTGATTATTTGAGAAATGGTTATATTATTTTAGGGTAAAATAATGTAACTTAACAAAGTACCATGGATTTACTATCCGAAATATTACCAAAAATCACAAGGAGTAAATATATAAGTTACACACATAATATTGTGGAACCGAACGATAGAACGTAACTTACAAAATATTCCGGAAAATACACTCATTTTGGTAAATACTATTTTGGATATGAAAGAATGAAATATGATTTTTACCAAATTATATCATATTTTTGGACAGGAGAAAATGTATTATCTTTGGGAAAGTAAAAATATATTTACTTGGGTTCACGCCGGAATACGACGCCAATACTTGACAAGAATACGAAAATACATGTATAAGATACCCCCATCCTTGGGAAGGAAATACTTGAGAAGAATTGTTACAAAATATCGTATAATAAATTATTCCAAAACTAAATATAATTTAAAGTTAAAATAATTATTATTTTAGCAAATAATTATAACTTGGAATAATATTGGGGACATAAAAGAAACGTAACTCAAACACGTCAATACTAAAACAAGGCACGACCCGTCCGTCTAATAGACATCAGTACATTGTAGGTAGTCGTGTTTGCCGAAAGGATTTTAGTTACAATTGTGAAGACGCAATACTGTGAGTTCATGTCCCCCCTTTTCTCTTAACTGTTTTCAATTTTATACTTCGGGGGTGGAATACATGTTACAATTATTACAGACATTTTTATACATGGTATGGTTAGCTTAAGGAGGGTTTACTGCGCGATCATGTGTGTGGTGGGCATGACACTTAAGGCCACTAATCCTCATTGTAGGACCGAGGGGCATGAGTGATAGATCTATTTGGGTGTAGCGAGCCCCACTCCTGAGTCCGCTGAGTGGACCATGTGGTGACTATGTCTTACAGCCGGAAGCCCGGTGCGAAATCTGCTAGGTTTGAGTCTTCCTGCATCACTTCATACATACCATTGGCTTTGCAACCCAGTGGTGATCTCTTTTTCCTTATTGCTACATACCTGGGACTTACATACATACTTACAATGTTTCAAAGGCTTATACATACACATAAACGAACACATGAACTCGCTCAACTTTTGTTGATGTTTTTCAAACTACATGTATTTCAGGGAATTTATAAGTGGATCTGGCGGGTGTTGGAAGTTTTTATGCTGCGTTAAGAATAAAGCTATCATCCATGGTCTTTGATTTGGTTAATGTGTCTTATTCCTGGATGAGACACGTCGTCCATACCTTGGTGTTATTCAATATCTTTTAACGAGTCCTTAATGAACTCATAAACAATTTGTACGGTTTGTAAAACTTGAATTTGAAGTCTGCAATGTTGTTATGTTGTAAACTTATTTAATGGATGATAAACCTACGGTTTTTATCATATAGTTGATGTTATGATTGAATGCAATGATATTAAGAAAGTCACACCATAATCACGCTTCCACAAAAGTCAGGGTGTGACAGCTTGGTATCAGAGCTTCGATCGTAGCGAACTAGGATTCCTTCTCGAGTCTAGACTACGATCATTAGGGCTCTCATGAAAACGTTTTTACGAACATGTTTTCATTGCATACACAAAACGTCCAGATCCAGGGAACAAACATTTTTATAAACAAAAGGCACAATAACACATTTCAAAGGGCTATATTTATAGTTCAGTCTTAGAGACTGAGGGAGTTCAGTCTTAGAGACTGAGGGAATTGAGTCTTAGAGACTAGGGAGATTCAGTCTTAGAGACCAGGGAGGTTCAGTCTTAGAGACTGGGGAGGTTCAGCCTTAGAGACTGGGGAGGTTCAGTCTTAGGGACTGGGTGTTTAGTCTTAGAGACTGGGTGTTTAGTCTTAGAGACTGGGTGTTTTAGTCTGAGAGACTGGGTATTTCAGTCTGAGAGACTGGGTATGTAGTCTGGGAGGCTGGGTAGATTAGTCTGGGAGACTAGGAAGGATAGAAAGTTTCAGGAAGAATAATGTGAGTACATGACTACATGATAAATTACTTTTGTTTGCATACGCTAATTGCTAGTAATTACTATGGATATACATGCTATGACTATTATGTACCGACACACATGTCACCTTGATTAGAAAGCGAGTTGTCAGACATTGATAACCCTACGGCCACCGCCACAGATAATGGGATTACATCCATGCTGGAAATATTTTCGTCAGACACTGAGAGTGATCCTGATATGTTGGCCAAGGACGAGGACGACTTTCAACAGTCCGCACTACCAGATTTTGGCGACGATTTACCCTTGCTGATGGCTTCTCCGACAAGAATCCTCCTGTCACTCTTGTTTCAGTCCATGACCACTCCATCACTGGTCATCCCGATGGTGAACACACCATGGCTCCGATCCTCGACAATACGCCTCATGTGGACATTCCTTCCGAAGGTTGGCTACTTAACGAATAATTGATGATGACGTTGACATATTATTGATGGTCCTTCTGATAACACCCATGATGATGGAAAGTTAGACGAGAACGTTGTTACTAATTTCACTTTTTGAGACCCCTGTTAACAAGCTATCCTCTGATCCTAGCATGCATTCAATTTCAGACTCCTTTGAGTCTGTGACATCTGCAGTCTTATAGACAGCCGGATTACAGCTTTCTACTACGGACGCGGACGACGCCGTTACGACTACTGCACTATCACTTGCTCGAGGCACCACATCGTTATACGACCCAGAGCCTGTTCCTGAGCTAGCTTCTGCACCTTTTTGGGTCAGCTTGATGATACGCCTAATGATCTTGAGCCGATTCCTGATCCTAACCATGTTCCTTTTGGTTTACCTGACAACGCACATCTTATACCTGACCCAATACCTGTACCTGATGATCTTCTCTTTTGTTGAGACATTTGTTTTTGCACCCATAACCGCTGATGTTGCTCCTCTTCCCCTATGGAGACCGACGTCCATTGCACTGGCACGCCTATCGCTTTCTTTTAGGACCTACCCGCACCCCGGGAAGGTACTCCAGGTCAGCACCCGCGTAACGACCCCTTTTTGCTACAACATCATTTTCCACGATCTCACAGGCCGCACCGCTTGCTACTTTCACCTTTACATCGCTAGACGAGCCACTTCAATGGTTCCTATACTACACTATGCTGATTTTAGACCCCCTGCCACCCCTCACATTATGGAGGCTATACACAGAATGAGTTGCTTCTGTTACACCGACTACAGTTTGAGGATAAAAGTCACAAAATGTTGGAGCTTGAGCTGACACCATGTCCTCCACCCTGTCTATTACCAATATACTTTGATCCTCCGCATTCACCGAAGGTTCCTTTTTGCACGCTCGCCTGCTGCTATTACACCTTTCCCAGGTTTTTGATGCTCGTTTCTTTACTGTCGAGCGACAGATCAGTTAATTACTTCGACGTATACACAAGCTCGAGGAGGAGTTTACGCATGTTAGCAGTTTACTTTTCTTTCCTCCTCCACCTCAGTCACCAGTATAGTTGATTTCTGGATTATGCGGATTGCATTACATTTGGGTAAAGACGCTAATGATAAGCCGAGATTGTGGAGACTTGTGAAGGCCACATCTGACTACGTAATTTTGATACACTGATATACTTATTGGACAAGGGTAGGGTGACCCTGTGTCCCTTTTGATGCGATACATTTTGTAAGACAATGCAATTGTGGTCGGAGAATAATGAGGGTCCAATCATCATTAAACATGCGACAAAACTTTTTGGCCAATAACCAATGAAAGCTCAGTCGCTATGTCTTCGTTAAGCACGTTATTGATCTATATGTGTGTGCTATAATTATAATGCTACGTGCTTGCTTTCTACGCTCTCATCAAACTTAATTTCCAAATTACTTGGTTATGCTATGAATATGTTATTGCTGAATTGGTTAATATGATAATCTAATATGTGTGTGTACATATGACCCTCAAAACAACTATATGCACTCCCTGAACAAATAAGACCTGACTTAACCAATCTTCTCCTTAGAAGATGTCGATATAAGGGAACGTCGATACCAACAACCCTCCGCCAACAACAATGGCAGAACTACAAGAGCGCATCTCACAGGCCATTGCGCAGCTCGAGGCCCTTTGCCCCGAACACGGCGGAGGTACCTCAGGAGATAATCCACCCAACGGCTGCACCTACGAGCAATTCTTGAACCACAAACCT
Organism: Helianthus tuberosus; assembly: GCA_030545235.1. Taxonomy (NCBI): domain Eukaryota; kingdom Viridiplantae; phylum Streptophyta; class Magnoliopsida; order Asterales; family Asteraceae; genus Helianthus; species Helianthus tuberosus. The sequence goes on from CM060383.1 coordinate 110,027,482, forward strand.
CGAGAATTCGACAGCATTAGGGGTGCCTTAGCCTTCGTGCGCTGGGTTGAGAAGACGGATTCTGTTTTACGGTTGAGCAAATGTGCCCCAGAACATCAGGTCACGTACATAGCTGGACTATTTGTAGATGGGGCTCTGTCTTGGTGGAACCTTCATGTTTAGACAATAGGCAAGACCGCTGCGTATGCCTTGACATGGGACGAACTAACAGAACTGATGCGTAAGAGATATTGCTCGAGGGCAGAAGTCAAGAAATTGGAGACTGAACTATGGAACTTGAAAATGGAAGGACCAAAGATAGCTGAGTATGTGCGGAGATTTAACGATTTATCACAAGTTGCTACGCTCCTGGTGGGACCAGAGTTTAAGAAAGTCGAACGTTTCATAGGGGGATTGGCACCCCAGATTCTAAGCCTGGTAACAACTTCTAAACCTTCAACGATCACTGAGGCTATCGACATAAGCGTGGCGCTCACTGAAGAAGCGGTTAGACTAGGAAAATTTTCCACTACGGAAGAGAAAGAGGAGACTCCTGTAGAGTCATCTGGAGATAACAAAAGAAAGCTCGTAAATTTCAAGAAGATTACTCGGGTGAGTGATAAGAAGAAGGCCAAAAAGGGAAAAGACTACATGGGTATCCTACCTAAGTGTGACAATTGTCTACGTTATCATGTCGGGTGATGTAAATATGGAAAATGTGATAACTGTGGCAAGAGGGGCATCCTAAAGAAACTTGTAGGCAAGATGCTGAACATAGTAATGGAGGCCAAGATGGTAGCAAGAATCACGGAGGAAACAACAACAATGACAATTATCAAGGCAGAACGAGTGACAGACAGAAACGTGCTCAAGGTTGTTTTAACTGTGGAAGCAAAAGGCATTTCAGAAAATATAGCCCTAAAAACGATCAGGCATGAGAATGAAAGCTCAACACCAGAGCAAGGGAGACACGCCAGGACTTCAAGCGTGAATATCGGTACGTCCCATATTACTCAACGTTATGCATCTGTGCTGCCCGATACTGTTGCAAATTTTAAGCTTCACATCTCTAGAGTTTGAGAATATACTTGGCTTAGTAGCAAGTAAGTTAGATAACCCGCACTCGATAGAACTAGCTAAGGGGAAGCTAGTGGAAGCCAACGCAGTAACTAGAAACGGCAAGATAGAACCTGGAGAGCGTAAGTTTACATTTGCTCTACTGCCAGTTGAGTTAGGAAGCTTCGACGAGGTAATTGGGATGGATTAGTTACCAAGCGATCGAGCGGAGATTGATATCCGCATCCCGACGGCGAATGAGGGAATGATCATGACTCATGAAGCAGGATACGCCTCTACAATTTACCAATTGCTTGAAGGCACGGAAATTGTTGCGAATAGGATGTGTTGTTTTCTTGGCTCATGTCGGGGACAAGGGATCCGAAGAACCAAAACTCGGAGATATCCCTGTGGTAAGGAAATATCCTGAAGATTTCCCCGAAGGCTTGCCAGAATCATCTCCTCAATGACTAGTCAAATTTCGCATCAATTTGATTCCAGGCGTCGCGCCTGTAGTCGATGCACCTTAGCGACTTACACCTTCGGAGATGCAAGGATTGCCAGTGTAGCCTCAGAAGTTGATAGAGAAGGAAGATAACAGAGCAAGATTCCCTTTTGGGTAACCCCAATTCTGCTCGTCAAGAGGAAGGACGATGATTTTCAAATGAGCATCAACTACCAGGAGCCGAACGAGCTAACCCACGAGAGTCGGTGACTCTTGCTAAGGATTAACGAATTATTTAACTAACTGTGAGGATCCAACTACTATTACATGACTGATCGATGATCGAGTGTCATTAGCTGTGAATTCAGGAAGAAAGTATACCAAGGGAAATTGTGGGATGATAATTTGTTTTTAACAATACACTAAAATGGTGTTTCCTATACAATGCACAAAACAATTTTACATAGAATACGAAACTTTGTGAATCTAGAAAACTTGTACTTAGGACCTTTGGGAACCCAGGTCCAAACTCGTAAAGGTTGACACTTAGGAACCACATCTGTTAACTCGAGAAAACGCCATTATCCTGGCATATATGCCATTTCAATTAACAAAACAGAAAGTACATAAATTTCTTTTGTTGAAATCTTCACTTTCGCTTCTAGCAAGTAGAGGTTTGCATCTCTACTCCTCTAATGGTGGTTGCATCGCGCCAATTTTCTTCGCTGAGAGTGAACACACAATTGCTTCAATACTTGGTCATTTCTCCATTCTAACGAGTACTCATTGTTTCATTACTTGGAAACTTATACGTTACGCATGCACCTTTGCTACGCATGTGGGTTCATTTCGAATAAACGCTTCATTGAAATACAAATACTATTTTGCTAATGCTAACCATTGGTTTGTGATACGAATGACCTACATTATTGTAATTGTTGGCTCTTTTGTTATCAAGTCAACACGCTTTCTTGAAACTTCTTTTCTTTCAAGTTACATTCATGGTTTATTTTTGTAACCATGCTGAGATTCCCCTTATTGGTACATACGTTTATTATCGGGCTACGCTAAAACCAGGATCAATTGCTTGAACTTATCCATTTCGCATGTTCGTTTTGAGACGATGTATGATGTATTGGGGACATCATATTCAAATACTCTTGCAAAGGTTCTTTTGTTTCTAGTCGTAGTGGACTTGATTGGCCTACGACTCCACTAAATCGTTTGTTAATTTCGATACCATACGGTGATACTTTTACGAAATTGAAGCTTGCGCTAACTTGGTTACTCACTTCATACACGGATTTAATTATTTATTTACTAATTTGCTCTAAATCCGTCTTGTTTATCACGATTAAAGCAGTCTCAACACAGTTGTGTGTTAAGGCAATGATAGATAGATTCATTTCATAAGCACAATGTACCTCCTAACGATTCTTTCATTGTCAATCGAATACCTTGCGGTACTTAATACTTCTTTACCTTCGATCAAAAACAGTGGCTTTTTGATGTTCCGTATTTAACTAAAAACCTTATGACATTGTGTAAGTCAAATCTACAGATTGTCTCAGTACACTTTCAATTGATTTCAGGTACGGTGAACTTGTTCAGTCACCACTATTATTGAATCTCGTCATTATGACACCTTGTGGTGTCATTAACTTGTGCTAATCATGGTCAACTGTTTCACACAAAACTACATATACTTTTATTTGACTTGTCATCTAAACATTTCTGATACAACTACGAATTAAGACAATGATACACCAGATTCGCTTGTACTTCATTCGGTGCATTTTCGCAATTCGAGAATGACAACACACAAATCCTTACCATTTACTTATTCGAAAGTTGACAGGTCATTTTCATCTCCAAGTTGTTGATTTTGAGTTCATATAGCGGATGCCATGGTTTGTGAAAATTTGCATACTGTGACCAATCGTTTGAGAACCCTATTGGTCAAAACTCCTCTTTTGTGGAACCCCTGTAACTGGATTACACTAGACTATACGTCAATACGTCTTGTATCTTTGACAGCAAATCCTGAAACACATACTTTTTAACTGCTGGGTTCTGATTATAGTAAGATATCCTTGGATTCGCCTGAATTGAATAAGTTTTGATTCGGTTTTGGGTTACCTACCTCTATATTATTCATACACATACACGCACAATGTAACCCTAAGGAGTTAAGGTAGTAAAAATTTCAATGACGAAATTTTCTTAACAGGGGGAGAATGTGACAACCATCAAATTTGCATGCATCCGTACAATTAATTAATATTAATTTATGCTTAATGATTGTGCTTAATTACAACTGATGACTTAAACTGCTTTCTGATTTCTATATCATACATACATGTGCATCACATTTCATACTGTCACACCATTTATCACATACAGACTTTAGTGACATAAACGATGCACAAAGCACGGTTAGCATAGTGAGCGGATAACTCAGAAAATGCTGACGATGTTCAGTACATAGACAGATAGTTTTTAAAGACCCAGTATGGGCCAGAGACAAGGTACAACACCAGTATTGAGTGTAGGGAAGCAAGGACCATAAAACTGCATCACTAGGTGATAGTTTAAGTGCCGGAAAGTGCCTAAAACCCACTAAAAGTGCAGAATTCAGCATATTTCAGCAAAATTCAGCACTTTAACATACTGGTATTATGCAGAAAATTGACTAAATGGTCATGTATGCTTTCCTAAGTGTCGGGAATTAAAAGGGTCACAAAAGGGTACTTAAAGAACACTAAACGGAATAACTTGACACAATAACGAACCGGTATCTAACCGAACAACCGGACATTACCCGGAACACCAAAATTTTACTAGAAACATTGTTTAATTATTTTTGGACTAGTTACGATCCCCGAACACCCTAACACACTATATAATGTGTCATACACTTAAAAACACTAGACTTTACACTTAACCTCCAACTAGTTAACATCATTTACCATCAAAGTTACACATAACCCCCCCTCTCATATCCACGGTTATGAAGATGTGGCCCCCACCAATGATCTTTCTTGATACACCTTGATTCCTTTCTTGATTTTATTTGATTTTATAAGATATTGCTTGGATTTCCTAGATTTGCTTGGATTTTACTTAGATATTATAAGTAACCTCATTCATCATTGATGTGTTCAAAATGTAACATATAAATTTCATCAAATGAGGCACAAAACTAACCCTTTTTTAGTACTAATGTTGGAAAAAGTGTGCTTTTGTCTTCCTTTTGTATTTTCAGGATTAAATGAGCTCAAATTAACAAAAGAAGCAAAAAGACATCAAAATCTAACATAAATACAAGAAAAGGAACAAGACGTGGCATGCCCGACCCCACGACAGCTTCTTCCCAAGCAAAACAAGATATCAGAAGCCTGGACACGCCCCGTGCTCAGCCAGCACGGGGGTGTGCCCAAGTGTCAGCAGAAAAGACAAAGTGGTAGAAGCTTCTATTGCCCACCACGGGGCCGTGGTCAGCGGACACGGGGCTGTGGTCAACTATAAGGTTCGCACAATCCAGCAAATCTGCATAGTACAAAGATTCTTCTGCACCACGGGGTCGTGCTCAGCGGACACGGGGGCGTGGTCAACTAATAAGACAAAGCTGCATTAAATGAAGAAAGAGAAGGATGTGGACACGGGGCCGTGCCCACTGGACACGGGGCCGTGCCCGAGCTTCTGTTCAGCCTATAAATAGGAGTGCTTGGCTCAAGCTCAAACCATCCCTTGGCACACCACCTCTCTCACACTTCACCCACCACCCACCACCACCATAACACCATCATCCACCACCATCATCCATTGTCCATCGTAGAGTGTGTGAGTCGTCTCGGGATCCAAGATTGATCGTAAGAGTTCTTGACAATCAAGGCCATGTTTGCCTAAGTCTCTTACATCACTTGGTGAAGACAAAGTGTCTAGTGTAATACTTTTTATTTCTAATCTTTTGCACTTTTTATTTGGTTTTGTATTAATGACTTTAATAACTAGTTGCTTATGTTGAAGGTGATCTTTCCTTATCGTTTGTCCGTGGTGTCTTGGCATTAATTTACTGTCTATATAAAATAAAAGATTTTCACCATTCATATCTCCACGGTCTATATGGAGGTATGTTGGCTACCTGGTCGGGGGTTAAGGGAACGGTTTGGTAAAGGTCTTGCCATTGTTCAGCGTTTAGAGGTCCTGCAATGGACCTGGGTCAAATTTAGTAGGACCTCCTTCAATACTTAACGGTATTGGATGGCGGGGGTCCAAACTCTTTGATCCCCTCATAAGTTAACTACTATTAATACTATAACCCGGCTATTTAGGACTGTATCCCTGCTAACTCTGACTACTTAGTCGAGGGTAACGTCACATCCAAAAGAGGGGCCTACCATAATTTGCATTAATAACTTAATTAATTATCTTCCAATAATCCACCCTTTTAGGATTGTATCCTTGCTGACTCAAACTACTGGGGTGAGGGTAACGTCACCTTCAAAAGAGGGGCCTACTACAATAACTAAGATAATCTCTTAATTATGTGCAAAAGTGCGGAAATAATCAAAGGTTACACTAGATACGAGTCGGAACCAAGTGATTCATCTTGTCTATCTGTTTTTCTTTTTATTTTATTTTTCAGCATTTAGTTAGTTTTTATTTTTCTTAGTTAAAAACATTTTTCTAAACTTTTTATTTTGATTAGACGTTGAGGATAAACCGGAACTAAAAGCTCTTGTGTCCTTGGACGACCTCGGTATCTTGCCAACACTATACTACCCTCACGATGGGTGCACTTGCCCATATGTGTGTTTAGTGTTAGTAAAATATCGTGTTTTATAAATTTAAAACTTGGCTAAAAATAAGTGTTAAAGGGGCTTAAAATATACACCTAATATATATAACACTTCACACGCATCAAGTTTTTGGCGCCGTTGCCGGGGACACAAGGATTTTAAGAAAGTTAGGAATCAACGGCCTAATCATTTTTCTTATTTTTCAATTTTTTTTAGGATTTTTTTTTTTAGTTTTTCAGTTTCTGCAGAGCTCAGCACGGGCCGTGCCTGGTCGGACACGGGCCGTGCCTAGCATCATCACTGACAGTTTTTATTTTTTGAGTTACAGAGAGCTGAGCATGGGGCCGTGTCGGTGCAACACAGGGCCGTGTCCAACTCCCAGTAACAGGGATCCAGAAAACAATCACTGTATCTCTGACCACGGGCCGTGTTCACTGAGCACGGGGCCGTGGTGAACATTCTGACCAGCGTTCTTTTCTGTTTTTATTGCAGAACTTGGAACCCAGGCGCCACATTTGAACCTCCTACGCAGTGCATGAGCTCCAATTCTAGTAGAGACATAAAAGAACCTCTAGAAGAACCCGAACGCTTTCTCAGAAAAAGACTTAAAGCTAAAAATCAAGAGGAAGTTTCGGGGGACCCACTTCCAATGGCGGACCAACGTACCCTCATGGATTACCTATGGCCCACCGTAGGCAATCTCGGCGCCGCTATCAATGCACCGAATGTCGAAGCCAACAACTTCGAACTTCGGCCGCATTTGATACAAATGCTCCAAAACTCCGCAACCTTCCATGGGCTTGCGGACGAGGATCCCCATCTACATATTACTAATTTCTTGGAAATATGTGATACTTTTCGGATCAATGGAGCATCAAACGACGCCATTCGCCTTAGGATGTTTCCATTTTCACTAAAAGACCGAGCTAAAGCTTGGCTTAACACCCTCCCAGTTGGCTCGGTAAACACCTGGGATGAACTAGCCCAAAAGTTTCTATATAAGTATTTCCCTCCTGCTAAAATGGCTAAACTAATGACTGAAATTAATACATACTCACAAGAGGATGGGGAATCCTTATATGAAACTTGGGAAAGGTTCAAGGAGCTTCTAAGAAAGTGTCCTCATCACGGTCTAGCGGTATGGCAACAAGTATCCACTTTCTACAATGGGTTGTTGCCACACACAAGATAAACACTTGATTCAAGCTCCGGGGGACTTTTAGGTAATCGTCGCCCAAATGAAATATATAATCAAATTGAGGAAATTGCTCAAACCAATTTTCAATGGCACACTCCTCGAGGTAATAAATCTGTTGCCTCGGGCGCCCATAAGGTTGATGAAAGCACTTCTTTACAAGCCCAAATCGAGGCCCTCTCTTCAAAAATCAAAAAGTTAGAAATGACAAAAACGGCCTCGGTTATGGCTTGTGAAGGGTGTGGTGGGTCACATGAAAATTGGAGTTGTATGAAAGAATTAGATAAACATGCAGAAACGGTAAACTACATTGATAATAGACCTAGGCCGTCAGGTCCTCCAACAGGTACCTACAACCAAGGATGGCGTAATCACCCAAATCTTGTTTGGAGAGATCCCGGCAATAGTAGTAACCAACAAAACCAACGATCTAATTTTCAACAACCACAAAATTTCTCTCAACAACAAGGTGGAAGAGAAAGGCTTGAAGATACCATATCTCGCCTCATCTCCGACACCGAAAAGAAAAACTCGGATCGATTTCAACAATTGGAATCGAATTTTAGAAATCAACAAGCTAGCATTCAAAACGTTGAAAAACAATTAAATCAACTAGCTCAAAATTTCTCCGAGAGAACACAAGGCGCGTTACCAAGTAATACCGAAACCAACCCAAAGGCGTTAGTACACCTCATCACATTGAGAAACCGAACCGTGGGTCCCGAGAATGCTCCATTACCGCCAGTTGAAGGAGATCAACGCCAAAGCACGACTTCACCTACACCTCAACTAGAAAAGGCTTCCTCACTAAATCAAGAGCCCCCCAAGACTCCTCAAATTCCATACCCCGGTAGGTTAACTCGTCAAAAGACCGATGAGCAATTCGCAAAGTTCGAAAGTTTACTAAAACAATTGCATGTCAATATTCCTTTTATTGAGGTCCTAACCCAAATGCCTAAATATGCAAAATTCATGAGGGATTTCCTCACTCACAAAAGAAAAATTGAATCATTGCAATTAGTTAACTTAGGCGAAGAATGCTCAGCTTTAGTACTCAACAAACTTCCACAAAAGAAAATCGACCCTGGGAGCTTCACAATTCCTTGCTCTATTGGGAAGTCCCCCGTCCGTAATGCTTTAGCCGATCTTGGGGCTAGCATTAACCTCATGCCCACGTCAAGGTTCAAGCGACTCGGCCTGGGAACAACAAGCCCCACAAAGATGAGCATACAACTCGCCGACAGGTCCGTCAAATTTCCACAAGGTGTCGCTGAAAATCTGCTGGTCAAGGTTGACAAATTCGTCTTTCCAACCGACTTTGTCATCCTAGACATGGAAGAAGACACCGATGTCCCTCTCATCCTCGGGAGGACATTTCTAGCCACCTCCCAAGCAGTGGTGGATATGAATGACGGAACTTTAACATTGATGTTTGGGGATGAGGAAGTAAAATTTGAATGTGGAAAGAAAGTAGAGGAAGAAGATCCGGTCAACTACATGAAGGTCATAGACTCAAGCTTGGATGACACTCTCCGACGGTGTAACATGGGATGCAATACATCCCACTTGGGTAACATGTGACCAGGCTTTGGGTCTAGCCAAGGACCCTTATAAACGTGGCGCACCTCGGAGGCATTCCGCGGAACTATCCTTAGTTTACTTTAGATTAATTTTCTTGTTTTCTAGTTAGTTTTAATTTTCAGGAATAAAACACACTTGAGATGGCAAGGATGCAAGAGAAACTTGAACCAGCACTCCATGCGGGAAAACAGAACCGTCCGACAAATTTCTTCATTTACAGTAAGTTCGGCACGGGCCGTGTCCACCCAACACGGCCCCGTGCTGCACCGTCTGCAGAAAAAATACCCAGTTCAGGTAACTGGACACGGGCCGTGTTCACCCAACACGCCCCCGTGACTTCTGTTTCTCTTGTTTTAATTTTGTTACTGGCACTTGAACACGGGACCGTGTCCGGATCACACGGGGCCGTGTTCAGCGCCCAGTAACACAAAATTTTTGCTTTTTACACCTTTTTACACGTTCAATCAACCTAAAAACTTATTTTTGGGACACATTGAGGACAGTGTGTAATTTAAGTGTGGGGGGATGCTAAAACCTTGAATCTCGCAAGTCCTAAATACAATCCTTACACAAAACTCTATTGGAACCGCTAATCACCCCAAATTTTTTTTCAAAAATTTTCATTTTTTTACTTGTCTAGGTTTAACTCGGGAAATTCAAGTTCTAAAAAGGTTTTATCTTTACAAATTTACAACCGATAGCGTCATGATAAAAAGAGCCAACATAAGAAAATTATGAAAAGGCATGACAAGCTTAGTTAAAATTTAATTATATATACTTGATCACATAAAAACCCATTCCCACAAAAGTGAGTTTTGAGCCTTTATTGAGCAAACACTTACATATCATTTTACTAAATGCTCATTTTCGTTTCTTGTGTGAATAGCCGCTTGGTTCTTACGACTCTAGAACTTGCCATGACGATACATTCCCAATCCTTACCAACTTAAACCCGAGTAAGTAAATGATGGAGGCATTAGGACTAACCCTTTTTATTTCTACACCATTATTTTCCTTTTTTTTACCACCTACCCAAAATCCCCCTAGTTAGCCCCTTTGAGCCTAAACCTTTTCATTTCATAACCCAAAACCAAACACCCTTTTTACCCACCAAAACCTTTTTCATTTTTACCCCTTTGTTTTAGTAACAAGTTCGATTTTTCGTATGAAAAAAAAAATTGTTGATGATGAAGCAAAAGAAAATAAACAAACAAGTTCATCAAAAATAACTTTGTTTGAATAAATAGTTTCATCAAAAATAGAATTGCAAAAATAGAAAGTCATACGAAAACCGACACTTGTTACGCTTTTCGCCCTTTTTCTACTAACCACTAACCACCAACCCAACCACCTACCTTTAACCCAAGCCTAACCCATAACCCACAAAGTCCTCTTGATATTTACAAAGGTATATAAGTTAAAAAGGAGGAGGATTGATCGCTTGGCAAGCCTATGGTAGGAGTAAGTTCCATGCCGCTCTCGAGTGATCCACAAAATTACATTTTCGGCCGAGTGTTGAGTGATCCCCGTGAGGTATGTGAACTTGTATATAAATAGAATTTTAAAGAGGCATGTTATGCCCTAATAAGTAATTTATCTTATGAAAAGTTTTAAATAAATCATGACGAATAGGATTGTAAATAAATAAAAATAAAGCTAAATAAAGAATCTTGGAAATCCCGACACTCTACGACAAGCCCAAAAACCTTCTTCTCTACCCATTCCATTTGGGAGTGTAAATAGCCACATATTAAAGAGTTTTGCTTGAGGACAAGCAAAGATTCAAGTGTGGGGGTATTTGATGTGTTCAAAATGTAACATATAAATTTCATCAAATGAGGCATAAAACTAACCCTTTTTTAGTACTAATGTTGGAAAAAGTGTGCTTTTGTCTTCCTTTTGTATTTTCAGGATTAAATGAGCTCAAATTAACAAAAGAAGCAAAAAGACATCAAAATCTAACATAAATACAAGAAAAGGAACAAGACGTGGCATGCCCGACCCCACGACAGCATCTTCCCAAGCAAAACAAGATATCAGAAGCCTGAACACGCCCCGTGCTCAGCCAGCACGGGGGCGTGCCCAAGTGTCAGCAGAAAAGACAAAGTGGTAGAAGCTTCTATTGCCCACCACGGGGCCGTGGTCAGCGGACACGGGGCCGTGGTCAACTATAAGGTTCGCACAATCCAGCAAATCTGCATAGTACAAAGATTCTTCTGCACCACGGGGTCGTGCTCAGCGGACACGGGGGCGTGGTCAACTAATAAGACAAAGCTGCATTAAATGAAGAAAGAGAAGGATGTGGACACGGGGCCGTGCCCACTGGACACGGGGTCGTGCCCGAGCTTCTTTTCAGCCTATAAATAGGAGTGCTTGGCTTAAGCTCAAACCATCCCTTGGCACACCACCTCTCTCACACTTCACCCACCACCCACCACCACCATAACACCATCATCCACCACCATCATCCATTGTCCATCGTAGAGTGTGTGAGTCGTCTCGGGATCCAAGATTGATCGTAAGAGTTCTTGACAATCAAGGCCATGTTTGCCTAAGTCTCTTACATCACTTGGTGAAGACAAAGTGTCTAGTGTAATACTTTTTATTTCTAATCTTTTGCACTTTTTATTTGGTTTTGTATTAATGACTTTAATAACTAGTTGCTTATGTTGAAGGTGATCTTTCCTTATCGTTTGTCCGTGGTGTCTTGGCATTATTTTACTGTTTATATAAAATAAAAGATTTTCACCATTCATATCTCCACGGTCTATATGGAGGTATGTTGGCTACCTGGTCGGGGGTTAAGGGAACGGTTTGGTAAAGGTCTTGCCATTGTTCAGCGTTTAGAGGTCCTGCAATGGACCTGGGTCAAATTTAGTAGGACCTCCTTCAATACTTAACGGTATTGGATGGCGGGGGTCCAAACTCTTTGATCCCCTCATAAGTTAACTACTATTCATACTATAACCCGGCTATTTAGGACTGTATCCCTGCTGACTCTGACTACTTAGTCGAGGGTAACGTCACCTCCAAAAGAGGGGCCTACCATAATTTGCATTAATAACTTAATTAATTATCTTCCAATAATCCACCCTTTTAGGATTGTATCCTTGCTGACTCAAACTACTGGGGTGAGGGTAACGTCACCTTCAAAAGAGGGGCCTACTACAATAACTAAGATAATCTCTTAATTATGTGCAAAAGTGCGGAAATAATCAAAGGTTACACTAGATACGAGTCGGAACCAAGTGATTCATCTTGTCTATCTGTTTTTCTTTTTATTTTATTTTTCAGCATTTAGTTAGTTTTTATTTTTCTTAGTTAAAAACATTTTTCTAAACTTTTTATTTTGATTAGACGTTGAGGATAAACCGGAACTAAAAGCTCTTGTGTCCTTGGACGACCTCGGTATCTTGCCAACACTATACTACGCTCACGATGGGTGCACTTGCCCATATGTGTGTTTAGTGTTAGTAAAATATCGTGTTTTATAAATTTAAAACTTGGCTAAAAATAAGTGTTAAAGGAGCTTAAAATATACACCTAATATATATAACACTTCACACGCATCAATCATCTTCAACCTAATTCTCTTCTCTCTCTCCCTCCATGCTCACGGCCCAAACACCCTCTTTCTACCTCCACCATTTTCATTCCACTAACAAGCATTTCAAGATCATTCCAAGGTGATAGAAGGTGTTAAATGAAGCTTGAAGCTTGTAGAACTTGAAGAAACTCCATAGCTTGCTTTCACCCACCATTTTCATCATCTTTTTCTCTAGTGATCTTCCCTAGCTTTTGAGCTAGTTGTAAGCTTCTTGTTACTAGTTGTTGGTGCACTTGTGTCTGTACTTTGTCTGTATTTTTTCATGATACAAAACGATGTCTTGTGTTAGTCTGAGTTACGTCTTAGGTTTGTTAATATGTGTGTTCGATGTAAGTTTGACCAAATCAACCATCCTCCTGGTTTGACTTGACCAAACAGTTAGAACATGGTTTGTAAGATGTTTGTGTCGAAGGATGAGTTATCGAAGGATTGTTTATATCCTTCGATGAGCTCGAAGGATAAACCTTCGATGGATATAGATGGACCTCGAAGGATATCATCCTTCGAGGTATATGTGATCCTTCGGTAGGTTTCAGATCGATAGATGATCCTTCGATCAGGCTATCTGATCCTTCGACCAGACGAGCTGTGATGGATATATATACTCATGTAATGTGTTCACTTCATAAAAGTGTGTGGGAGTGTGAGTGAACTTAGTCTTGTAGAGAGCGTATTTTCAGTTTGGTCAAGGGCTGTAACCGTGTCCACTGAAATACAAGAGAAAACTTTGATATCTCGTGTGTCTACCTTTCTATTTGTAGCTTGTGTTCTCATATAAACTACCGGTTTGCATTCTAGCTTGGATTCCGCACTTGCTAGTGTGTTAAACATAACAAGGATAAGGTTTAACCTCAACCTCCGAGGGACCTACAAGTGGTATCAGAGCCGTGGCTCTTTTCCTTGTTAAAAACCGAGTTTATACAAGACTTTGGAGTGTTTGGACAAAACTCACATGGTTTAGCACCCGTTTTTTGTGTTTTTCTCACATTTCTAGACGTAAAAACGTGTTCTAAACTAACCGGATGTGTTAAAGGACGGGTTGGGTAACTTAAAAACTTGTTTTTAAGAAGTTTGGTAATTTCCGGCCAAATTCCGGCTTACTCCGGTGACCGGTTTTCTGGATAAGAACAGTCCTTTTAAGTAATATTTTATTGTTCAAATCTTGGTTTGGTAAAAGGTATGGCCTGAGCATACCTTCTGCCGAAAGCTTTCTACCAACCCATCACCTTTTCACCAACCTGTCACTTTTGTCAACTGTGTCAGTACAGATCGAAGGATATCCTTCGAAGTCGAAAGATCATCTTTCGATCAAAGGAGGTTCGATAGATAATCATCCTTCGAACATCCTTCGAATTCTGTGACTTATCCTTCGATCCAAGGGATCTTTTCGAAGGATATATCTTTCGATCTACAGCTCTTATTCGAAAGATAAGGATCCTACGATTGGAGAGTCTTTCGAAATCATTGTTCAAAACTCAACAGTGATCTTTCGAACACTGTTGATCCTTCGAACAAGTTCTGTTCCTTCGATTCTAGTCTGTTTAAGTTTAACAAGTTTGTGTTTTTCAGGTCTTTCGATCAAGGATCCTTCGGCTGGTTGTTATCATTCGAGATATTAACATAGTTTGTGAAAATTAAATTTTTAAAAAAGGGAAAACTTGTTTTCAAATTTTAAATCAATTTTCACTTAATATATTAATTTTCTTTACAAAATGGGAACAAACAGTCAGTGGGATCCAACCGCGTGGACTCAAACAACTTTGACTCCACAATCATCAGCTACGCAATCTGCGTCAGATTTCAACAAAACTGCATGGATGCAGGCTATTGCCCCACCTCAAGCTGCAATGATAACTGCAAATCAATGGGCATTGGTCACAAATCAAAGCAGCAGCATTCAAGCTATGATGCAGAACGACAGTGAAACTGGTACAAGCACAAAACCGCCAAAGCTAAATCACATCAATGATTGGGGATGGTGGAAAGAAAGGCTGAGAACTTATGTTCAGGGGCAAGGTCAAGATCTATGGATGTGCTTCTTCACCGCATTTGACAATGATTTGGAAGTTGCAGGATCTAATCCACAAACTTACAGCACTATGTCTGAGGATAATAAGAAGAAATTTGAGTTAGAAAAGAAAGCATTCATGATTCTCACACAAGCTCTTCACAGAGACATTTACCACCAGTTTGTTTACTGCACGACTACTAAAAGCTTGTGGGATATGCTCACGTTACGATGTGAAGGAAATGCTCAATCTAGAAAGATCAAGCAAGAATTACTGAAGAAAGAGTTTGAAGGATTCACGTGTATGGAGAATGAGACTTTGGCAGAGTTATCTACAAGGTTCCATCACTTGTTGAGCGAGATGTTTGCTTTTAGAGTCACTGCCACTCCACAAGAAATGGTGAAGAGATTCGCTGATAGCTTACCAGCAAAGTGGAGCAGTTATCTTGAGATTCTCAAAGAAAATGGTGTTCTAGACACAATCACCGTTTATGAGTTAATTCAAAAATTGGAGAACAAGGATGTAGAAGAAAAGCTTAAGGCAAAAAGAACACTAACTCCTCAAAATCCAGAGATGTACTATGGGATTGCAGGAGGTATCAGTGGAGAAAAACCAGCCTCTCAACATGCGAAGCTTCAAACAGCCTTCATCTCAAACACCGGACCTTCCACAACAAATCAGTTTGATCCTTCAGCATACACGATGTATTCAAGACCAGATTCTTCTTCTCTACAACAGGATGTGCAACCGACAGCTCAGCAATTCACACCACCGCCTTTCTTAGACCCAAGCAGAGCTCAGCAGCAACAACCGCAACAGCAAGGGTTTTATGGAAGCTCTTCAAACTTTCAAGCCACTTCCAATCCGAACACAGTCAGATTAGACACTTCCAACTTTTCCAAAGTCAGTGTCGAAATAGCCAAGGAGCATATGGAGATGTTGAACACCTTGGTTAGTGCTTATTGTGGATTGGTCGCAGGTCAGATTGGGAATATCAATCTAACCAATGAAGATTATCAGCAAGTGGATAGAGAAGAGTTTGAAATGATGGATATCAAATGGGCTCTTGCTAGTGCAATTCGAAGAGCAAAGGAGTTTATGGAAAGGACGGGGAGAACCAACTTGAATAGCAACAACAACACCAAGTATGGTTTTGATAAGAATGCTGTCACTTGCTTCAATTATGGTGAAAAGGGTCACTTCAAGCGGGAGTGTCAGAAGCCACCTAAGCAGGGAAATCAGAATCCCTTCAGGAATCAAGGACAGCCACAACAGCAACTGAACAACAATTCTGACAGATCAATAGTTCCCGTTGGAGGAAATGCATCTGGATCCACAAACACTAATCCCCACAGAGGATTGGTTGTTCAAGCTGATGAAATCTGCAATTGGAACCTTCAGCTTGGAGAAGGAGGAAATGGTGGAACAGCATGTTATGCTAAAGTGATTGAGAAGGTAGTAGAACCTGTGTCTGCTGGTGAATCTTCGGAAGATGAAGATAGTTCGGGTTATAGTGGGAGCATGGATGGGGAATCACTTGATACTGGTGATTTATCAAGTGATGCTTTAGATTTGGAAGTTGATGAGTTTTTGGCTGACGCTGAAGCATTATGCAGGAGGAGATCTATTCTCTGCCAGAAATCTGCTGGAACTTCCGAGAAGCTTGCTCAGTTCTTCTCTGAAGATGGATCTTTTTCTTTTCATACAGCCTTTATGGCTCACGTAGAAGGTCAGACTTCTCAGGTATGTGATACTAATTCTGACTCTATTTCTGTTCCTATTGAATGTGCAAAGTGTTTAAAATATCCTGAAAAGGAAAGTCAGTTTGAAATCACATACAAACACAATCAAGAATTGATTGTAGATCTTTCTAAAGCAACTGAAGCTAACTTGTTTTTAACCAGAAATGAAAAGGAATTTAAAGCAACAATTGCGTCATTAAGACATGATGTTTCAGAATTACAAAAGGCTGTTTTGCGAAAACAACATGCTAACAATAATCTTATTGACACAATTGAAAAGCAAATGGTAGAGTTGGCAACAGCTCGATGTGAATGTGAGACAATTAAGCAGAAACTGGAAAGCTATTCCAATTCCCGCTATGTATTGGATCACATCATTGACGTTCAAAAGAAAAAGGGGGATGCAATATGTATTGGATTCAAATCATGTCCTCCCCCAATGAATCACAATTACTCCAAATTGCCTGATGACGAGGATATGCCCCGTTTTGAACCTACTGTGCCACTCGGTCTAGATGACTTTGCAGCAGGCCTCGGGTTCACAACTGGTACATCATCCTCGGGTCAATCAGAATCTGAGAATGTGACAGATTCATCGTGTGTTAAGGAACAGAGTCCTCCCATTGTTGAGGATGCTGATTCTTCGGATGATGAATCTGAAGAAATCGTGAAACAACAGTCTAACTCGGTTACAACAGATATTCCAATCGAGAATCACATCCTGTGTGATCCACCAGTGAAACCGAGTAAGACTGAAATGTCAAAAGCAATGGAGTCCCTTGTATCTAGCCGTGAAGGGAATAACTTGTTGTACACGCTCAAAGGAGATAGCAAAATCTACTCTAACAAAGATTTTCCAATTAAAAATGTAAATCAAGATTTAATTGAGCAAATTTTTGAAGGATGCACTGATAAGTTTTTGGGGAACAAAAGTGGCAAAGTTACCGTCACTCAATGTGATCCAATTCCGTGTGAACAAATTAGAAAACAATACAGAAACCAAAAACTACCAATTGAGCGAAAACAACAAGTCAACTCCGGAAAGGGTAAGGTACAGGGAAAGAAGGCTCAGAACAAGAATGTTCAAGCACCTAAAGTTCAGCAGCCTAAGACTGAACAACCAAAGGTTCAACAACCTAAAGTTGAACAGTCTAAGGCTACTCAACCTAAGGCTACACAACCTAAAATTCAACAATTAAAGGTTGAGCAACTTAAGGTTCAACAACAAAAGGTGCAAAACAAAAGAGCTCCTGTTAAGAAACGAGAACCGAAAATGAACTTTGTTGGATCCACGGGTTCAGACAAACTTGAAACATTTCAGGATAAATCTAACGTTGATTTTGTAAAACAAGTTAGAATTTTAAAACGAAATGATCAGAATAATTACACCCAACACACCAACGGATGTGATTTAGGTCCAAGCACGTCTAGATCACAAAGTTCATTGTCTGGTTTTCCGTCTGGTCATCAACATGTTTCTCCGAAGTTTGTAGAGCGGAGAACATGTTTTGAATGTGGGACAGTTGGGCATATTGTAAGATATTGCCCACACGTGCAAAAGCTGAAGTCAAAAAGGAGTGCTCCCCAAGAAATCGATTACCGAAAACGATCAGTTTCCCCGAAACAAGACCCACGTGTCTTGAAAGAAAGGGAAAAGAAGTTAAAGCAAAAGAATCAAAAGGTAAT
Source organism: Helianthus tuberosus (assembly GCA_030545235.1). Classification (NCBI taxonomy): domain Eukaryota; kingdom Viridiplantae; phylum Streptophyta; class Magnoliopsida; order Asterales; family Asteraceae; genus Helianthus; species Helianthus tuberosus. The sequence continues at coordinate 110,045,584 of CM060383.1, forward strand.
TGAAAAGGCCTTAAGATCAGAGGTCAAAGAAGAAAAACCTGTACAAGCAAAATCTGAAACTGTAAAACCAGTAAATGCTAAAACAATAAATTCAAATACTGGTAAAGGACAAACAGCTTGGAAGCAAAAGCAGGTAATTCAATCAGGGGGAGCACCACAGGTTCTTTTTCCTAATCATCAAGTGATTGAAATCACTTTCCTTGATGATCAAGGACGACCCAAGTCCACAAAGGCTTGGGTCCCTCTCTCCAACTAATCTCTGAGTGAGTGTGTAGGATATTCCAGGAGGAACTTTCGATAGTCGTAAGATTGTTGATAGTGGAGCGTCCTTGCACAAGATAGGCGACAGAAGAAGTTGTTGCCTTTGATGGAGAGAAATGAGAAAAGAAAAGGAGAAAAGACGACAAAAATGTCTGATGAAAGAATGTGGTTGAATGAAGTTAAAAAAAATCGACAAGATGAAGATCATTCCAAAATTTGGTTGTTATGGTTTTTGATCGGGTCCTCAGGAAAGATTCCAATGAAAAGTACGCGCCTGTAGCACGTCTGAAGCTTTTTCGAAGATTCATGGATTTTTCTTCCACAAGAAGTTCAAAGTCCACAAGATGAACGTGTAGGGTACTTTTCTCTACGGTGTGATTGAAGAAAATGTGTTTGTTGAACAAACCAACTGGGTGTGCGGATGCCTTGGCGTGGATTGAACAACCGCACACTACTTCTCAAAGAGAAAGACAAAGACCTTTGCTGGTACAATGTGGAAGACCAGCATGACCCAAAGGTTTATGATCTTGTTGCTGTCAAGAGATTTCTTAGTAGCTACAAAAATCGACTTTGAAGTCCACACCGGGTGGATATCCAGTTTGGGAGAATACTCAAATTCCTTGCAATGCACGAAGCAGTTGCAGGATACGGTTTTAAATTTCTAATCTCTCCTATACTTGTCGATATTTAAGCTGCTTTATGAATTATTATCATCTCGTAGCACTCTCTGACCTGACACATTGATCTCAAATATCACTTCATACGTGATTGCTTTGATAAAAGGCTTATTGATGTTGTTAAGGTCCACACCGATGACCAACGTGCCGACCTTTTTACCAAAACATTTGACAAATCAAGATTTGACTATTTATTATTGGTAAACGGCATTAAGGTCAAGCAAGAGTAAAACCAACATCGGAAAATCATTTTTGTAAATACCTTTGTGTTTTAAATTTATCTTAGTTTGTTGATTTTAGGGGGAGTAAATCCAAAATCTGAAAATCCAAAAACATCGAAAAATTTCAAAAACACAAAAACAATAGAAAAACAAAAATGAGTTTCCTGGCGAGCAAAAGAGAAAATGATAGTACATCAGTGGTCTGTCCAAACCTCTTTAAACCTAAAATGAACAACGATAAGCAGCTCTATATAAGATGTATCGGTAGGCTCACAATCATTTTAAAGTGTGCAGGGTGATATAAACTTAAATCGACTGAAGACCAGGTGGGAACCACTCATTGGCATATGGTCTTAGTACCGAAATTTCGTTTGAGAGATTGCCGAGGTTCTGAGATATTCGGTCTTTATGCTGCTTATCATCTGGGTATCATGGTTGTATCTTTTACCGAAAAATAACGGGGACGCAAGTCTAGATCTTCCATGATACCATACATACGTGTACATATTGCATTCGACCTCAATAAGTGATCAACAATCACATGTCCAAACAAATAAGTGATAATATATCACATCTATCCAGGAGTCAAGTTCGTCTCTCTGCTGTACGAAAGTACTGACCTGTTCACGGACTTGCTCCTGTGCCTTCATGCATTGAAAATCAAGTTCCTCATCAATAAGTGATTCTATCACATAGGGCTTGTTTTCAATCAAAATAAGTGAGAATCTCACATCATATACGGTCAAACAGATGATAATCGGTATACTCACTGGTAAGATGAACCCTCGTGCATACCTTGATACGGGAATGTGTCGTGATGTGGATGAACATCGGTCGGTAAGTATAAATCATACCTTAACGTATCCCCTCGCCATGATTACATCTGATAAGTTGAGCTTATGTGGACAACAATACTGATAATCGTTATAGGATGCTTATCTTAATGTTAACTAATTGAACAACAAGAGCGTTTTGGCATGACCGTACACTGATATGATTCTCTTACCCTCGAAACTTACAAAAAGAATGTCTGTAAATATTTATTTAATGCTTTCAGTTTCTGCATCTTTGTATATATTGATTTACTGCTTTCAGTCTTTACATTTGAAATATTCAAAAATACCAAAAAGATTTTAGGTGTGTTTTAATATAAACTTTCTAAAAGCCAAAAAGATTTTATTTCTATTTTATTTTCGATCGTACGATGTTGGAGCTCGAGTCTTCGTTACCTGAAACCTGATTGAAAACCAAAATCGACTAAATCTTCATAAATGGTCAGAATTTGCAAGTTTTGAAAGTTAAAGACTAAAATTGATAAATTTGTTAAACTTTCAAACTGTCGGACGGTAGTTGATTGAACAATGGTCACATGTGTGTCGTTTACTTATGATATTCCAAGCAGTTGTCTCATTACGCGTTTAGATTTCTTGCATGTGCAGATTCTAAAGGCAAGGAGAACATGGTCGATGACAAGCTTTGGAATGAAGACACGACGTGAAGGCACTCAAATGATGAAGATGATCGAGTTGCTACTAGCCATCATCAACACCACAAGGATCTCAAGTTGTAAAGATCAAGACATTCACAAGCATAACTCAAGGGGGAGCTTGTGTTAAGGGGGAGTTTGTTAACACACTTCCTACATGAAACGGGGAGTTTGTTGGTACACTTTCTGCTTTCAAGACGTGAAGACTTTAAAGATCCTCCGACATTGAAGACTTGAAAGGACATCAAAGACTTGAAGACACGAAGATCGAGACAAAGCTACAGCCAAGGGGGAGTTTGTTGGTGCACTTGTGTCTGTACTTTGTCTGTATTTTGTCATGATACAAAACGATGTCTTGTGTTAGTCTGAGTTACGTCTTAGGTTTGTTAATATGTGTGTTCGATGTAAGTTTGACCAAGTCAACCATCCTCCTGGTTTGACTTGACCAAACAGTTAGAACATGGTTTGTAAGATGTTTGTGTCGAAGGATGAGTTATCGAAGGATTGTTTATATCCTTCGATGAGCTCGAAGGATAAACCTTCGATGGATATAGATGGACCTCGAAGGATATCATCCTTCGAGGTATATGTGATCCTTCGGTAGGTTTCAGATCGATAGATGATCCTTCGATCAGGCTATCTGATCCTTCGACCAGACGAGCTGTGATGGATATATATACTCATGTAATGTGTTCACTTCATAAAAGTGTGTGGGAGTGTGAGTGAACTTAGTCTTGTAGAGAGCGTATTTTCAGTTTGGTCAAGGGCTGTAACCGTGTCCACTGAAATACAAGAGAAAACTTTGATATCTCGTGTGTCTACCTTTCTCTTTGTAGCTTGTGTTCTCATATAAACTACCGGTTTGCATTCTAGCTTGGATTCCGCACTTGCTAGTGTGTTAAACATAACAAGGATAAGGTTTAACCTCAACCTCCGAGGGACCTACACTAGTTTTTACTTCTCTTTTTGTTGGTTAAAAGTTGTAGTATATTGTTTATCACAAGAACACTAAAAGACTTAAACAAGAATCATAAACATAAGCTTACATATGATGGAATTTTGTTGAAATAATGTTGTTTAAGTACATGCATGATACTTGATTGTTATTTACTTGAGATTATGATGTTGATCATCATAACGAGCTTGCTAGATTGTGATTAAACACATGATCTAGCAAGTTCGAGGATGATTATGTGTTAACCCAAGAAGATCATCCTCACTTATAAACATGAACTTGAAAATAAGATGATTTCTTGAAAAATAGTAAATAAAGTGAGCTAGTAATTTATTAAATCTAAGATTCATGAATGATTTTTCCAAGAAAACCAAGTTCAAAATATGATTTTTAGTAGAACTTGATTCTTACTTAAGTGTACAATATTTTTGGTGATAAAATAAGTGTAAGAGCACTCTATTTACAAGAAGAGTTCAAAAGAATAATTTTTGTAGAATATGTTTACAAGTTGTAAACACCTAGTTTCTTTAAGAATGAGATTTTTAAAGAAGTAAACACACTTTAGAGGGTAACTAAACCTACTAAACACCCTACCAAGTTACTACTAGTTTTTGTGAAAGTTCAAGTTCATGATGTCATGTAAATTGTATAGTTTTTACACTTGAGAAGTGTAAGTTGTTTAAAGATTTATTTGTTGATTGTTGGGATGATTTTTGAAAAGAAAATGATATGCTTTAATGGCATGAACACCTCCGTTTTTAGGGGAAACTATGGCAAAATTTTCTAAAAATATAAACACTTAGAAAAATATTTTCTAACAAGTATTTACAAGTATATTTTGATCATAAGTGTTCGATATAAACTTTGCCATGATTTTTGTAACAAAAATACAAATATTGGAGGTTGGTTTTATAAATAAAAATGGGTAAACCTATATATTTAGAATATATATACATATTGATACACTTGTGTGTGATTATTTGAGAAATGGTTATATTATTTTAGGGTAAAATAATGCAATTTAACAAAGTACCATGGAATTTACTATCCGAAATATTACCAAAAATCACAAGGAGTAAATATATAAGTTACACACATAATATTGTGGAACCGAACGATAGAACGTAACTTACAAAATATTCCGGAAAATACACTCATTTTGGTAAATACTATTTTGGATATGAAAGAATGAAAGTATGATTTTTACCAAGTTATATCATATTTTTGGACAGGAGAAAATGTATTATCTTTGGGAAAGTAAAAATATATTTACTTGGGTTTATTAAGAAATATAGTATTTTTGGGAAAATATATATTTTCTTGGGATGTATTGTTTTGAATAAAAATAAGGTTTATATATATATATATATATATATTTATTTATTTCTAAGTGAGACTTAAAAATATATATTCCTTTGGATTCACGCCGGAATACGACGCCAATACTTGACAAGAATACGAAAATACATGTATAAGATACCCCCATCCTTGGGAAGGAAATACTTGAGAAGGATTGTTACAAAATATCGTATAACAAATTATTCCAAAACTAAATATAATTCAAAGTTAAAATAATTATTATTTTAGCAAACAATTATAACTTGGAATAATATTGGGGACATAAAAGGAACGTAACTCAAACACGTAAATACTAAAACAAGGCACGACCCGTCCGTCTAATAGACATCAGTACATTGTAGGTAGTCGTGTTTTCCGAAAGGATTTGAGTTACAATTGTGATGACGCAATACTGTGAGTTCATGTCCCCCTTTTCTTTTAACTGTTTTCAGTTTTATACTTCGGGGGTGGAATACATGTTACAATTATTACAGACATTTTTATACATGGTATGGTTAGCTTAAGGAGGGTTTACTACGCGATCATGTGAGTGGTGGGCATGACACTTAAGGCCATTAATCCTCATTCTAGGACTGAGGGGCATGAGTGATAGATTTATTTGGGTGTAGCGAGCCCCACTCCTGAGTCCGCTGAGTGGACCATGTGGTGACTATGTCTTACAGCCGGAAGCCCGGTGCAACATCTCCTAGGTTTGAGTCTTCCTGCATCACTTCACACATACCATTGGCTTTGCAACCCAGTGGTGATCTCTTTTTCCTTATTGCTACATACCAGGGACTTACATACATACTTACAATGTTTCAAAGGCTTATACATACACACAAATGAACACATGAACTCGCTCAACTTTTGTTGATGTTTTTCAAACTACATGTATTTCAGGGAATTTATAAGTGGATCTGGCGGGCGTTGGAAGTTTTTATGCTGCGTTAAGAATAAAGCTGTCATCCATGGTCTTTGATTTGGTTAATGTGTCTTATTCCTGGATGAGACACGTCATCCAAACCTTGGTGTTATTCAATATCTTTTGACGAGTCCTTAATGAACTCATAAACAATTTGTACGGTTTGTAAAACTTGAATTTGAAGTCTGCAATGTTGTTATGTTTTAAACTTATTTAATGGATGACAAACCTACGGTTTTTATCATATAGTTGATGTTATGATTGAATGCAATGATATTAAGAAAGTCACACCATAATCACGCTTCCGCAAAAGTCAGGGTGTGACAACGGGAGTATATTCTGAGGTGGTACACGTGAATAAGTTCAGTTCTTAAAACATCTAATCTCGTATCTTGAACCAATTGAAACTTGTGTAGAGGTTTAAGTGGACAACAATACTGACAATCAGAAGTGAATTTGTTTAACACTAAAAGTTAAATCAAGATGAACGGTGTTGGTGATATGTCTCAAAAACTGATATGATCCTCTTACGCAAACTCACAAAAAGATGTCTGTAAATATGTTTGTACTGTTTACTGTTTCTTAAATCCAAAAATATTTCATGTTTGTTTAGCAAAATATTGTAAAATCCAAAAGATTTGTATTTTTATCTTATTTTCAACAACAGACGTTGGGGATCTGTTGATCAAAGTCTCACAATGCTAAACATGTTGGATCATGGGGTTGGATAAGAGAATGTTTGAGAAAGTGTTGGTAATTGCTCAAAATGTTTAAAAGTCCATTAATTTGAACTTAATTTGTTTCAAAATGTCAGCGAGATCCGAAATTGGTCGGCCAAGGTCATTAACTTGGACTTAGCAGGCTAAATAGTTGACAAGGGTCATTAACTTGGACTTGGTTAACTAAGTGTGATGGTTAAAATTAAAAAGTAAAAAAAATCAAAAACAGTTTGTGAAGTCTCCAAGGTCATTTAGTTGGACTTGGATGATTGACTGAGAGGGTTTTGGATTCTTAAACGGTTAAAATCTGTTGAAAAGAGCTAAATTTTGTGGTTGAATTCTTAAAATTGTCAAATCTTTATAGTATTTTGATCGGGAGAGAGAGTAGCATATATTGAAAGAGCCAGGTCTTTAATCCTGGACATTCAAAATGATTTTTCTCATAAATGTTTGAGATTTGCAGATAAAAGTTCCATATTACGATCCCGATAGCCGAGTCTAAGGGGGAGTCTGAAGACGAGCTCGACGCAAGGGGGAGCTTGTAACCCAAAAGCAAGGTGTCGATCCCAAAAGCACGGATGCTTAACGAAAGGGGGAGCCTGAGGAAAGCTTTGTTGAAAAAGCTGAAACAAAGAGGAGAAGTTCAAGTCTTTGTGAAAGAAAGTTTTGAAGACAGGCATACTAAAGACTGCGGCAATATCCAAGGGGGAGTTTGTTGGTGCATAATGTCTATCGCCTACGTCATCAGTCTAGGTCGTGTCGTGTACGTGTAATAGGGTTTAAAGTTAAGTTTTGTATGTGTTATGTCCAGTTCACACGAAGTGGCATATTAAAGTTCAGTTCACACGAACTGGAACTTGACCAGTTCGCATGAAGTGGTATTGTCATTCCATACGAACTGGCTGGCCTATAAATAGGCATGTTGGGTTTTTCAATTGTAACTTTTGGAGATTTCTAACACGAAGTGCTGCCAAAATTCTCTCTGTACTAGAACGTCTAATATCAATGGAAAACGTGTTTCAAGTGTATTTCTCTTCTTCTACTCCTATTCTAACATTGATTCACTGTTGTTAGTCTGTTTCTGCCTTTCTAACAACTCAGATTTGACTCAGATTGACTCGTATTGATCGAATCTCGATCCTACAGTTGAGGACCCCACTGATCTTTCTAGAGTGATTTTGTTCCCACTTTTGTCAGTTATTTTAACTACTTGGCCATCCTTGTTGGTGGGTATGAATTCAACAGTGGTTTGAAAAGATTCATTTGCAGCAGTGTTTTCAATTTGGTCATGTTTTCTGAACCCTACACCAAATTTTACGTTGCTTTTGATCTGATTTTCAAGCATAACTTCATAACCTTTGCAGGATTCTACCCATTTTTCACATGTGATTTGGGTGGATTCCAACTCCTTTTTACATGCCTGATATTTTTCTATCATAGTCTGAAGTTAGTCCTTGGTTATGCTATGCTCATGTTTGAGGCTGCAAATCTCTTTTTCTTTTTCTGATAATTTGTTTTTCAATTCTTTTAAAGATTTTTCAAATTGTACTTCATCATTTAACAATCTATCTCTAAGGTTTTCATTCACCTCCTTGATGTTTGCAAATGTTATGATGCATTTGTCTGAACAAAGCTTTTTTAAGAACCTGGGGTGATACCTCAGTTGCAGCCATCATGGTACAATCACAGACATGTTCACTTTCTTCTTGCTTATTCTCTTCTTTTTCACCTTGCTTCTTCCCATCTTCTTCAACAGACCAGGGGTCAAACAGTGGTTCCAACAGGGGTTCTGAATTTTCTCCCAACAGTAGTTCACCAACAACAGCAGTAACCACTGATTCAGCAACTGTATCAACTGTTTCTTCATTTGACTGTCCTTCTTCAGTTTCCAGCCCTTCTGGTATAGACTCTAATGCAACAAAACAGAAATCATCACTAGAAGCATCATTTTTAGCATAGAGTGCAAAATTTTCATCACCTAGCTCATCAGGTAAGCTACTCCAGTCAACAAAGCCTTGGGTGAAAAAGTTTTGTTGTTCGGGTTGAACAACTGTTGGTGTAGCTTGTTGAGGTGCAACTAGTTGCACCTAAACCTGAGGAGCTAGGGCCTGGACATACTGTATCTGAGGAACAGTGGTTTGGACATAGTGAACAGGAACAGGGGTTGCAGGGTGTGCATAGTGAGCAGTGTTTACATGAGCAGCATGGGCATATTGGGAATAATGCACAGTGGTTTGGTTATTTTGTGGTCTAGGGTTAGAGCTAGGATGTGTGATGATTGGTCAACTAGTTTGACACCTGCACTCTCTAGCAAACCGACCTAACCTATTACACTTGTAGCATTTTATCTTTGATTGATCCAACCCTACTTTTAGATTCCCATGTAACCCTGGAAATTTTCTACCTGTCCTTTTGTAAAACTTGCTGGGATTTTTAACACTCAGGTGCAAGTTGGTGCAATATGTTCATTTCTTCTAAATCAGTTGGATCAAAATGCTGAAGATCATTGAGTTCAAAAGAGAGATTGTCAGAAATCTGGTTTTCACTACTAGCTTTGAAAGCATAGTTGTTTGAGTAAGAATCAGAGTTATTAAAAGCTCCACCAGCAGTTATATCAATGTAATGATCATAACCCTGATCCTTACTACTACCAGATTCCTCTTGACTCATAAGTGTTGTGCTACCAAATGTATAGTCATCAGCAACCTTCCCTGACTCTTGTAACTTCTTTTTCTGGTTCAACTCCCTTTCATAGGTCAGGAGTCTACCATGAAGTTGAGTCAGTGTTAACTCTTCGAACCCAACTGAATTTCTGGTTACAAAAGCAATTATGTCCCATTTTTCAAGAAGTGACCTTAAAAACCTGTTGTTTAGAGTTGATTTGGTAAATTCAGTGTTAACAAGTTTTAGTTCACTTATGAGACAGCTAAAACGTTCAAACTGTTATGTTAATGACTCACCCTTGTCGTGACAAAAGGTTTCATACTGTTGATTCAAAACTTCTCTATTGTTTTCAATTACTTCTTCGGTACCACCAAATTGTTCCTTAAGTGCATCCCACAATTCCTTGGCACTGTTACAGTGTAACAGCCCAACACATATTTTTTTTTGGAGTGCGAATGCAACGATGCTAAATGCCTTGGCATCCAGTTCAATTTTCTGAAAATCTTGGTCAGTATAGTTCTCAATTTTCTTAGGAACCATGACTTTTAGATCCTCAGCACTCGGCACCATTGGAACATGTGGTCCAGAGACAACCAATCGCCAACACCCTGTGTTTTGTTGAGCTAAGATGTGACCCATCCTACGCTGCCAGATGTTGTACTCAGATCTGACCAACATAGGTGGTTTGAAGAGAGAACCGGTGTTCATTGTGTTATCATGTGATTGTGACATCATTCTGGTTGTTTTTCAGGCACTGGATAATCAACTTTGTATGTGATTATCCCTTACTCTGTTTTTCAACTAAAAATATACAATCGAAAGTATCAACGAAATTGAGCTGAACTTTTACGTCAAAATGATTGTTAAATCAAATTTGACTGTCCTAGCTCAGATACCAATTGTTAGGATCTGAGTTTCTTTTGATTGTGTTTGTTTAATAAGAATGAAGATGAAACAGAGATAAATTGCAGCGGAATTAAATGGAATAAACTTTCAACACACAAACAATGGAAGAATAAGTTTCAGCAAACATGTTTGACATATAATCGAATGATTGTATTTATTACAATAATCAATTACATTGCATATATGCACATAATCTCCCCCTCAGCCTGAGCTCACTTGATTGTTTGTACAGAATGAATTGGTGATGAAGAGAGCTAATAGAACAGTACAGGATACTGTTCTGTTTATAGTACAGAACAACCACTGAGCATCTTTGGCTGACGTCACCATAAAAGTGACATCTAACCTCCTAACAACCTACAACCACTGACTATTACAACTACTGATAACTAAACAACTGATTACAAGTATAATACAAAGAATAAAGTAAACTACTGATTCTCCATTCCACTGTTGTAGCTTCAGCAGTGCTTTAGGTCTTCAGCAGTACCTGAGTTGCATTAGTAGATTGGGTATCAGTGCTTTATCTTCAACAGTCTTTCTATATCAGCAGTAGTTGTGAAGAGCAGTACTTTGAGGTCATCAGATGTTAGGGCCACTTTCAAGGGGAAAGATCTGTTACAACCAACGGCTTATTGTGAATCCACTTATCTGAACCAGTGTTGGCTTTATCAACTGTTCCTTTGTAGGGTTCAATCCCAACAGCGTAGTTTGATCATTTGTTAACTTAATGCTTACCATTTCATCAATTTTAGTCTTAGTGTTTAACTCTTTTAAAAATTTAGCATGAGTGGGTACTAAACAATGATTTTCAAAAGAAGGCGACAAGAGATTAATTTCTTGAAAATTAGACTCTTCTTGAATTTTAACGTTATCGGACTCACCTTTTTCATTGTTTACCTCATGTATCGGTTTTTCACTTACTTGTTCTTCCATTTTTACCTCTTCAACTGTCTCTTCTTTATTACGTGTTAATTATTCCTTGCCCGGGATTCCTCTTCCCTTGCGCGGGATTCTTTTATATAGCGCTCGATAGTTTAATGTGTTATATTATCTTTTCGGCTATGGGAGTGATAGAATAAGGATCCTCAAAGCTTGAGTTCGGAAGTTCGATCCTTGGTTCCTCATAATACTCATATGAAGTAGATGGTTCACACCATTGTTCCTCATTGTAAGTATATGATGAATAAGGGTCGTAACTTGGTTCTTCATAATACTCATATGAGGTGGGTTGTTCACTCCATGGTTCCTCATAGTAAGTATATGAAGGTGAAGGCTCATATCTTGGCTCCTCAAAGTATGAGTATGAAGGCTCATACCTCGGTTCATCGAAATATGAGTATGAGGGAGAAGGTTCATACCTTGGTTCTTTATAGGATGTGTATGAAGTGGATGGCTCATACCTAGGCTCCTCATAGTAGGTGTATGAAGGGGATGGTTCAAAGAGGTCACAATATTGTACCGAATGAGGATTACCACAAATGGTACAATACTCTTCCCTATAATTATCCTGCTTGTAGTGGTAGTTGTAATCTCCTGAGTATTGATCCATAAGAATCACTCAGCAGACCACAACAGAGTCTTGGGACCAGAAAATGTGACATCTGTGCTTGTAATCATTGTAAACAATTCAGTTATCAATGAAATAAAGTTATTTGATCCTATTGTTTGTTATGTTTTGATGTTTTTCATGTTTTGACTTTTATCCAATTTCAAACTCTATATCGCTTTCTGGAAGAATTATACTCAAACTGGTGCGTAAATGTAGTCAGTTTAACGCGACAAATACTCCGGAACATCAACATATGCTTAACATACCTTAAATTACCTTTACATAACTTAGAAATAAGTTTTGAAGGCTTTGGTATGGCAAAATCAAGTCTATTCGCTTACAGGGACTAAAATTGACAAACTGCAAAAGTATGCCGATTTGAACTGTAACGGACATTCCAGAACATGGCCATAAGTTAAACACACCTTAAATATCCTTTACATAGCTTAGAAATAGGCTTTGAGAGGTTCGGTGTGCTAAAATAAACTTTATGCTCATTCAGGGACTAAAAGCGTCAAAAAGTGCATAAGTTTGCATTTTCGCGCATAACTTACGTTCTGAATACATCCGGACATCCAAAAATTTATGGAAGTATTAAAATATTTTATTTTAGTATTTGGCGTGAGAAAAATCCATTCGTCGCGCAATTTGGATCGTTTTTCGCGCTTATGCGCATTCCGTCGTAATTAAGCAAACATCGCAATCATACGACCAAACGAACTGACATCCGGCACATTTTTGAGCATGTTTCATGTCCACAATGTTTAAGCATCATTTTAGGGCCTTAAAGTTGGCTTAACGGGCCTTAAACATGTCGGAAATGGCTTAAAACACAACAGGGACCAAAACTGTCATTTCTGCAAAGTTGTTGCTGGTCTGCAAAGCTCTGGCGGCCCGCGTAGACTTCCTCAGCCTCTTACGTGGCCCGTGTGGCCCTCCCAGATATGCAGAAACTGTGTTACAGCCTGTTTCCAGCTGTTATACTCTCATTCTCCACTTGCAAACGGTTTTTGAAACACCATGGGCCATTTCTATGGGCTCTAATGGTATTAGAAAACAAGGGGCACACTTGGACGGCCTAGCTCGAAGCTCGTTTCCAAATAAACGATCCTAACGGTTTTACGAAAACTATATATACCCCTCCATTCTCATTTGCAAAACACACTTGATATCTGAGATTTTCTCTAAGTTGAAGTGTGCAACACTTCATACCTGAGAAATACTTGGATAATCAATCTTGCGGGGACCCTTTGTAAGTGTTCCTTCGTTCTTTTTATGCGTTTTTAGCTTGAAAGTCAAACTGCGTTTGACTTTCTGCATTGACCAGTTTATGGTCAATGCGAAGTTTGTTTGAACTTCATAACGTGAGTGTAATCACGATGGTCATAGTCCCTAGTGACTATACCTACTGATTACCACGTTATCTAGGCTCAGTGACGAGTCGTAGTTTCGGGCAAAATGCGTGTTCTCAAGTATTTTGTAACCAAACTACTCTAGGATATCAAAACGTTTGTTTTGATATCAAAACCTGTTTTCTAACTTGACTAAACATGTTCTAACATGTTTAGCTCGTCACTTTTAGATTTGTGCTTGTCTAGGGTCATAAGGGTAAGCGATCTAATCAATCGCTTATGCTTTCGAACCCGACCCATTTGGTCGATCATTAGGATCCGACCAAACACTTTAGGTGACCATAGTAGTATAGGGAATAACCTTCCAAGGTTATACCTTATGGTCACATCGTTTGAGTAGTTGTATGATAGGTAGTATATATGCCTTAGGTAAATTACCAAAATACCCTTTTTGCGCCAAAATTCATTTTAAGCCTATGTAGCCCAAATTTTGATATCTAAACTGATTTAGCAAATATATTAGACATGTTAAGGCATATATTACTTGTCATAGGACTAGTTAGGCGTTCCGAACGCGTTTTACGCAAACGACGCGTTAAAGTAGCATAAGCTACCTAAACGGGTTGTAACGGGTCAAAAGCACTTAGGATAAGTTTCGTCTTAGTATGTAGGCTTTGTTAAACCATACTACATGAGTTCCTACACTCATTTGGTTTACGAACCCTAATGCTACCCGATCCTCCGAATAGGTCCGTTTATTAATGTAGTTACCTATATTAGGTGCCGTTTGATTCCGTAATCTCTAGCTTTGCTTGGTGGATATCTAAAGTCTATTGAGCAATCTCAAGTGAGTATATAGACCCATCTTTTACTATTTTTCAAACATTTTGGGGTGAAACACATGTGCCTACTTGTTATTTTCATGCTTTCCATGCTTTCATATCATATACTTGCTATGTTCATTAGTACACTTATAGTACATAATTTCATTGTGTTTTTGCTATGTATGTCCTTTGTAGCATACTTAGTACATCGTTTTACATGACATTTTATGCTATGTATATTCACCATACTTAGTGCATTTGTTTTTTCATCACATGCTATGTATGTCCGTTTTGCCGCATACTTAGTACATTTTCATCACATGCTTACATTTTGATATGACATTTGGTTTGTTAAGTGGGACCATATACATTCATTAACATTGATCACGCCGCTCGTTAGTAGGTAATGGTACCATAGGAATTGACAACTCCCGTTCCTGACACCCTAGGTATGTTTGGATGAAAGGAATAACCGAATCCGATAAAACATAATACAGATAGACCTTTAATTTGTTTAAGGGCTTATCACCACAGTCACAAGGCTTGGATGTTTGCATTTTTACAAAACCGCATAAATGCTTGTATTCAGTATAGCATGCATTTCCACAAGACATAATGTTGATTTAAACCACGTTTTACTTCAATACATTGTTTTGTGCATTTTTATCTATGGCTCAGTAGATATATATATATATACATTTCACTTGCCTTACATGACATTTTGTTTACACATTACATAATTGACATTTGACATAGACATTTTGATATTGGCATACATATTTTATAGACTATATTTGACATAGACATTTTGACATGGTTTACACAAAGATATTTGACAAATGGTTTAGACATGGGCAATTTACACTGGTAGTTTGTTTGGGTAAAGTGATTTAAGTAACGAGGCGTGTGTAATATGATACAAGCATGGTGGATACGCCGCTGGTACTTCCTATATATAAGTGCTTGTATGGTATTACATAACGTAGCGTTATTTGAATCATATCAATTTAGACATATAACATTTCATACAAATAACATATTTTTCACAAGACATTGTTTTATAAACAACTTATTTTATACAAAACTCATTTTACTTGGTTATTCATTTAACCCCACATTATTCTTTTATGTATCATCTACTTTATCATCGCTTTTCAAAAGATTTATAAAACAAAACATTTTACAAGGATCATGACTGATTTTGTTAAAACTACTTTTTTCTAAACTTATAAGTCATGAATCCTATTTTACATAAAACCTATGTATCTCACAAGCATTTTTATGCTGACGTACCTATTTTCACATGTGTTTCAGGAGCTGTTGCTTAGGATGATGATCGTGACACTAGGGCGGACCTGTGCCTTAGAAACTTAAAATAAAGATAGACTTAGTTTAATTATGTTGTGTACTCTTTGGTTCTTGTTTGAAACAATGTATTCCACCTTTGGTTGTTGAATAAAAATATAATTTTAATTACCATGGTTGTGGAACAATAATTCTGTTACAACACTCCCCGACGTTTCCGCCACGATTTGATGTTTTACGTGGTCGGGGTGTGACAGAAGAGTTGGTATCAGAGCCAATGGTTATAGGGAATTAGGTTATTAGTAATGCTTTGACCTAGACTATAACCTTTCTAGGACCCCAACACAAGTTGTCTTGTGTTTAGATCTTAAAACATACACTTCACCTATCCTTAGGTGATCACCAAAACAAGAACCCAATTTTCTAAAACAATTTTTTTGAAAATCAATCATCTGTTTTTTTTTTTAATAATTTATTATATGGTTTTTAGCCCTTCCAGTTTGATTTTTGGCCTTATGCCTTCCAAGTTTTCAAAATATCATCAAAGTTTTGGGTTCTAAATAGTGTGAACACGTGCAAACTGGAAGAGTGAATGCCTGTACCCTGGGTTTTCTGTCTAAGGCTAGAGTGTTCGTACAAATCCACATAATCGGACCATTCATTCTTACCTGGGAATTCTTGGGGTGAGTGTTCACTTATAGGCGAGCATGTCTTCGCGAAGCATTATTTTGGACCCATTTACTTTGATTAGTCACTGTGTGTCATTTGTTTGCTTTGTGATACGGACGAATGACCACCATCTTTGCCTTTGTTGATTTTGTCCCATCTCGTTCTTTTCACCTAATCATCTCACTCGTTCCTTTCATGTTTCCTCTTTTAGAATGCCTCCTCGACGCAAAAATCCGCTACCAAATGCCGAACTGGCAGAAATCATCGCACAGCAAATGGTAGCTGCGTTCCCAAATCTTATTGCTCAATATAACCAAGCCAACAATAACAACAATGCTCCATGCAATTTCAAGAGTTTTAACTCGGCTAAACCACTCAAGTTTAGTGGTTCTGAGGGAGCAACTGGGCTTCTTCAATGGTTCGAGAACATTGAGAATACTTTCCGTCACATTCAATGTCCTGATAATCGCAAAGTCGAGTTTGCTTCCAGTGTGTTTCAAAAGAGGGCGCTTACATGGTGGAACGGGGTTATGAGAGACCGTGGTGCAGAGGTTGCTCTAGCACAAACATGGGCTGAACTGAGGACGCTTATGATGAGGGAGTTTTGTCCTTGTCACGAGCTGCGAGCTCTAGAAAGGGAGTTTGATGATCTGAAACAAGATAGTGGCGAGCACCGGGCGTATACTGATAGGTATGAGGAGCTGAGTTTGTTATGCCCAACAATGGTTACCCCACTCGAGAAGGCTATCGAGAGGTATATCGATGGCCTACCTGACTCCATACAAGACACCGTTACTGGTAGTAACCCTACCACAGTCCGTCAGGCAATCGAGCTATCTGCGACATTGACCGAGTCTCAGGTTCGAAGGGGTAAGCTGCATAGAAAGGGTGACAAGGGTAAGAAGCAGGCGTCTGATCAGAGTGAAAGCAAGAAGGGTAAGAACAAGAAAGGTAAGGAACTAGGTTCCTCGAAGGGTTCTAGGAAGCGTAAGGCTTCCCAAAATTTTGCCGTTACTGCACAAGCTGCACCAAATCAGCCAGCGCAGCCTCCAGCAAAGAAGCGGTATGAAGGGAATGCACCTTTGTGCAATAGGTGCAATAGTCACCATCAACAGCAACTTCCGTGCCGTTTCTGTACCAACTGTGGGAAGTCTGGACACCTTGCAGAAGTTTGTCGTTCTGCTCAGGTCGCTCGAAATCCAGCTCAACAGGTAGCTGAACAACCTGTTCAACAGCAAGCTGCACGACCTCACTATCCTCCTGGATCGTGCTATAATTGTGGAGACCTGACCCATTATCGAAACCAGTGTCCAAGGCCGGTTAATGCGAATCCGAATCAGGCTCCAGCTCGAGGTCAAGTTTTAACATGAATGCACAGGAAGCGCAAGCAGACAATGAAGTGGTTAACGGTACGTTCTTTGTTAATAACCAACCCGCATCTGTTCTTTTTGATTCTGGTGCCGATAAGAATTTTGTGTCATTATCTTTTGAGCCATTGCTTCACGTGTCTAGAACAAAACTAGGTAAGCCTTTGACAGTAGAAATTGCCAGTGGTGAACCCATTGTTCTTAATTATGTCCTTCGCAACTGCCAGTTGAACCTTAACGACCATCTTTTCCCCATCGACCTCAAGCCAATGCAACTGGGAAGCTTCGACATTATAGTGGGTATGGATTGGTTAGCCAAGCATCGCGCAGAGGTAGTTTGTTTTGAGAAGATCGTTCGTGTACCGCTTTCGTCAGTTGAGATCCTACAGGTTCGTGGTGAGAAACCTGCTAGTAGCCTCAAGCTTATGTCTTGTTTTCAAGCTCGAAAATATCTGCGAAAGAACTATGTGGCCTTCTTGGCACATGTTGTGGCAGATAAAGGCAAAGGTAAGTCTATTCAAGATATCCCTGTCGTTCGGGATTATCTGGAGCTATTTCCTGAGGAGTTACCTGGATTACCCCCAGTGCACCAAGTCGAGTTCCGTATTGATCTCGTGCCTGGTGCAAATCCCATTGCCAGATCTCCTTATCGTCTTGCACCGTCGGAGATACAAGAGCTGTCTAAGCAGCTTCAGGAGCTTTCTGACAAAGGATTTATTCGTCCTGGCTTTTCACCTTAGGGTGCTCCCGTTCTTTTTGTCAAGAAGAAGGATGGATCCTTCAGAATGTGCATCGATTATCATGAGCTGAACAAGCTTACCATCAAGAATCGATATCCCCTACCTCGCATTGATGATCTCTATGATCAGTTACAGGGTGCTTCTTACTTTTCAAATATCGATCTACGTTCTGGGTATCATCAACTTCGCGTGCATGAAGAAGATATTCCCAAGACAGCGTTCCGCACTCGTTATGGGAATTATGAGTTCATAGTTATGCCATTCGGTTTGACTAATGCTCCTGCTGTTTTTATGGACTTGATGAATAGGGTTTGCAAGCCTTACTTAGATAAGTTCATCATCGTCTTTATTGATGACATCTTGATTTACTCTAAGACGCAAGCTGATCATGAGCAACATCTTCGTCTTACTCTGGAACTCCTAATGAAAGAGCAACTTTTTGCCAAATTCTCTAAATGCGAATTTTGGCTTAAAGAAGTTCAATTTTTGGGACATATCGTCAACGAACAAGGTATTCATGTAGATCCCTCCAAGATCAGTGCGATTAAGGATTGGGATACACCTACTACTCCTACTGAGGTTCGTTCTTTTCTTGGTCTTGCGGGTTATTACAGCCGCTTCATAGAGAACTTCTCGAAGATTGCAGTTCCTCTAACTGCTCTAACTCAGAAGAACAAGCCCTTTGAATGGGGAACTAAACAAGAAGAAGCGTTTCAGACCTTGAAGCAGAAGCTTTGTGATGCGTCTATCCTATCTTTGCCCGAAGGCAATGATGATTTCGTCGTTTACTGCGATGCATCCAATCTGGGACTTGGCTGTGTTCTGATGCAAAGGAACAAAGTCATAGCATATGCATCGAGGCAGTTGAAGGTGCATGAGAAAAACGACACCACTCATGATCTTGAGTTGGGTGTAGTATTGTTCGCTCTTAAGATCTGGAGACACTATTTGTATGGCACAAAATGTGTGGTTTTCACTGACCACAAAAGTCTTCAGCATATCTTCAATCAGAAAGAACTCAACATGAGGCAAAGACGTTGGGTTGAGCTTCTAAATGACTATGACTGCGAAATTCGCTACCATCCTGGTAAGGCGAATGTCGTGGCTAACACTTTGAGTCGTAAAGAACGTGTCAAGCTGCATTGTGTTCGTGTTCAATCTGATATTCAAGCTCGATCCGATATCAAGGCACGCATTTCTCAGGCTCAACATGCTTGTGTTTCACAAGACTTGATGGGTAAGGAATTACCCTATCACATTAAGCCTGATCTTGAACTAAAGGACGATGGATCGTATTATTTCATGGACCGTTTGTGGGTCCCAAGCCTAGATGATCTCCGCACCTTGCTTATGGATGAAGCTCATATGTCTCATTATTCTATTCATCCTGGCTCAGATAAGATGTATAAGGATCTTCGTACTCAGTATTGGTGGCCTGGTATGAAGAAAGACATTGCCTTATACGTTTCAAAATGCCTTACTTGTCTTAAGGTTAAGGCTGAACACCAACATCCTTCTGGTCTCTTGGAGCAACCAGAGATTCCAGTTTTGAAATGGGAAAACATTGCTATGGATCTCATTACTAAACTTCCGCGCACTAAGAAAGGTCATGATGCCATCTGGGTAGTTGTTGATCGTCTTACAAAATCAGCGCATTTCTTGCCAATCCGTGAGGATTTTTCTGCTGGAAGACTGGCTAAAATCTATGTGGATGAAATCGTATCTCGACATGGTGTTCCTTTAAACATTATTTCTGACAGAGATGCTCACTTCTCTTCTCATTTTTGGAGAACTATGCAATCTGCTATGGGGACCCAGCTTAATCTGAGCACTGCTTATCATCCGAAATCTGATGGTCAATCTGAGAGAACAATCCAGACTTTGGAGGATATGCTTAAAGCTTGTGTGATCGATTTTGGTGGTAGTTAGGATTCACATCTTCCATTGATTGAATTCTCCTACAACAACAGTTATCACTCCAGCATCAACATGGCTCCTTTCGAGGCTCTCTATGGTCGAAAATGTCGTTCCCCAGTCTGCTAGAATGAGATCGATGAGGCTCAGCTTACTGGACCTGACCTCATTCTAGAGACAACAGATAAGGTTAAGAAAGTTTGTGATAACCTTCAGACAGCTCGAAGCCGTCAAAAGAGTTACGCGGACCAAGGACGCAAGCCCATGGAATTTCAAGTCGGTGATCGAGTATTACTTAAGGTCTCACCTTGGAAAGGTGTGATCAGATTTGGAAAGAAAGGAAAACTTGCACCTAGATATGTTGGACCATTCAAGATCATCGAAAGAATCGGTAAGGTAGCCTACAGACTTGAGTTACCTCCTGAACTTGGAAACGTTCATCCAACCTTCCATGTGTCCAATCTCAGGAAGTGTTTAGCTGATGAGAACCTCCACATACCACTTGACGAGATTCGTGTTGATAAAACACTACATTTTGTTGAGAAACCTGTGGAAATCATGGACCGAATAGTCAAATGGCTTAAACGCAAGCGCATTCCTTTGGTTAAAGTTCGTTGGGAATCTAAACATGGACCTGAGTTTACTTGGGAACGCGAAGATCAAATGAAGGCGAAATATCCGCATCTTTTTTCACGAGTTTCCTCTAAACAAATTTCGGGACGAAATTTCCACAAGTAGGGGAGACTGTGACATCTGTGCTTGTAATCATTGTAAACAGTTCAGTTATCAATGAAATAAAGTTATTTGATCCCAATGTTTGTTTGTTATGTTTTGATGTTTTTCATGTTTTGACTTTTATCCAATTTCAAACTCTATATCGCTTTCTGGAAGAATTATAGGCAAACTGGTGAGTAAACGTAGTCAGTTTAATGCGAAAAAAACTCTGGAACATCAACATATGCTTAACATACCTTAAATAACCTTTACATAACTTAGAAATAAGTTTTGAAGGCTTTGGTATGGCAAAATCAAGTCTATTCGCTTACAGGGACTAAAATTGACAAACTGCGAAAATATGCCGATTTGAACTGTAACGAACATTCCAAAACATGGCCATAAGTTAAACACACCTTAAATATCCTTTACATAGCTTAGAAATAGGCTTTGAGAGGTTTGGTGTGCTAAAATAAACTTTATGCTCATTCAGGGACTAAAAGCGTCAAAAAGTGCATAAGTTTGCATTTTCCCGCATAACTTACGTTCTGAATACATCCGGACATCCAAAAATTTATGTAAGCATTAAAATATTTTATTTTAGTGTTTGGCGTGAGAAAAATCTATTCGTCGCGCAATTTGGATCGTTTTTCGCGCTTATGCGCATTCCGTCGTAATTAAGCAAACATCGCAATCATACGACCAAAACGAACTGAAATCCGGCATATTTTTTAGCATGTTTCATGTCCACAATGTTTAAGCATCATTTTAGGGCCTTAAAGTTGGCTTAACGGTCCTTAAACATGTCGGAAATGGCTTAAAACACAACAGGGACCAAAACTGTCATTTCTGCAAAGTTGTTGCTGGTCTGCAGAGCTCAGGCGGCCCGCGTAGACTTCCTCAGCCTCTTACGCGGCCCGTGTGGCCCTCCCAGATATGCAGAAACTGTGTTATAGCCTGTTTCCAGCTGTTATACTCTCATTCTCCACTTCCAAACGGTTTTTGAAACACCATGGGCCATTTCTATGGGCTCTAATGGTATTAGAAAACAAGGGGCACACTTGGACGGCCTAGATCGAAGCTCGTTTCCTGATAAACGATCCTAACAGTTGTACAAAAACTATATATACCCCTCCATTCTCATTTGCAAAACCCACTTGATATCTGAGATTTTCTCTAAGTTGAAGTGTGCAACACTTCATACCTGAGAAATACTTGGATAATCAATCTTGCGGGGACCCTTTGTAAGTGTTCCTTCGTTCTTTTTATGCGTTTTTAGCTTGAAAGTCAAACTGCGTTTGACTTTCTGCATTGACCAGTTTATGGTCAATGCGAAGTTCGTTTGAACTTCATAACGTGAGTGTAATCACGATGGTCATAGTCCCTAGTGACTATACCTATTGATTACCACGTTATCTAGGCTTAGTGACGAGTCGTAGTTTCGGGCAAAATGCGTGTTCTCACGTATTTTGTAACCAAACTACTCTAGGATATCAAAACCGTTTGTTTTGATATCAAAACCTGTTTTCTAACTTGACTAAACATGTTCTAACATGTTTAGCTTGTCACTTTTAGATTTGTGCTTGTCTAGGGTCATAAGGGTAAGCGATCTATCAATCGCTTATGCTTTCGAACCCGGCCCCTTTGATCGATCATTAGGATCCGACCAAACACTTTAGGTGACCATAGTAGTATAGGGAATAACCTTCCAAGGTTATACCTTATGGTCACATCGTTTGAGTAGTTGTATGATAGGTAGTATATATGCCTTAGGTAAATTACCAAAATACCCTTTTTGCGCCAAAATTCATTTTAAGCCTATGTAACCCAAATTTTGACATCTAAACTGATTTAGCAACAATATTAGACATGTTAAGGCATATATTACTTGTCATAGGACTAGTTAGGCGTTCCGAACGCGTTTTACGCAAACGACGCGTTAAAGTAGCATAAGCTACCTAAACGGGTCGTAACGGGTCAAAAGCACTTAGGATAAGTTTCGTCTTAGTGTGTAGGCTTTGTTAAACCATATTACATGAGCTCCTACACTCATTTGGTTTACGAACCCTAATGCTACCCAATCCTCCGAATAGGTCCATTTATTAATGTAGTTACCTATATTAGGTGCCGTTTTGTAACACCCCAACCCGGAATTGGGCCGACGTGTCACAATAACAGTATCATAAACAAAAGTCAAAATTTCCTTTATTTATTTATGGCCAATTGGATTTTAACACCTTTAACTTTGAAGAGTTGGCCGATAACACCCGCAACTAACACTTTGATCTGTGACACCCCAAACTTTTAATTTTGTTTGTCATTTCACCACTCAGTTAAAAAATCAGTAACTGAGTTAGTTTTCAATCCTATGTGGCATCCTACGTGGACTATTTAGTTTGCGTGGCACATTATGTCCAGATAAGAACCCTGGATTGTCTCCTCCACTTCCACTATGATACAAACCACTTCCAATGTTATACAAACCGTAGTTTCCATCACCTCCACCAACCGCCTGCCACCATCACCTTCACCAGCCACCACCTCCACCAACCACCACCGTCTCCGAAAGCACCACCTCCAGTCCAACCAGCACCATCTCCGAAAGCACTTGAATTGAAGAAACAAAGAGCCATCAAAAGTGACTCGCTCACTTTGGTAGTAATAAGCTCGCATTGTGTTCCCCATCAGAACCAATTTTGGGCTTGTGAGTTGGGTCGGTTTGACTATTGTAACAGGGCAGACAAGACCGGCAGCCCACAACGCAAACCTGGGACACCGCCACAGACCCGGAGCACAGCTTGAAAAAGTGCATGGAGCTGGAACTTATAACACAAAACCCGGACTGCTGAGAGAAGCCGGAGAGCAGCAAAAAAACTGGACCCGAGACTGCACCATAACCCCAAACAGCAACACTAAACCATACAGGACAGACAGACCCGGAAACCAGTCGCCTAAGCATTTCTTCACCGCCTAACCCAAATCTGAACACCTTAAAATAACAACAGCGGCCCAGACTTTGACTGCAGCAACAAAAAACCTCCAAAAAACGAGCCAAACAGCAGCAAATTATGCATAAAACAGCTCCTTGACAGAACCAAAGCCATGTGCTCCGCTGGACAGAACCCGGAACAGATCTGAACTCTTCAAACCCGGTGCAGGAGATCATAAACTCAGTCCTACTGCAGCTTAAATTATTACCCAAACTACCCCTCATAACGTCAATCCGAACAGCAACCAGATAGGATGAAACTGGAACTCTTGACCCCAGCACCAATCCATCCCAGATCAAAATAAGACCAGCAGACCCCAAATCAGCAACCCAATAAAACCGCTGACCTACACAACCAAACCCCAGCCCGTAAACGAGACCCCTGAGATCTTCCAGCCAGTAAAAACAAAACAAAACCTGGAGTTTTGTGAGTTTATGTTGAAGAAGAAGAAGAGCAGAGGATTTGGGGGTTGATCTGAGTTTATGTTGAAGAAGAGCAGAGGATTTGCAGTAGATGAGGGTGTAGGGTGTGCGTGGGTTTGATCTGAGTTTATGTTGAAGAAGAAGAAGAAGAGCAGAGGATTTGGGGGTTGTGGTGTGCGTGAGTTTGATCTGAGTTTTGTGAGGGGGTGTGTGCATTGGCGAAGAAGAAGATGACTTTTATAACCATGAATATGCCACATCTGCGTTAATGAAGCCAGGTAGGATGCCACCTAGGATTGAACACTAACTCAGTTACTGAGTTTTTAACTGAGTGGTGAAATGACACACGAAATTAAAAGTTTGGGGTGTCACAGATCAAAGTGTTAGTTGCGGGGGTTATCGGCCAATTCTTCAAAGTTACAGGTGTTAAAATCCAATTGGCCTTTATTTATTGGACAAGGATACAACCACACGACTACTAAACTTATGGTTTATATACAAGCGAACATATTTGACTTGATTAATTAACATCTTTAGATTTATTCCTAGGCTTTATTCTTCTCTCTCTTTCCCGCCCAAAGTAACCTGCTGACCTGTATACACAACAATTTACGGAATGAGCCGAATGCTCAGTACGGAATATTAGGCTCAAATAACAAATAACGCTTTATTTGGATGAAACTTGATACAATTAACGAACTTTCATAATCATATCTTACGGATGTACCCATGAGCAAACTTAAAACGTGACAATACACGGGTAGCTACTCCTGCATAATTATCACATGAGATGGCGAATTGGCATACCCGTTATCCACCTCCTTATACTTAAATCCTAGGATCGATCCATACGCCTCCTAATAGCCTTATGTACCACACTTGTACTTAAGAGACGCCGTGAACTGATCTCTCCATCACGGATGGAGCACATGATGTCGATGTCGTAACAACATGCTCGTGGGACACTCCACGAGAAGCGATACTTAGGGTAACAGAGTACAAATGGTCTTATTTACATAACTTATCAAACTTATTTTCATAACAAAACGGAACTTATATTGGAACATGCGATAATGAGTACAACTAACATAATACTATCGCATGACATGAAAACTTAAATCAAATGATTTAGAATAGAATTCGAACGAACTGTCAAATGAATCGATAATCAAAGACGTGAGGAGTTTTAAAAGATATATTAATTTAGTGGTTTATAACAATTTGAATATGAAGCAATAAGGAGTGGGGTAAGGATCCGTACCTTAATAATTCCAAAGTGAAGCTACCTTGTGATAATATTTCAGATTTATACGGGCAGAGTTTAGACTACTGATTAGTCTTTTAACCTAATTTAAATAACATGCACACAACTAGGTTAGTAACTTAATACAGCCTTTACGATAACTCACGAGATCAACCCTCACAACGAATGACAAAGTGCGATACTTAAACATCCATCGAATTAACGACGAACGACAAAGTACGATACTTAAACTCATCCATCGAATTAACAACGAACGACAAAGTACGATACTTAAACTCATCCATCGAATTAACGACGAACGACAAAGTACGATACTTAAACTCATTCATCGAATTAATGACGAACGACAAAGTATAACCCTAATGTGGGCAGCACTTAAACATCCATTGGATATATTGATCGATCGGACAATGAATCGTAATAGCGATCGAGTTATTACCTTGTTCTGCAGCACCCCGCTACACTTAATTATTGTTTCGTGTGTGTTTTGAGAGTAATTGGACGATATCTCAGCGAGTATTCTGAGTTTCTTCGTCGTTTTTGTGCCCAGAATCAAGTGCCAAGATCCTCTATTTATAGGTGATTTTTGACCCTGACGCGGCCCGCGTGACATTTAACCTATCCTTACGCGGGCCGCGTGGCAACTTATTTTGTGCATAGGGTTGCCACGTGTGGGACTAGCCTAGCTGAGTCGACAGATTTTAAAAATTCAACTTCTTCCGCAAGTTATTAAGATAATCGTTAGCTAGGGTTTACCCCCCCCCCCCCTGAGTTTTAGGGGCCCTAATCCTGATTCTGAAAATTCTGAAAATTCTAGGGTTTGTACAGAATTACTTGGGTGTCTTAATTAGGGTTTTCTAGTGGTTAATTTATAAATAATGATTTTAAATTTATTGGCATTACAACTATAACCCCCTTAAAAGAAATTTCGTTCTCGAAATTTTTCAAACATATCGCATAAGTAACGGGAACGGAATTTTCATAGCAAAGTTACTAAATTATATAACAAAAATTTCTTAAACACACATGTGTATCTGAAATTCATAACTAAGGTCATGACTATACTTGTCAATTACCTTACATATGTGCCCTAATGGTCCTTCCTCTACGTATCTTAATAACATATTTAATCATGCAGAAAATCAACATAGACTTGCATATAATAAGAGTGACTATTGGTACTGATATCTCCTACATAATTGTGCTTAATCATAGCTAAGATATATTCACATAAGACAAAGCATGAATGACCGTAAATAGAAACAAATGAACATATATCAAAGAGCAAGATTTACCGTTACTCGACTAAAATTCTATTACTAGAATAGATTAGGGTATAGAGAGCGAATTGATTCTTCAGATTCCCATCTTGCTTCGTGTTCAGAGTGATTTTTCCAGAGGACTTTAACAAACGGAATTACTTTCCTACGCAAAACCCTTTCTTGTCGATCTAAAATGGCTTCTGGCTCCTCTTCGTAGGACAAATCCTCGTGAATTGTAAGTAACGGATAACTAATGACATGGAGTGGATGATAATTATATCCTCTTAATGAGGAGACATGAAAAACGTTATGAACATGAGAGAGTTGAGGCGGTAAAGCCAGTCGATATGACACTTCTCCAACTCTTTCAAGGATTTCAAACGGACCGATGAAACGGGGACTAAGCTTCCCTTTAATTCCAAATCTACGAACGCCACGCCAAGGTGATACCTTTAAGAAAACGTGGTCGCCAATTTTAAATTCGAGTGGTCGTCTATCTTGATCTGCATAGCTCTTTTGTCTGCTCTGAGCTTCTTTCAGTTTTTCTCGTGCCATAGTGACTTTTTCATTTGTAATCTGAACTAGTTCTGGCCCTTCAATAATCTTTTCTCCAACTTCATTCCAGCATATCGGTGCTCGACATTTCCGACCATACAAAAGCTCAAAAGGTGCCATGCCAATACTTGCTTGCCAACTATTGTTGTAAGCGAACTCAACAAGGCATAGATATTCATCCCAGTTTCCAGACCATTCAAGTGCACATGCTCGGAGCATGTCTTCCAAGGTCTGAATCGTACGTTCCGACTGCCCATCTGTTTGTGGATGGAAAGTCGTACTAAACTTCAATCGTGTACCCCAAGCTGCCTGAAAACCTTTCCAAAATCGTGAGGTGAAACGTGGATCTCTATCGGACACAATGGAAGATGGTGTGCCATGGAGTCGAATAATTTCTTGAAGAAATATTTCGGATAACTTATTAACCGAAAATCCTTGCTGAATTGGTAGAAAATGTGCTGACTTCGACAATCTATCGACAACAACCCATATAACATCATTCTTCTTGAAAGTCTTAGGCAAACCGGTAACAAAATCCATTGTGATCTCATCCCACTTCCATATGGGAATATCCAATGGCTGCAACAGACCGCTTGCTCGTTTGTGTTCAATTTTCACTTGTTGGCAAGTGAGACATTTACTTACATATCGAGCAACGTCTTCCTTCATGCCATTCCACCAGAAGTTCTGTCTTAAGTCTCGATACATCTTGGTAGATCCTGGGTGAATTGAAAATGGTGAGCTGTGAGCTTCGGCTAACAATGACTCACGAAGGCTGGAGTCATCGGGTACACAAAGTCTTTTACCGCACCAAATCACCCCATGATGGTCTATTCGAAATTCAGATTGCTTACCCACCTCAAGATTTTGCACAATTGCCCAAAGTTCTCCATCTTGCTTTTGTGCATCTTTGATTCGTGATATGAGGTCGGGTTCAATCTTCATTCTAGCTAGATATCCATCAGATTTACTAACCTGAAGCCAAATGTTCATCCTTTCGAGATCCCTCATAATATGAGGCTGAATTTGTAAACAAGATATAGTCCCGGAATTCTTTCGGCTCGACGCGTCAGCTACAACATTGGCTTTGCCTGGATGGTATTGAATATTTGCGTCGTAATCTTTTAAAAGTTCTAACCACCTTCTTTGCCTCATATTTAGCTCCTTCTGCGTAAATATGTACTTGAGGCTCTTGTGGTCGGTAAAAATGTCACAACTCTCACCATACAGATAGTGTCGCCAAATCTTAAGTGCAAAGACAACTGCGGCTAGTTCTAAATCATGTGTAGGGTAGTTAACTTCATAAGGTTTCAACTGATGGGAGGCATAAGCGATAGCTTTCCCATGTTGCATTAGCACACAACCTAATCCTTTCTTTGAGGCATCACTATAGACTTGGTAACCTCCTGATCCAGAAGGGAGAGCGAGTATCGGAGAGGATACTAGTCGTTTCTTCAATTCTTCAAAGCTTTTCTCTTGTTCCTCATTCCATGAGTACTTCACCCCTTTTCTTAGGAGTTTTGTGAGTGGTAAAGCAATTACCGAGAATCTTTCGACAAATCTTCGGTAATAGCCAGCAAGACCCAAAAAACTTCGTATTTCGGTAACAGAAGTGGGTCTTGGCCATTTTGTAATAGCTTCAACCTTTGTTGGGTCTACCATGATTCCCTCTGCTGATATGACATGACCTAGAAATGCCACTTGGCTAAGCCAAAAGTCACATTTGGAAAACTTCGCGTACAGCTTCTCATGCCGCAAGGTTCTAAGTACTGCATGTAGATGTGCTTCATGCTCTTCGTGACTCTTAGAATACACCAGAATGTCATCGATAAAGACAATAACGAATTTGTCTAGGAATTGGTGAAATACGCGATTCATCAAATCCATGAAGACTGCGGGTGCATTAGTTAGCCCAAAGGGCATAACCAAAAATTCGTAATGACCATATCGAGTACGAAAGGCGGTCTTGGGAACATCATCATTCTTGACCTTTAGCTGATGGTACCCGGACCTCAGGTCGATTTTTGAGAAGAACTGAGCCCCCTGAAGTTGATCAAAGAGATCATCAATGCGAGGCAGAGGATACTGATTACGAATAGTAATCTTGTTCAGCTCTCGGTAGTCAATACATAAACGCATACTACCGTCTTTCTTCTTCACAAATAAGACCGGAGCACCCCAAGGTGAAACACTGGGTCTTATGAATCCTAGATCTAACAATTCTTGCAATTGTTCCTTCAACTCCTTCAGTTCTATTGGAGCCATACGGTATGGAGCTTTAGAAATAGGCTCGGCGCCAGGAATCAAATCGATGGTGAATTCTACCTGACGGTCAGGTGGTAATCCTGGTAGTTCATCCGGAAATACATCATGATATTCACGAACAACGGAATGGCTATTGATACTCTTAACACTAGCAGAAGTATCCTTAATCGATGCTAGAAATCCAGCACAACCGTTTGATAAGAATTTTCGAGCCTTGAGTGCAGAGATAAGTTTAAGAGATTTATGAGCTTGAGATCCCTGATATATAATATCAGGATGATGAAGATCACCGAAAATAACACGACGGGAATGACAATCTATAGTTACGTGATGTCGAGACAACCAATCTATCCCTAGAATAACATCAAAGTCACACATATGTATTGGAAATAGGTCTGCCTTACACACAATAGATTCAATACGGATCGGACAATCTTTATATACGTAAGTGATTACGGATGAATTTTCCATGGGAGTGGAAATGGTTAAGGTATGATTTAAGAGAGTTGGTCTTATCGGAAGGTACTTAGTAAAAGAATGAGATACTAAAGAATGAGTCGCTCCTGTATCGAATAACACATAGATACTACGTTCACCAATCTGAAGGGTTCCAGATACAGTACCTGGAACATTAGCAGCGTCAGTAGCAGAAAGTGCGAAAACTCTTCCTCCAACATTAGGTGGTGCAACGTTTGTTCGGTTATTCTTCTTAGTGTCTTTCTTCGTACACTCCTTAATCATGTGTCCAGTTTGGCCACATCTAAAGCATGCTCCTGTACTTCGGTGACATACGCCCTGATGTCGCTTACCACAAGTATTACATAGAGGATATGTAATCTGATTCAGTGGTTGAGTTCTAATAGGTTCTGCAGACAACTGAATCTGGTTTTGAACAGGTCTCGGGTTTTGCAGTCTAGGTTGCCATGGACGTGCCTAATTTCCAGAGTTTTGATTTCCTTGCACTTTGCGGTCTTGATGCTGTGGCGTAGTGGATGATTGGCTGATTTCCTGCTTAAATTGTCCTTCCCTATTTCTCTTCTTATTATCCCCAGTTCGAGATAAAAATTCTTTCCTTTCGAATTCAAAGGTTTTGATTGCATCAGCAACTTCGGTGATATCCTTAAATTTCACGTACATGATCGACTTCCGAAGTCGATCATTGACTGCCCACTTGCATTTTTCTGCCTGGACTTCTGCTGATCCTGCAACATCTCCTACAATGCTAGCCAACCTTGAAAATCGAGTAATGAACTCAGAGGCTGGTTCATCACTTCCCTGTCGAATCACTGCATACTCCCTGATATAAGCTTCTTTATCAGCGGTCGAAAAATACTTGTCGTAAAAGATGATACGAAAGTCGACCCATGAAAGATTAGCGTCAAAATCATCCCCTCCTTTGACATGCTTATATCCTTCCCACCAAGTTTGTGCGTCATTTTCAAATTTGTAGGTAGCCAATCTAACTTTGTATTGCTCCGGAACTCCAAGAACTCCGAAGATCTTTTCAATATGAGCTATCCAGTTCCTTGCTTTGACTGGATTATTAGCGTGACTAAAGGATTTCGGCTTTTGTTTTTGAAATTTACTAATCCATATGTCTATACTATAAGTAGTATTGTTCGTGGTATTCTCACGAATTTCTTCACCAGAGATTGGATTCGTGTTATTACGTTCTGGAGGACGAGTTTGTTGAATAACGGCCTCAGCTGTTTGAGCAACGAGATTTGGAAGCAACCCGGCAACAGCCTGGTTGATAGCATTAATTACGTTTGGATCAACTGGAGTCTCATTCGAAGAAGTGTTGTTACGCCCATGGTTAGTACGAGTACTCCTACGTAGCGGACGACGAGGAGGCATATCTATACGAAATAGACAAAGGAATTAAACCAAATAAGAGATCAAGTTGAATCCTATCATAGATATCTACCCATTCCTCACAGGTTTTAATTACTATCTTCAAGTTTTCTACAGGCAAGAGCCTTTGCTCTGATACCATAGCTGTAACACCCCAACCCGGAATTGGGCCGACGTGTCACAATAACAGTATCATAAACAAAAGTCATAATTTCCTTTATTTATTTATTGGACAAGGATACAACCTTACGACTACTAAACTTAAGGTTTATATACAAGCGGACATATTTGACTTGATTAATTAACATCTTCAGATTTATTCCTAGGCTTTATTCTTCTCTCTCTTTCCCGCCCAAAGTAACCTGCTGACCTGTATACACAACAATTTACGGAATGAGCCGAATGCTCAGTACGGAATATCAGGCTCAAATAACAAATAACGCTTTGTTTGGATGAAACTTGATACAATTAACGAATTTTCATAATCATATCTTACGGATGTACCCATGAGCAAACTTAAAACGTGACAATACACAGGTAGCTACTCCTGCATAATTATCACATGAGATGGCGAATTGGCATACCCGTTATCCACCTCCTTATACTTAAATCCTAGGATCGATCCATACGCCTCCTAATAGCCTTATGTACCACACTTGTACTTAAGAGACGCCATGAACTGATCTCTCCGTCACGGATGGAGCACATGATGTCGATGCCGCAACAACATGCTCGTGGGACACTCCACGAGAAGCGATACTTAGGGTAACAGAGTACAAATGGTCTTATTTACATAACTTATCAAACTTATTTTCATAACAAAACGGAACTTATATTGGAACATGCGATAATGAGTACAACTAACATAATACTATCGCATGACATGAAAACTTAAATCAAATGATTTAGAATAGAATTCGAACGAACTGTCAAATGAATCGATAATCAAAGACGTGAGGAGTTTTAAAAGATATATTAATTTAGTGGTTTATAACAATTTGAATATGAAGCAATAAGGAGTGGGGTAAGGATCCGTACCTTAATAATTCCAAAGTGAAGCTACCTTGTGATAATATTTCAGATTTATATGGGCAGAGTTTAGACTACTGATTAGTCTTTTAACCTAATTTAAATAACATGCACACAACTAGGTTAGTAACTTAATACAGCCTTTACGATAACTCACGAGATCAACCCTCACAACGAATGACAAAGTGCGATACTTAAACATCCATCGAATTAACGACGAACGACAAAGTACGATACTTAAACTCATCCATCGAATTAACGACGAACGACAAAGTACGATACTTAAACTCATCCATCGAATTAACGACGAACGACAAAGTACGATACTTAAACTCATTCATCGAATTAATGACGAACGACAAAGTATAACCCTAATGTGGGCAGCACTTAAACATCCATTGGATATATTGATCGATCGGACAATGAATCGTAATAGTGATCGAGTTATTACCCTGTTCTGCAGCACCCCGCTACACTTAATTATTGTTTCGTGTGTGTTTTGAGAGTAATTGGACGATATCTCAGCGAGTATTCTGAGTTTCTTCGTCGTTTTTGTGCCCAGAATCAAGTGCCAAGATCCTCTATTTATAGGTGATTTTTGACCCTGACGCGGCCCGCGTGACATTTAACCTATCCTTACGCGGGCCGCGTGGCAACTTATTTTGTGCATAGGGTTGCCACGTGTGGGACTAGCCTAGCTGAGTCGACAGATTTTAAAAATTCAACTTCTTCTGCAAGTTATTAAGATAATCGTTAGCTAGGGTTTAACCCCCCCCCCCCCCTGAGTTTTAGGGGCCCTAATCCTGATTCTGAAAATTCTGAAAATTCTAGGGTTTGTACAGAATTACTTGGGTGTCTTAATTAGGGTTTTCTAGTGGTTAATTTATAAATAATGATTTTAAATTTATGGGCATTACACGTTTGATTCCGTAATCTCTAGCTTTGCTTGGTGGATATCTAAAGTCTATTGATCAATCTCAAGTGAGTACATAGACCCCTCTTTTACAGTTTTTCAAACATTTTGGGGTGAAACACATGTGCCTACTTGTTATTTTCATGCTTTCCATGCTTTCATATCATATACTTGATATGTTCATTAGTACACTTATAGCACATAATTTCATTGTGTTTTTGCTATGTATGTCCTTTGTAGCATACTTAGTACATCGTTTTACATGACATTTTATGCTATGTATCTTCACCATACTTAGTGCATTTGTTTTTCATCACATGCTATGTATGTCCGTTTTGCCGCATACTTAGTACATTTTCATCACATGCTTACATTTTGATATGACATTTGGTTTGTTAAGTGGGACCATACACATTCATTAACTTTGATCACGCCGCTCGTTAGTAGGTAATGGTACCATAGGAATTAACAACTCCCGTTCCTGACACCCTAGGTATGTTTGGATGAAAGGAATGACCGAATCCGATAAAACATAATACAGATAGACCTTTAATTTGTTTAAGGGCTTTTCACCACACTCACAAGGCTTGGATGTATGCATTTTTACAAAACCGCATAAATGCTTGTATTCAGTATAGCATGCATTTCCACAAGACATAACGTTGATTTAAACCACGTTTTACTTCAATACATTGTTTTGTGCATTTTTATCTATGGCTCAGTAGATATATATATATACATTTCACTTGCCATACATGATATTTTGTTTACACATTACATAATTGACATTTGACATAGACATTTTGATATTGGCATACATATTTTATGGACTATATTTGACATAGACATTTTGACATGGTTTACACAAAGATATTTGACAAATGGTTTAGACATGGGCAATTTACACTGGTAGTTTGTTTGGGTAAAGTGATTTAAGTAACGAGGCGTGTGTAATATGATACAAGCATGGTGGATAAGCCGCTGGTACTTCCTATATATAAGTGCTTGTATGGTATTACATATCGTAGCGTTATTTGAATCATTTCAATTTAGACATATAACATTTCATACAAATAACATATTTTTTCACAAGACATTGTTTTATAAACAACGTATTTTATAGAAAACTCATTTTACTTGGTTATTCATTTAACCCCACATTATTCTTTTATGTATCATCTACTTTATCATCGCTTTTCAAAAGATTTATAAAACAAAACATTTTTCAAGGATCATGACTGATTTTGTTAAAACTACTTTTTCTAAACATATAAGTCATGAATCCTATTTTACATAAAACCTATGTATCTCACAAGCATTTTTATGCTGACGTACCTATTTTCACAAAAATAAAAATTATGTTGACGTTTGCCACGATTTGATGTTTTACGTGGTCGGGGTGTGACAGAAAACAAAAATAAAATCGGAAACAGAGGTTGGACACGGCCTCGTGTTCAGTGAGCACGGCCCCGTGTTCAGGTTCTGTATCTGGGCGTTTTAAAAAGGTAACTGGTTTTGTGCAGCACGGGGGCGTGTTCAGCGAGCACGACCCCGTGTTCAGACTCTGTATCTGGGAGTTATGTAAAAATTATGCAACACGGGGGCATGTTCAGCGAGCACGACCCCGTGTTCAGACTATTGTAATGCACAAACTACCTAAAAATGTAAAAATGTGCGCGCGGTTTAAAAAAGGTTTTGAAAACTGATTAGGCCGTCGATTTTAAGCTTTCTTAAAATCCTTGTGTCCCCGACAATGGCGCCAAAAAACTTGATGCGTGTGTAGTGTGATATATTTTTATTAATATTTTAAGCCCTTTTTAACACATTAGTCAAGTTTTAAATTTATAAAACACGATATTCTACTAACACTAAACACACATATGGGCAAGTGCACCCATCGTGAGCGTAGTATAGCGTTGGTAAGATACCGAGGTCGTCCAAGGACACAAGAGCTTTTAGTACCGGTTTATCCTCAATGTCTAATCAAATCAAAATTTTTAGAAAATGTTTTAAACGTGAAAATTAAAACTAAAATGCTGAAAAATAAAAATAAAATAAAACAGATAGACAAGATGAATCACTTGGATCCGACTCACCTTTAATGTAACCTTTGATGATTTCCGCACTTTTGCACTTTTTAAGAGATTATCTTAGTTATAGTAGAAGGCCCCTCTTTTGAAGGTGACATTACCCTCAACCCAGTGGTTTGAGTCAGCAAGGATACAATCCCAAAGGGTCGAAATATTGAAAGATAATTAATTATGTTATTAATGCGTAATGTGGTAGGCCCCTCTTTTGAAGGCGACGTTACCCTCGGCTAAGTGGTTTGAGTCAGCAGGGATACAATCCCAAGTAGCCGGGTTAATGTATTAATAGTAGTTTACATATGAGGGGATTAAGCCATTTGCACCCTCGGTATCCAATACCAGTGGGTATTGAAGGTGGTCCTAGTAAGCTTGACACAGGTCCTTGCAGGATCTATACACTGAACAAGGCAAGAACCTTACTAAACCATTCCCTTAAGCCCCGACCAGGTAGCCAACATATCTCTATATATACTGTAAAGATATGAATGGTGAAAATCTTTTACTTTATATAGACAGTAAAGTAATGCCAAGACACCACGAACAAATGATAAAGAAGTTTCACCTTCAACATAAGAAACTAGTTATTAAAGACATTAATACAAAACCAAATAAAAAGTGTGAAAAAATTAAAAATCAAAAGTATTACATTAAATGTTTGTCTTCACCAAGTGATGTAAGAGGCTTAGCCAAACATGGCCTTTGATTGAAAAGAACTCTTACGATCAATCTTGGATCCCGAGATAACTACACACACTCTAAGGTGGATGATGGATGATGGATGATGGTGGTGGATGTGGGTGTTGTAGTGGTGGTGGAGTGGTGGCAAAGTGAGAGAGAGATGGTTTGCCAAGGGATGCCTTTGAAGTGAACCAAGCACCTCTATTTATAGCCTGAACAGAAGCCCGGACATGGCCCCGTGTCTGCTGGACATGGCCCCATGGCCATCCTCTTTCTCTTTCTTCATTAATTACAATTGTCTGCATTAGGCTCCACACGCCCCCGTGTTCGCTGGGCATGGCCCTGTGTGCAGAAGCGTATCTGTACTATCAAGATTTGCAAGATTCTGCGAATCTTAGCGTTGACCACGGCCCGTGTTGAGCTGGGCACGCCCCCGTGCTGGGAATAGAAGCTTCTACAACTTTGTCATTTTCTGCAGATACCTGACCACGCCCCCCGTGTCCGCTGGGCACGGGGTCGTGGTCAGCCTTCTGTTTCTTGTTTTTGCTTGGGAAGATGCTGTCGAGGGGTCAGGCATGCCACGTTTATTCCTTTTCTTTGTATTTATGTTAGTTTTTGCTGCATATTTGTTCCTTTTATTCATTTAAGCTCATTTGGTCCTTAAAATACAAAAGGAAGACAAAAGCAAAATTTTTCCAACATTAGTACTAAAAAGGGTTAGTTTTATGCTTCATTTGATGTAATTTGTATGTTGCATTTGACACACATCAACACTCCGCAATAGAATGGAGTAGCAGAGAGGAAAAACCGGACACTGATAGAGACAGCACGAACAATGTTGGCCGACTCAAAGCTTCCTGTGAATTTTTGGGGAGAAGCCATATCTGCTGCTTGCTATACTCCGAGTCAGGTTTTGACTGTGAAGAAGCATAACAAAACGTGTTTTGAGCTGCTCAACAATAGAAAACCAAATCTCGAATATCTGGAGCCGTTTGGGTCACCCAGCACGGTTTTGGATCCTGATGGAAAGTTTGGTTTTAAGAGTTTGGAGGGAATCTTTGTGGGTTATTCTAGTCCATTTAGACGAGTATTTGTTCCGAATCTTGGGAAGATTATTGAAGCTCAACACATGGAATGTAAGGGTTATTCTATGCCTCCACAGAAACCCGGTGACTCATGGCGATTCAACTATGAAAAGTTGTGGGAGTCATTTGATCTTCCTGAAGAGCCAGAGTTTATTGATCAGATAAATCTATATCGGGAGTACAAAGCTTCCCAGATGAACAAATGGCCAACCAAGTCTTCCAAGCGTCAACAGAATACAAATGATCATGAAGCTGGTCCCAGTCAAAGTGGTCACAGTGATTCAGATTTGCAGCAAACTCAGATAACTTCAGAACATGAGCCTGCTCTGTGACAACCCTCACTAAACCAGGTATCCGTACAACTTGATTAATAATTAATTATTGCTTAATTACTGTGGTTGCTTGAACTTGTGAATAAACTGCTACTTGAACACTAATACATGTACTTACTTGCATCATACTTTACTTGCTGTCACTACATTATTTACATGACTGAACCTTAGTGACAAACATGATGCACAAAAAGCACAGTAGCACTATAACGGATAACCTATTGAACATGCTGATAAAGCCAGCATCAGGCAAACACTGCCTCTAAGGCCTGTATGAGCCAGAAATATTTTGCTACACTAGTGGTGAGTGTAGGGATATAAGGGTTGTAGAACTGCGTCTCTAGGAATAAGTCACAATGACTGGATGTGCCTAAAACGTACTCTAAGTACAAAACTCAGCACTTTACCTAACAATTCAGCTTTTAGCTAACTAATAAAGTGCCAAAACATGAGAAAAATATTACTAGACACTTTCCAAAGTGTCAGAAATGAGTTGTGTCACTAAAAAGGGTATTAACGACACTTTAAGCTTTGTTAAGCACTTTAACGGATTACTATCCAACCGAACACCCGGACTATACCCGGAACATGAAAATATTGTTATTTTCATTATTTATCTTTTTCTGAGCCAGTTAGGGTCCCTGATTACCCTAACACCCTTTGTAACGCGTGACACACCACTAACCGGGTTAAGCACTTAACTACCTTACTTAACCCAACTAATAAACCTAACTATTGGTTAGAATTGGACTAGACCCCCCCCCCCCCCCTTGCTAACCGAATCGTCCCCTTGGGGGACACCCTTGGTACTTGCTTGATTATTTAAATCTTTCTTGTCTAATATCAATTAGACATTGGGACCTTTGGTTAAACATGTTGAAAATTATCTATAAGATGCAAGGTTAACCCAACATAACACACACTCACACAACTTACAACTAAACTCTCTCTCCCTCTCCTTGCTCCTCACGGCCGAGAACAACAACAACCATCCATCCATCCTTCGATCTTGTTCAAGCCATTCCAACATCATACAAGCTTCAAGGATCACGTATTAGGAGGCTTGGTGCACTCGGAGTTTGAAGGACCTCTTTATCTTGCTTTTATCCACGCGTTTTTCGTCTTGATTCTTCCCTAGCCTCGAGCTAGTGGTATGTTACTTAAATCACCTTCTTGAACTATTCTAAAGTGGTTAATACGATTTGTAACGGTTAAAACTCGAAATCTTACAAGATGATACTTTAAAGTCTACTAAAAATGCTATAAGTGTTGGATAATAGCTCATATGTTGTGTAAATGTTGTAGTAATTGAAATTTGTGATTATTTAGACCCGATCTATGTTGTGGTAGCTCGGATCATCACTTAACCCGGTTTGGTCATGATCACGAATCATGACATAAGGTTGTTTTGAATAGAACAAGGGTTAAAGGGTGAAACTCTACCACACACGAATCATGAACTTGTGTAAAAATGTTTTACTTGTGGAATAGTGTTTAAAACTAGCAGATCTACGTATCTGCAAGTGGTATTTTCAAAGGACCAAGCGTTAAAGAAATCATACTTTAAAAGACGGATCTTACACTAACAAGAATGGTTTTTAGAACACACAAGTGTGTAAACACTTGTGTAACACAAAGTTTCGACGAAATAACTATTTTTGTAAAAGTGGACGAGAAGTTGTAAAGACGGAACTTCCATAAAAACGAGGTTTTTACAAAATCGGATTGTTTTATATAAAGATCCACTAAAAGTAATGAGATTTACTTCACAGTTTGGATAAACCACAAGTTCATGAAGTTTATATACATATTTTGACTAGTTTGTGATTTGAACATGGTTTTGATTGAATAAGAAGATTGTTGGTTTGATTTATGAAAGAAAATGATACGCTTGAAAGCGTGGCCACCTCCAGTTACAGAGGAAACTCTGGCGAAATTTTTCTAAAAACCTAACACTTGGAATTATTTTCACTATAAGTGTTAGAAATACTTGTCGACTTGTTTTCAAACTATGAAGTTCGCCACGGCTTTATTTATAAAATATCGGAGGTGGGATTTCACAAAATAAAACGTGATACATAAATATATTTAGTATATATTTTTCACAACATCACTTGTATAAGTGTTTATGATTATTTTGTGAACTACGTAAATATTATTTTTAGAGTAAAAATAATATTACTAAGTATTATTTTGGGGAAAATCACATGTATGAAAATATAATATTTTTGAGAAGAATATTTATATTTTGGAGTTAGGAAATAAGATATATTAAGTGAGACTTAATAGTGAAATCTGAATGTTACGAACACACATGTATTAAATCCCCCATCCTTGGGAAGGAAAATAACTACCAAGTATATACAGAACGTAAACACGAAATAGTTGCCTAACTATTTCCCAAAAACTTAAACCATAAAGCTAAGGCACGGCCGTCCGTCTAATAGAGTTAGCACGTGTAGGTCGTCACACAGCTGATTGATTTGGAGGCATACTTGGTAGAGACGCACCACAGTGAGTTCATGTCCCCCTTTTCTCTAACTGTTTTCAGTTTTCTTAACTGCGGGGGTGAAATACATGTTACTTTGATTATAAGTACATTATACATGGTATGGTTAGCGTAAGGAGGTTGATTACTTAGATCATGTGAGTGGGTAGGCAGAAACTGGAGGCCATTAATCCTCATTGTAGGACCGAGGGACGTAAGCGGTAGATCTATCTGGGTGTAGCGAGCCCAACTCTAGGCCCAACAGAACGGACCTCTGGAAGGCCCAACAGAACGGACCTTGGAGTGACTTTGTACCCAACGCTAAATCTGCTAGGTTTGAGTCTTCCTACTTGCACTTCACATATATCAATGGCCTTGCAAACCATTGGTGATCTCTTTTTCCTTATTTGCTACATACCAAGACTATTTTTATACTCACAAAGGTTTACTTACTCACTTACACATGAACTCGCTCAACATTATTGTTGATTTTTCAACTTACATGTATTTCAGGAAATTAAAGATCTGGCGCGGTATGTTATGTTTTCCCGCTGCATAAGGGTTCCAAGGTCATCCCAGTTTAGGAAATGTGACTCTTTCCTGGACAAGTCACAAATCTTAAACTGCGTTTATTTCATGTCGGTGTTTATGTTATTCAAGACAATGTTTTATGTTATGAGGTTGTAAGTCCCTAAGACAATGTTATGTTACTTCGGTTTTAAAACTTAAATCTATGGATGATCTTGCATGATTTTATTTCATATAGCTTTGTTATGGTTAAGCTATGGTATTAAGAAGTCACACCAAAATAACCACGCTTCCGCAAAGCCAGGGTGTGACAGCTTGGTATCAGAGCTCTGATCATAGCGAACTAGGATTCCTTCTCGAGTCTAGACTATGATCACTAGGGCTCTCACGAAAACATTTTTACTGCATACCACTTAAGTCCAGATCCAAAACTTTTTACAAACAAATGTTGAGCACATTTTATTTATTTATTATAGGCTCAGTCTAGAAAGGCTGAGGCTCGGTTTGAGAGGCCGAGGCTCGGTCTGAGAGATCGAGGTTCGGTCTGAGAGATCGAGGTAGTTGGCTAGTGGGACTAGGAGAATTGGCTAGTGGGACTAGGAAGAGCAGTCTGAGAGGCTGGGAGAATTGGCTAGTGGGACTAGGAGAAATTGGCTAGTGGGACTAGGAAGAGCAGTCTGAGAGGCTGGGAGGCTAGTGGGACTAGGAGAACTATTTGATTGCTTACTTGGTAACTTATGTGATTATCTGATTGTATGATTGACTGTGTGTGCATGTTTGTGTTTATGTTACAGACACCATGGACACCTCTGGCACAGGTGACTCAGACACCACAGGACCTAGACCTATAGTATCGGACGACCTAGAGTCTTCTGAGCGTGAGGTTCACACATCCGACGTTACGAGCACAGACGAGGATGATTTCCAGCCCTTTGCCTTACCTGATGGTGCTGATGAGCTCGCTGATGGCCCTTTGGCCGGGGACCTACCGTTAGTGGAGATCCCTGCTCCCATACCCTTAGCTGTTTATCCTGCTTATGATTTGCTTCTCGACGCCGACGATGATGACGACGTCGATCTTTTTGATGACGAGCCTTTGGAGGATGAGGTTCAGGGCGAGGCCCTTCTTGCTGCTGGTGATCTTTTGATGATCGCAGATGCTCCCGCCGAGGAGTCTCCTGCTCACTCTCCGGTCCCAGACTCTTTCGAGTCTGTGGCCTCCGCACCTTCACATACTCAGAGTGCGCAGCACTTTTCTCATGGATCAGATCCCGACCAGGCATCCTCTGTTGCCCCTATTCCTAGTTTTACTTTCGACCACGATGATGTGGAGGATTCCGATCCTGTCTTTCCCCCAGGATTCGACCCAGATGAGGATATAGAGTTTATACCCATGGATCAGCCTATGGAGGATCCAGTCGACCCAGTTGACCCCATCGATCCCGAGTTTGATTTTGAGATGGCCTTTGATGAGCCCGAGCAGCCACTAGACCCTGCTCCTGACCTAGTACTTGAGCATGACCCAGTTCATGCTGACGCACCTATTATTGAGCCTGTCGTTGCTGACCCACCTATTGATGATCACCCTATAGATGCTCCATTGTTGGAGGGCGATCATGTCTTTGCTGCTGATTATGTTGATCCCCCACTCATTGCTGATGCACTAGTTGACCTTCTTGTTGTACCTCACCATGATCCTATGCCATCCCAGTTTGATCGTGCGCTTTTTGAGGCACGGATCGACCCCCGAGACGAGCACGCCCAGTGTGGGTGGATTCCGGCTGATGACGAGGTCCCACCTTTTCCCCCTTAGATCCCTGATACCCGTCACATTGACACTTCCTTTTCATTTCCTCAGTTTACACCTCCAGCACGAGCTGGAGAAGGTTCTTCGGCTCACCCTTTTGGACATGTACCGGTATCTATCCCTGCTATACCACCGTCTGCTACTTTTCCCACTGTTTCACCATTTCATGTGGCACCTTTTGATCCCACCAGTGAGCCGTTCCTTTGGGCACCAGACTCTGCTATGCCACCGACTGACCCCTACCATTCTTTCCACATGGGGTATACTATTGAGGACGTTTTGATGTCTTTTGTCGCCCAGCACGAGGCACACACACAGCGCATTCAGGAGCTTGAGAGAGCTCAGCCGCCGCCGTGTCCGTGCCAGGGTCAGACCCACTCTCCGTTGCAGCCCTCTCGACCTATACCACCAGACTATGCTGCACGCCTCTTTGCTCTGGAGCAGCAGGTTGCTTCATTCTTGCGTACCCAGAGAGCCATGGAGGAGGACTGGCTCCATTTGCGCCGCTTGTTTTACACTCACTTTCCCCCTCCTCCACCGCCATCCGTGTAGAGCTCTTCAGTACCGTATAGGTAGACATTGGTGAGAAGACGGCGAATGCTTTTGACTGCAGAGCATTTTTGGAGACTACATTATGATTCTGACTTTTGTTGACATGTATTTGATGTATTAACACTGATTCGATATGATTTTTGGACTAGGGTGATGTAGCCCATAGTCGACTGATGTTGTATGACACTGTGATGTACTTGTACGCTTACTATGTGGTCTCGATATATGGCAATCGCAGTATTCTCATCATACTTGATGCTTGATTTGGTTATTTGTATTTTAGGACATGGGATGTTGTGTGATTGATGTTTGTGACATGGGATGTTGTGTGATTGATATGATTATAACATGAGATGTTATGTACTATTACTATCGTTATATACATACGCTAAATTATGACCTGACTTATGTAATATAACTATGGCCTGACCGACGTAAACACATCTTTTAGAAGATGCCGCCGAGACGTGAGACACGCATGCCTACCAATGAGGCAGAACTCCAGCAAATTATCGCTGCTGCCATTGCACAATACGCCGCCTCTCAAGGAGGGACTAGTGGAAGCAACTCTGGCAACACTGGCAACAACAATAATCCACCTCATGGTAATACTAAGTCATTTAGACATACCATGACCTAATTGGATATCTTTAGCAATGATGCTAATGCCAATCGTATGTTATAACGTATGTGCAGGATGCACCTACAAGCAGTTTCTAGACTGCAAACCGGTCAACTTTGATGGCACTGGAGGTGCTGTCGCCTTTGTTCGTTGGGCTGAGAAAACTGAATCTGTTCTACGCATGAGCAAATGCGCACTGGATCAGCAAGTCACCTATATCTCAGGGCTATTCTTGGATGGAGCCCTCTCTTGGTGGAAGCTGCAAGTACAGACACTTGGTGAAGCTGCTGCCTACGCACTAACTTGGACCGAACTGAAGGAACTTATGCGCAAAAAGTACTGCTCTCGCGCGGAAATCCAAAGATTGGAAACCGAGTTCTGGCATTTGAAAATGGAAGGTCCAAAGATCGCAGAATACGTTCAAAGGTTCCATGACTTATCACATGTGGTACCCTACATGGTCACTCCGGAGTTCAAGCGGATTGAACGTTTCATTTGGGGATTAGGTCCTCAAATCATAAGCATGGTAACCTCATCAAAGCCTGCGACCATTACTGAGGCGATCGATTTGAGCGT
The DNA here is from genome assembly GCA_030545235.1 of Helianthus tuberosus. NCBI lineage: Eukaryota > Viridiplantae > Streptophyta > Magnoliopsida > Asterales > Asteraceae > Helianthus > Helianthus tuberosus. The sequence continues at coordinate 110,089,482 of CM060383.1, forward strand.
GGCTCTCACAGAGGAAGCTATTCGCCTGAACAAGTTTGATGATGCTGAGCTTAAGAAGAAAGAGACTCGCGTCGAGTCGTCAGGAGGTAACAAACGGAAGTTCTCGAACTTCAAGCAGGGCGCCAGTGTGGTGGTTAAGAAAGGAGGATCAGACACGCCAGCTCAGGTTACAGCTGGTAGAGGGAAGAAAGGAAAGGGATACATGGGCACCCAACCCAAGTGCAACGACTGCCAACGCCACCATTCTGGTCGTTGCGGGCCAAAAGTATGCGAAGCATGTGGGAAACGTGGCCACTTGAAGGACACTTGTTGGGCCACTGCTGGTCAGGGAGGCCAGGGAGGATTCGGAAACAGAAATTACAACCGGGGTGGGAATGGAAATCGCCCACAAGGAAACTATGGAGGTAACGAGAATCGAGGCAACAATGCTAACCAAGCGGGCGCCGTGAATCGTAATCAGAGGAATGATCAAGCTGGTGGAAATGGGCAAAGACTTGGATGCTTTAACTGCGGTGATATCGGGCATTTTAAGAAAAACTGTCCAGAATTAAACCAAGCCCGTGGAAGAGTGTTCCAAATCGAAGCAAGGGAAGCGCGCCAGGACCCCAATGTCGTTACCGGTACGTTCCCTGTAAATCAACGCTATGCATCCGTTTTATTTGATACTGGTGCCGATTATAGCTTCGTGTCGCTAGAATTTAAGAATATGCTTGGGTTAGCCGCTAATAAGTTGGATATTCCCTACTCGATCGAATTGGCTAATGGGGAGTTAGTAGAAGCCAACGAAGTCATCTGAGGTTGTGTGATCGAATTAGGAGAGCATGAGTTTGCTTTGGACCTACTACCAGTTCAGTTGAGAAGCTTTGACGTAGTAGTAGGAATGGATTGGTTATCAGGCAACAAGGTTGAGATAGTTTGTCACGAAAAGATCGTTCGTATCCTAACCGAAGATGGCGAAACAATTGTGGTTCACGGAGAGAAGCGTGATACGCCGTTAAGAATTATCAGCTGCCTGAAAGCGCGAAAGTGTTTGCAGAAGGGATGTGTTGCCTTCCCGGCACACATTGTGGATAAGAAGGCTGCTGAGCCAAGAATCGAAGACATCCCTGTCGTGAGGGAATACCCAGAAGTCTTCCCAGAAGACTTACCTGGACTGCCACCTCAGAGGCAAGTAGAGTTTCACATTGATTTAGTTCCAGGCGCCGCGCCTGTGGCTAAGGCACCTTATAGACTTGCTCTGTTTGAGATGCATGAACTGTCAACACAGCTTCAAGAGCTGTTAGACAAGGGTTTTATCCGACCAAGCTTCTCGCCTTGGGGAGCTCCGGTCCTGTTTGTCAAGAAGAAGGACGGTAGTTTTCGTATGTGCATCGACTACCGGGAGCTGAACAAGTTGACGATCAAGAATAGATATCCTCTGCCAAGAATCGATGATCTGTTTGATCAACTGCAAGGCTCAAGCTTTTATTCAAAGATCGATCTTTGATCTGGATACCATCAGTTAAGGATACAAGAGGAGAGTATCCCGAAGACAGCCTTCAGAACTCGTTATGGACACTACGAGTTCCTTGTTATGCCGTTTGGTTTGACAAACGCACCTGCAGTCTTTATGGACTTGATGAATAGAGTTTGCAAGCCGTACTTGGACAAGTTCGTGATTGTGTTTATCGACGACATCTTGATTTATTCAAGGACAAAAGCCGAGCACGAACAGCATCTAAGAGCTATTTTGGAGCTGCTGAAGAAGGAACAGTTGTATGCCAAATTCTCCAAGTGCGAATTTTGGCTACGTGAAGTCCAATTCCTTGGACACGTGGTAAATGGAGATGGAATCCACGTGGATCCAACATAGATCGAAGCGATCAAGAATTGGGAAACGCCAAAGACGCCGACCGAGATTCGACAATTCTTGGGTTTGGCTGGCTACTATCGAAGGTTCATTGAGGATTTCTCAAAAATCGCTCAACCATTGACGCTCCTCACCCAGAAAGATAAGAAGTTTGATTGGGGAATCAAACAGGAAGAAGCATTCCAGATACTGAAGGATAAGCTCTGCAATGCGCCAATCTTAGCACTACCGGAAGGTACAGATGATTTTGTGGTATACTGTGACGCTTCGCGTCAAGGATTAGGTTGTGTGTTGATGCAACACCAAAAGGTTATTGCTTACGCATCGCTTCAACTGAAAGTGCACGAAAAGAACTATACCACACATGATTTGGAACTTGGCGCAGTGGTATTTGCACTAAAGATCTGGAGACACTACCTTTATGGTACAAAGTGTACAATCTTTACAGATCACAAGAGCCTACAGCACATATTCAACCAGAAGGAGCTGAATATGAGGCAAAGACGATGGGTTGAGTTGCTGAACGATTACGACTGCGAGATAAAGTATCATCCAGGGAAGGCGAATGTGGTCTCCGATGCCCTAAGTCGAAAGGAGAGGATCAAGCCCATAAGGGTTAGAGCTTTAGAAATGATTATCCTAACCGATCTTTCCTTGCGCATTCGTGCCGCGCAGAAAGAAGCTCTCAAGGAAGGAAACCTTGAAGAAGAATATCTCCATGGGATGGAGAAGCTACTGGTACCAAACGAGGAAGGAACGTTATGTTTTGAGAAAAGGATTTAGGCTCCTTTGTTTGGAGGTTTAAGGAAGGTTATTTTTGATGAAGCTCACAAATCGCGGTACTCTATCCATCCAGGAGCGGATAAGATGTACCAGGATCTCAAAGATTATTATTGGTGGCCTAGGATGAAAGGCGATGTTGCTGTTTATGTGAGTACTTGTTTAACATGCGCTAAGGTTAAAGCGGAATACCAGAAGCCTTCAGGACTTCTGCAACAACCTGAGATTCCCAAATGGAAATGGGAACAAATCTCAATGGATTTTATTACGAAATTGCCAAGAACGCCAAGAGGCCATGACACTATTTGGGTAATAGTGGATCGATTAACGAAGTCAGCACACTTCTTACCTATCAGGGAAAAGGATAATACGAGCAAATTGGCTGAAATTTACATGAGAGAGATCGTCGCGCGCCATGGAGTACCTCTCTCAATCATCTCTGATAGAGACGGAAGGTTTGTGTCAAGGATATGGCAATCCTTCCAAGAAGCCTTTGGCTCACAATTGAATCTGAGCACTGCGTTTCATCCGCAAACTGACGGTCAGAGCGAGCGAACGATACAGACTTTGGAAGACATACTGAGAGCGTGTGTTATGGATTTGGGCGGTAGCTGGGACAAGCATTTGCCTTTGGTCGAATTTTCGTACAACAACAGCTACCACACCAGTATTGGTGTCGCGCCATTTGAAGCCCTTTACGGACGCAAGTGCCGATCACCCTTATGTTGGGCTGACGTAGGTGATAGGCAGCTTGCTGGTCCCGAAATCGTCCAAGAGACGACAGACAAGATTGCGCAGATTCTAAAACGCATCGAAGCAGCTCGCCACAGGCAGAAAGCCTATGCAGATCCAAATCGGAAACATGTGGAATTCCAAGTTGGAGAAATGGTGTTATTGAAAGTTTCACCCTGGAAGGGTGTGGCACGCTTCGGAAAGCGTGGGAAGTTAAATCCGCGCTACATTGGTCCTTTCAGAGTTTTGGAAAGAATAGGACTAGTAGCATACAAGTTGGACCTACCTGCTGAACTCCATTCAGTCCACGATACATTTCATGTATCCAACCTGAAGAAAAGTCCAACTCAAGATGACATTGCCATTCCCATCGACGAGATCCACGTTGACGACACGCTCCATTTCGTTGAAGAACCGGTGGAGGTTACGGATTGGAAAATAAACAAGACCCGCCGGAGCAGTGTCAAGCTCGTCAAAGTTCGTTGGAATGCCAGACACGGTCCTGAGTACACCTGGGAGCGTGAGGACCGGATGAAAGAGAAATACCCCCACCTTTTTCCTAAGAACCCTGCATCTACAAGCAGAACTTAAATTTCGGGACGAAATTTATTTAACGGGGGGAGAATGTGACAACCCTCACTAAACCAGGTATCCGTACAACTTGATTAATAATTAATTATTGCTTAATTACTGTGCTTGCTTGAACTTGTGAATAAACTGCTACTTGAACACTGATACATGTACTTACTTGCATCATACTTTACTTGCTGTCACTACATTATTTACATGACTGAACCTTAGTGACAAACATGATGCACAAAAAGCACAGTAGCACTATAACGGATAACCTATTGAACATGCTGATAAAGCCAGCATCAGGCAAACACTGCCTCTAAGGCCTGTATGAGCCAGAAATATTTTGCTACACTAGTGGTGAGTGTAGGGATATAAGGGTTGTAGAACTGCGTCTCTAGGAATAAGTCACAATGACTGGATGTGCCTAAAACGTACTCTAAGTACAAAACTCAGCACTTTACATAACAATTCAGCTTTTAGCTAACTAATAAAGTGCCAAAACATGAGAAAAATATTACTAGACACTTTCCAAAGTGTCAGAAATGAGTTGTGTCACTAAAAAGGGTATTAACGACACTTTAAGCTTTGTTAAGCACTTTAACGGATTACTATCCAACCGAACAACCGGACTATACCCGGAACATGAAAATATTGTTATTTTCATTATTTATCTTTTTCTGAGCCAGTTAGGGTCCCTGATTACCCTAACACCCTTTGTAACGCGTGACACACCACTAACCGGGTTAAGCACTTAACTACCTTACTTAACCCAACTAATAAACCTAACTATTGGTTAGAATTGGACTAGACCCCCCCCCCCCCTTGCTAACCGAATCGTCCCCTTGGGGGACACCCTTGGTACTTGCTTGATTATTTAAATCTTTCTTGTCTAATATCAATTAGACATTGGGACCTTTGGTTAAACATGTTGAAAATTATCTATAAGATGCAAGGTTAACCCAACATAACACACACTCACACAACTTACAACTAAACTCTCTCTCCCTCTCCTTGCTCCTCACGGCCGAGAACAACAACAACCATCCATCCATCCTTCGATCTTGTTCAAGCCATTCCAACATCATACAAGCTTCAAGGATCACGTATTAGGAGGCTTGGTGCACTCGGAGTTTGAAGGACCTCTTTATCTTGCTTTTATCCACGCGTTTTTCGTCTAGATTCTTCCCTAGCCTCGAGCTAGTGGTATGTTACTTAAATCACCTTCTTGAACTATTCTAAAGTGGTTAATACGATTTGTAACGGTTAAAACTCGAAATCTTACAAGATGATACTTTAAAGTCTACTAAAAATGCTATAAGTGTTGGATAATAGCTCATATGTTGTGTAAATGTTGTAGTAATTGAAATTTGTGATTATTTAGACCCGATCTATGTTGTGGTAGCTCGGATCATCACTTAACCCGGTTTGGTCATGATCACGAATCATGACATAAGGTTGTTTTGAATAGAACAAGGGTTAAAGGGTGAAACTCTACCACACACGAATCATGAACTTGTGTAAAAATGTTTTACTTGTGGAATAGTGTTTAAAACTAGCAGATCTACGTATCTGCAAGTGGTATTTTCAAAGGACCAAGCGTTAAAGAAATCATACTTTAAAAGACGGATCTTACACTAACAAGAATGGTTTTTAGAACACACAAGTGTGTAAACACTTGTGTAACACAAAGTTTCGACGAAATAACTATTTTTGTAAAAGTGGACGAGAAGTTGTAAAGACGGAACTTCCATAAAAACGAGGTTTTTACAAAATCGGATTGTTTTATATAAAGATCCACTAAAAGTAATGAGATTTACTTCACAGTTTGGATAAACCACAAGTTCATGAAGTTTATATACATATTTTGACTAGTTTGTGATTTGAACATGGTTTTGATTGAATAAGAAGATTGTTGGTTTGATTTATGAAAGAAAATGATACGCTTGAAAGCGTGGCCACCTCCAGTTACAGAGGAAACTCTGGCGAAATTTTTCTAAAAACCTAACACTTGGAATTATTTTCACTATAAGTGTTAGAAATACTTGTCGACTTGTTTTCAAACTATGAAGTTCGCCACGGCTTTATTTATAAAATATCGGAGGTGGGATTTCACAAAATAAAACGTGATACATAAATATATTTAGTATATATTTTTCACAACATCACTTGTATAAGTGTTTATGATTATTTTGTGAACTACGTAAATATTATTTTTAGAGTAAAAATAATATTACTAAGTATTATTTTGGGGAAAATCACATGTATGAAAATATAATATTTTTGAGAAGAATATTTATATTTTGGAGTTAGGAAATAAGATATATTAAGTGAGACTTAATAGTGAAATCTGAATGTTACGAACACACATGTATTAAATCCCCCATCCTTGGGAAGGAAAATAACTACCAAGTATATACAGAACGTAAACACGAAATAGTTGCCTAACTATTTCCCAAAAACTTAAACCATAAAGCTAAGGCACGGCCGTCCGTCTAATAGAGTTAGCACGTGTAGGTCGTCACACAGCTGATTGATTTGGAGGCATACTTGGTAGAGACGCACCACAGTGAGTTCATGTCCCCCTTTTCTCTAACTGTTTTTAGTTTTCTTAACTGCGGGGGTGAAATACATGTTACTTTGATTATAAGTACATTATACATGGTATGGTTAGCGTAAGGAGGTTGATTACTTAGATCATGTGAGTGGGTAGGTAGAAACTGGAGGCCATTAATCCTCATTGTAGGACCGAGGGACGTAAGCGGTAGATCTATCTGGGTGTAGCGAGCCCAACTCTAGGCCCAACAGAACGGACCTCTGGAAGGCCCAACAGAACGGACCTTGGAGTGACTTTGTACCCAACGCTAAATCTGCTAGGTTTGAGTCTTCCTACTTGCACTTCACATATATCAATGGCCTTGCAAACCATTGGTGATCTCTTTTTCCTTATTTGCTACATACCAAGACTATTTTTATACTCACAAAGGTTTACTTACTCACTTACACATGAACTCGCTCAACATTATTGTTGATTTTTCAACTTACATGTATTTCAGGAAATTAAAGATCTGGCGCGGTATGTTATGTTTTCCCGCTGCATAAGGGTTCCAAGGTCATCCCAGTTTAGGAAATGTGACTCTTTCCTGGACAAGTCACAAATCTTAAACTGCGTTTATTTCATGTCGGTGTTTATGTTATTCAAGACAATGTTTTATGTTATGAGGTTGTAAGTCCCTAAGACAATGTTATGTTACTTCGGTTTTAAAACTTAAATCTATGGATGATCTTGCATGATTTTATTTCATATAGCTTTGTTATGGTTAAGCTATGGTATTAAGAAGTCACACCAAAATAACCACGCTTCCGCAAAGCCAGGGTGTGACATGCTCAAGAAAATCAGACAACAGTGTTTGATGAATCGGAGTCTAACTTGGATAGCCCGACTTTCGATCGAGGTGATTCAGAACCTGAGGGGGAGCAGATCCACTCATCAGATCAGACAAATCAAGTCAATGAGCAAGTTGCAGATCAAAATGTTACTAATTTGGAAAGCGAGGTGAATCTTCCTGGTGAAATTATGCCGAGGACTCTATCATATCACCCCGAGGAGTTAATCATTGGAGAGTTGCAGTCAGGAGTTAGAACCAGACATCAAATTGATCAAGGCTTTGCTTGTTTTTATACTAAAATTGCACTGTTATAAAATGATTTTTCACTCAGTTGCTTTATTTCACAGGTTGAACCGAGAACGTACAAAGAGGCACTGGCAGAGGAGTCATGGGTTAACGTTATGCAAGAAGAGCTAGGTCAGTTTGAAAAGCTTGGTGTGTGGAAGCTGGTGGATATTCCTGATGGTCACAGAAAGATTAACATGAAATGGGTGTTTAAATGCAAGCGAGATAATAGGGGAGTGATCGTGCGCAACAAATCTCGCCTAGTCATTCATGGTTTCAGTCAACAGGAGGGGACAGACTTCACAGAAGTTTATGCTCCAGTTGCCAGACTCGAAGCCATGCGAATCTTTCTCACATTCGCTTCATGGAAAGGGTTTAAAGTCTATCAGCTAGATGTTAAGTCAGAGTTCCTGTATGTCAAAGTGAAAGAGGAAGTCTACGTCGGTCAGCCACCGGGCTTCACTGATCCGATTCACAAAGATAAAGTCCACCTCTTTGACAAAGCGTTGTACGGATTGCACCAGACCCCGAGAGCCTGGTATGAGACACTGTCTCAACATTTGCTATCCAACGGCTTTATTCGAGGAAAGGTGGATGTCAATCTTTTCACAAAGGAGGTCGCTGGACATATTCTGATCGTGCAAATATATGTTGATGATATTATTTCCGGGTCCACAAACGAGGAACTCAGCAAATAATTCGAGAACGTGATGAAGTAGAAGTTCGAGATGTCATCAATGGGTGAGATGAAGTTTTTCCTTGGGCTACAAGTTGATCAACTGCCGGAGGGATCTTCATACATTAAACAAAGTATGTCCACAATGTTCTAGAGAAATTCGGGATGTCAGAGACTGCACCTATGTCCACCCCGTTAGCAACTAATCACGGTATCAATCTTGATCTCACCAGAGAGAAGGTCGACGAGACGCTATACCGTTCAATGATTGGTTTGCTGATGTACCTCACTGCATCTTGGCCCGATATAATGTACCCGACCTGCCTCGCGGCCAGTTATCAGTCGAGTCCAAGATCTTCGCATATGGTCATTGTCAAGCGGATTCTACGCTACCTGAGAGGAACTCCAAGTTTGGGGTTGTGGTATCCAAAAGACGGTGATTTCAGACTGGAAGGTTACTCTGACTCTGATTTCGGATGCTGCAAACTAAATTCAAAGTCTACAACAGCAGGATGCCAGTTTTTCGGACCACGTCTGGTGACTTGGCAATGTAAGAAGAAGTCTACCATCGCACTTTCAACGTGTGAAGCAGAGTATGTTTCTGCAAGCAGTTGCTGCTCTTTGATTATGTGGATCCAACACCAGATAAGGGATTACAGTTTGCAATTTCTTGCTACTCCTATTTTTATTGATGATGAGGCAGCAATCAACATAACTAAAAACCCGGTACATAACGCTAAAACAAAACATACTGAAATTCTACATCACTTTATCCGAGATTGTTTTGAGAATAAGTTGATTAGAATTGAAAAAATCCACACTGATGAACAAAAAGCTTACTTGCACACAAAACCGTTTGATAAATCACGTTTTCAATATTTGTTAAAACTAAACGGTATGAAGCTTTTGTCGTCAGGGGGAGCAATTGTTGGCGTTGATGAGCATTTCAAAGCAGAGGACGTTGGGAAGCAATCTGCTCTGGTTTGTCAACTTCTTAGATGTTTTGATATTTAGAGGGAGGGATAGTTTTATACAGAAAATACAAAAACATTAAAAAATTGTAAAAATACAAAAACAATAGAAAATTGCAAAATGTACAAAACAATAGAAAACCCAAAAAGAGTTAGTGTAAAAAGAGGAAATGATAGTTGTGACAACTGTCAATTTTCCATGTAATTCCGTACATGTTAAGCAGTAATTTATGCTTTAATGACTGTACTTGATCTGAATTAATGACATGAATGCTTTCTGATTGTTGTCATATACAAACAAGTGCATCACATATTGCATGATTTCATATCACTATTTCATGCAACACATTATGATTCAAATGATGCACGAAACAAAGTTAGCACAGTTATCAAACGAACTAGAAGTGCTGATGGGAGTTCAGTACTCAAACAGACGTGATGTTAAGACACAGAATGAGCCTAAAACCAAGAGTTACACTAGTAGAGTGTGTAGGAAAATAAGGATCATAAAACTGCCTTCCTAGTGATAGTTTAAGTGCCGGAAAGTGCCTAAAACTCACACAAACTGCAGAATTCTGTAATTTTCAACAAAAATTAACATTTTAACAACACAATATTATGCAAAATTATGGTTTAATGGTCCAGAATACCTTCCTAGGTGTCGGGAATCAAAACTATCACAAAAGGGAACATAAAGCACACTAAACTGCGTAATTTAGCACCTTAACGAACCAGTAACCAACTGAACAACCGGACACTACCCGAAACACCAAATTTTCACTAGAAGCATTATTTTATCATTTCCGAGCTAGTAATGGTCACCGAACATCACAACCCCTCTTATAAGCATATAACATCTAAAGACACTAAACACTTCACTTAGATTTTAACTAAACAACCTAACTTATCGTCACAATCTAACCACATACCCCCCCCCTTGGCGACGGTTTTGATGGGTGGACCCACCCATGATTTTCTAGTAATTGTTTAATTGATATGTTATTGGTCCATGAAACACATTACACAAAGGTTAAGCTTTTGTTGGATGTTCAAGTTTATAAACCACAAGATCATTCCCTAACCTCATTTCACAAACACTTCACCACTCCATCTCTCTCCCTCCTTCTCCCTATCGGCCGTGAACAACCACACACACCACCACCGCCACCACTTTCATTTCATGTCCATTCCAAGGTGTTACTAAGGTGCTAGGAACTTGATTAAGGAAGTTGGAGCCATTGGAGCTTGAAGGACCTTTCTCTAGAGCTTTTATCCACCTAGTTTATCATCTTCATCATCTTTGATCTCTTCCCTAGCCTTGTGCTAGTAGTAAGACTCTTGTAACTTGTATTTACTTCTTATTTTGATGGTTAAAAGATTATGTTAATGGTTAAACATGAAGATCATGAAGAAAAAGAAGATGAAACCTAACATAAAGCTTAACAACATAAAATCTAAGTTGATTTAGTGTATGTGTATATCTTGATTGTTGATTTCTTGTGATTATGATGTTAATCATCATAAGAAGCTTGCTAGATTGTGATTAAACACATGATCTTAGTAGAAATCTAAATGGAGCTTGAAGAATCTTGTAGAAATCTAAATGATCATCCTTTATGTGAACATGAACTTGAAGAATAAAGTTGTTTTTGTGTAAGATGATGATGGATACATGTATTAAGTCTTGTAAATGGATGATTTCAAAACTAATTTTCTCAAGAAACTAAGGTTACTTGCAAGATTTACAAGATCGTGAATTTTAAAGAAACTAATCATATTTTTCGTGTTAAATCAAGACTAGAAGCATGTTTGTAACAAGAAAAATACAAGAGAATTATTTTTAGAAAAATCAACTTGTAAGTTGTAAAAGACTAAATTTTACAAGAACAAAGAAACATGTTTTAAAGGGTAACTAAACCTACTAAATAACATGCTAAGTTACTACAAGTTTTTACAAAATTTCAAGTTCATGAGGTAGTGTAAATTGTAAGATTTTGGCTCATGGTAAGTCTTGAATGATTTATTGATGATTGATGATGATTTTAAAAGAAAATGATATGCTTGTTAAAGCATGGAAACCTCCATTTTTAAGGGGAAACTATGGCAAAAATTTTCTGGAATTTAAACACTTAGAAAAATATTTTTAAACAAGTGTTTGTAAGTAAATTTTAACCATGGTTTTTCATATAAAATTTGCCATAATTTTTATTACAAAAATTACAAATGTTGGAGGTTGTTTTTTGATAAATAAAAGTGACTAAATATATATTTAGGAAAATATATATTTAGATGTCACAATTTGTGTGATTAATTGTATATTATGTGTATTAGTTATATTATTTTAGGGCTTGAAAATAATATAACTTACCAAAATACCAAAAATTGTAACACAAAATATTACCAAAATTCCAAGAAAACAAATATGTAATTTATACCCGAATATTGGACAAACCGAACACGGAAGTATGGACTACACTTACATATTCCGGAAATAGAATTATATTTTGACAAATGAGTTAAACGGCATTTTGGAAACCATAGAAACGGAAATTATGATTTTTACAAGTATTACAAAAATATATCATATTTTTACCAAGTAGAAAATATATTATTTTGAATGGAGAAAAATAAATATATTTTCTTGAACAATTAGAAAAATACATTATTTTTGAAGAAAATATATTTTCTTAAAGAAATTAAGAATATATTATTTTGAGTGAAAAATGGATTTATAAATATTTTCTAAGGTAGTCTTAAAAATATATTAATTTTGAGATTTATATGAAAATATAATTATTTTGCCAAGGAAGATTTATGTATATTTTTCTATAAAAGATTTCTTAAAATATATATTTTAAGAATACAAATTGGTGATTTTATTTGATTAAAAATAATATTCCGGAAAATTAAATACAAAAATTAAGTATAAGAATACTTAATAAATACAATAAAAATACGTATTTTTGTACGTATGAATACACACCGGAATACATCACCGAAACTTGGCAAAATACACGAGTCTAAAAAAATATAAGTATAAGTATACCCATCCTTGGGGAAATATTCATGGAAGGATTACAAGGCAAAATAAGTTAGAAATATATTATTTTAACTAATTTTCCAAATAATTGTTAAATATAATTTAAGTTAAAATATTATTATTTTAACGAATAATTATATACTTTGGAACAATATAATGTATATCAAGATGTAACTCAAAGTATGATTAAGTCATAGCAACTAAAACTAAGAGTCGTTACACGACCTAGCCGTCTAATAAAACATAGCACGTGTGTAGGTAGTTGCACGACTTCGGGACAGGATCTTTGAGTTACACCAGTTTACAGGACGCAAGATAGCGAGTTCATGTCCGCCCCTTTTCTTTAACAGTTTTCGGTTTATAACTTCGGGGGTGAAATACATGTTTCAATGTTTCCAATATTCAAATGCTTCAATGGTATGGTTTAGCTAAGGAATGAACTGTTAGATCACGTGGATGATGTAGTATCTCTCTTAAGTGCCATTAATCTAGTTTAAGACCGAGTGGCATGAGTGGTAGATCTATCTGGGTGTAGCGAGCCCCACCCATGGGTCCTTGTGTGGCCGCATGTGGTGACTATGTCGTTCCCGCTGGATGGACCGGAGGAAATCCGCTAGGTTTGAGCACCTCCAACGCACCACACATATTAAGGTCCTTGCAAAACATTAATGGTCTGTTCATAGACGCTTTCATACCGGTTATCATAGTAATTCTCTCAAATGTTTACAAGTTATTACGAGCTCACACACAAAACACATGAACTCGCTCAACTTTTGTTGATGTTTTCAAATTACATGTATTTCTGGAAATTGATAATGGATCTGGCGGGCGTTCAAAGTTTTAAGTTGCGTTTACAAGAAATGATGTCATCCGAGCTTTTGAAGGGTTTGACTTGAATGTTTTATTTCAGATAAAGCAAAAGAGTCAAAGCCTTGGTTATTATGTGTCTTTTATTAAAAGTCCTTTATTGGAACTTGTCTTATTAAAATGGCTTGTATGTTAAACTCGAAGTATTTGTTTGGTATTAAACAAATGTGGGTTGTATTATTTTGAACTATATTTATGGATGAACATCGTGGCTTTAATCATTTAGTTGTTTGGTGTAATTGAATGCAATGATATTAAGCAAGTCACACATAATACGCTTCCGCAAAAAAACAGGGTGTGATAATACTAAATCAGCTAGACTGTCACAGTACGCTAAAGATTAGTAAAGATTAAAAGTGTTAAACGGTCTCACTGATGATGTGTCTATAGGTTTTTACACATTTAGTAAGCTGTTTTCGGGATATGAACCTAAAATCTATATCTTATTTATTTCGTGGGGAACATCTCTCGGATATATAGGTAACCCCTGAAATCTTGTTTGAAAGATTGCATGTTTCTGAGATACGAGGTCTATATACTTAGTGATATCAGGGGTATTATACTAGGACTTCTGATATTGCGGAAGCAATGGCCTAGTCCTTGTATAATAACTCATGCGCTTTAAAAATAAAGCTTTCCCTCAGCATAAGAATTGATAAATATCGAAAGATGTGAATTAAGTGTTGTTGTAAAGAAGATCCCTAAGTGGGACACACCTCAAAGTCGAGCCATCATCTCTCTGTCTAAAGGGAAGTTCTAACCTGAGCTCTCATGGTCTCGCACTACCCTGAAAAAATATATCATTATAGTATATTCACCTGTAAGACTGAATATGGGGAATCTGGATACGAGAGTATATTCTGAGGTGGGACACGCGAATAAGTTAAGTTCTTAAAACACTAAATCTGTATCCTGAATCAGTTGAACTTTGTGTGAGAATTTAAGTGGATCAGTATGTCGACAATCTAGGTGAATCATTTAAAACTTAATGTGAAATAAGCTCAACGGTGCTAGTGACACATCGGTAGTTGATATGATCCTCTAACACATCTCACAAAAATATATTTGTAAATAGTTTCCTGTTATTTGATTTCAGCATAAACCCTAAAATATTTTCAGTGTGTTTTGACATAAACTTTCTAAAATTCAAAAAGATTTTATTTCTGCTTTAGTTTTGATAAACCATTGTTGAGAGCTGATCTTTAGAATCTCAGATGCGATGTAGAGAAAGTTTTTGTTGAACTACTGGGTTGGGAGCTAATCTGAATATTTGGAAATCTTCAAAAGTCAAATAAGTTCATTAAATTGAAACTTTTATCTTTCAGAAAAGGTTGAAAGTTTGTTTAAAAATGTCAGTTGGTTCGAATCGGGTCAACCAAGGTCATTAACTTGGACTTGGTCGACAATCGAGTAACCAGGGTCATTGACTTGGACCTGGATACTTGAGTGGATGTCCAAAACTGATAAAACTGAAAAAGTTTGAAAATTTGAAATTTTGGTTTGGACTGTCACCCAAGCGGATGACCATCCGATCAGATGGCCATCCGAATGGATGCAACCCCTATAAATAGTCATTCGACAGTCATAAGTTTCATTCGATCGATTGACCATCCGACACTCTGCCAAAATTTTCTCTCGATTTCATACGTTGATTCTGAGCCACTTGCCGAATCTCTTACATAGGCTTGTTGGTTTGCACATCATTCACTATGGTGAAGGTAAGTTCCACTGATTTCAACGTTTTATATGTGTTTTTGATGTTTAAACATGTCTACGGTGCCGACAGTGACGTATACGTAGATCTAGGCTTTGATTGTTGGTTTTTCATGAAATTGTTCATAGATCCTGATTAATCAGCCTTAGATTTAAGTGTTTACCGGTCCAATTTCATCATAACATGCCTTGATTTGAACTTAGATCCATTCGACAGTCTGAACAGCCGACATGCTATTTCTTTAGATCTAAGTAAAATTAGAGTGTTTTTGAAGAAATTGAACATAGGGTTTTCTTAATCGGTGATAGTTTTAAGAGAAATTGTGTTCAATTTTGTAAAAACATGAAAAATTTGAATTGATGTGTTTGAGTGTTCATAACTGTTCTTCATTGTCACTCGGATGACCATCCGAGCGGATGACCATCCGAACCATTTCACTATCATGTTCTTGAGTGCTTAACAGTTCTCACTCGAAGGACCATCTGATTGGATGACCATCTGGACCATCATGCAATCAAGTTCATGATTGTCATTCGATCGATTGACCATCTGGACCATGTTACATTCATGCTTATTTTGCCATCCCGTCGAATGGTCATTCGGACCATTTGTCATTCCAACCATTTGCCTGTCAGACCATATCCATCTGAGGGGATGACCATCCGGTCGGATGGCCATTTGACAACTTGTCATTCGAATGAAGTGCACAGTGTAAAGTGTTAGAAAAAATTTTCAAGTGTTTTGAAAATTTTTCACTGTCTACTATGTGTCTTGATAAGCGTGCATATCCTGATAATGAAAATTTTGCAGGCAAGGGCTTCTGATTTCCATAAAAAACACAATATATGTTGTGTGTTAGTTGAGAATTATCCAATATTGATCCGTTTAAAGATGTCGTGCCGTTTTTTAAGGAGAGCATGATCTTTAAGGCATTGACAGATAGGCATAAGTGCTACGGTTCACATGTTAGATTCTTTTGGAGTGCTGCACATTATGTGGAGGATGAGAAGGCGATACACTCAGCTGTGAGGATCAAGGACGAGAACGATAAAGATGCTGATCTACCAGTGAAGATCACAGTGGGTGATATTAGAAGAGTGTTGAACTTGCAGGATAAAGATGAAGATCCTATTATTGGGTCGGAAATATTGTGCAAAGGCTTTTGGCTAAGGATGGGATATACAGGATTCATAAATGATAAAGATTACACGAAGTCAATGTTCTGTAGACCTTACGAATTCTTGGTGCACTGTGTGATTCATGCCTTAGGGCATAGGAAGGGTGCATACGGCGAAGCTTCGGATTACATCATGAATATCATTTCACGCTTAGTGCTCAACAGACCATACAACATTTCTCAAGTAATTTTCAATCACATGCTGGACAATATAAAAGGTGAAAGATATGTCCAATATCCGAGGTTTGTACAGATGTTGATAGATGATCAAATTCCAAATTTGTTGAAGGATGCTAGTGATGAACTACCATTGGATCACATGGACAGTGAAACATTGAAACGTTTGGATGTGTATAGAGGAGTGAAACCGGAAGATATACTGAAGTATAGGCAGAAGTTTGCAAAGATAAAGAAGCCGGATTACGTAGCTCCAGAGGGTGATAGATGGAGATATGATGATAGTAATTCGGATAATGAAACAGATGGAATGAAGCTTCTTGTGCTTAAGAAGACTCGTTGGTGGTTTGTGAGAGATGAAAAGAGGAAGAGAAATCCAAAAGTGACAACGTCGAAAGTTGTGATAAAGGGTAAAACAATGAAGCATGAATCACCAGAAAGGTTGGTAGATATTCATTTGAATATTTTTTGAAAATGTTAATATTTGTATTACAGAAACAAAGAAGAAGAAATCACCACCACACCTGGTCTATGAGCCTGTAATTCCTCCAACAGAAGTGATCAATAAAGGAGTCGATCTACTCAAGATGTCTTTTGCTGATTATAAGAAGTTATCTACTGCACAAGGTGCTCAAGATGCGGCAAAGACAATGGAAAATGTTGAAGCTGGTGGAGAAAATCTGAAAGAAAAGTTTGTTGAAGGAGAGGTGCATACGGATTCCAGCGAGACAGAAAGTGATATTGATCCTACGAAGATAACACCTACTTCTTATGTAGGTGGAAAGTACAAGCTGAAGAAGTCTCCAAAGAAGAAAGCATCAGATGAGGAGGATGCTACTTATGTTCCAACACCGGTTGAAAAAGAGAATCTCAAAAAGAAAGGTATCCGTAAGCGCAAGGCACGTCCAACGGGTGATCTTCCAAGAAGAATCAAAGCTAGAAAAGATACAATATCTATTCCTCAACAAGATCCAGAATTTGAAAGAGTTGAAAGCGCTGAAGTGGAGATTACTGGAGTTAGAAAGTCAACACCTCCACCTCCACCTCCACCTTCACCTATTAATAAAACAATTCATATTTCTGAAGATCGTGAAAAGACTCCAGATCAGCCACCAAAGACAATGGAAGAGCCAACATCAGCAACAAAGAAACCACAAACTTCACAAAGCTCAAGCCACTAGTTTCCAAAAGTTCCTACTGATCTTCCATCTGATTTTGGAGATTGGTTCAATGATGGAAAGATTAATGCACTGACGAGGAAAGTAAGTATTCTAGAGAAAGCGAAAGCTGAAGCTGAAGCAGAGCTCAAAGCTACTAAAGAAAAGCTGAAAGATGTTGAAGCTGAAAACGTTGCTTTAAATAATGAAGTTGAAGAGTTGTCAGATGTGGTTGAACAGCTAGCTGAGAAGATCATGGAGGTTAATGCTCAGTACAAAGCAATGGATGAGTCTCACAAGACATTGACGGAGTTAGTTGGTGATCTGCATACATCTACTTCAAGTGAAAATGAAGTTCTGAAGAAAGAAGTAGAAGCGTTGAGAGCAGATAAGGTGATCAAAGATGAACAACTTAGCATGTTGTACACTGTGATAGAAAACAAGCTTAGAATCAATGTTCAAGCAGTTTACGACGAGATAGAAATCCAAAGAGTCGAGGCTCGGAGGATAGAAAGAGAGAAAAAGATTGTTGAAGAGGCTACAGAGAAAAGAAAGGGTCTTGTGATAGATAATGAAGAAATTCTTGGTTCATCTAGCCAGCAAGAACAACCAAAGCCTGATGATGAGGTAAATGCTTCTAATGTTGAAACTACTATTAATGATGTTGAGATGAAAGAAGCAGAGGTAGAGGTTGAGGCAGATGTCGTAGTAAACCTTGCTATTATACCTGCTGGAGAAGTTAAAGATATGCTTCACAGTGAGTTTGCTAGTCTTAGAAAGATTGAGGTCGAACGTCGTCGTCTGAAGACTAGAATGAATAAGTATAAAGTTGTTGATGATGATAAAGAGTTGGATGAAATGTTTGGTGATGAAGATGAAGATGACAAAGACGACAAAGATAAAAAGGATGATAAAGATGATAAGAATGATGATGATGATAAAGGTGCAAGTGGTTTGTTGATTGCAAAGCCTTCAGGTCCTAGTTCTATTGAATATTTCTTGAACGATGAGCTGAACGAACAACGTGAAGAAGATCAACATCATGGGGAGTCATCATCTGGAACCAAACATGCCAATATTGATGAGGTATTCCTTACCCTTGATAAAGTTATTTATTTGCATCATCCAGAGGAAGAGGGGTAGTTAGTCGAAAACTGGACAAGGGAGTCCATGTTAGAAGAGTTAGATATGGATGATGATATATTTAAGTTTGATATTGAGGAGGAGATTCCACCGACTCCTGATAGGGAGTATACTTTCAAGTTCGTGAATGAAGCTGATAATTTCAACGATGTAATCATTAAAGAAGGATCATATTCTGATGAAGACACTTCGTTTCACTATTTTGGGTTAGATAATGATTTTCCTACTTTCAATGAACTTTTCCAATCACACAACGAAGATGAAGTTAGAAAGAAAGTTGTGGAAAAGATTGCTACTGAAGGTGTTCTTGAAACTATTTCTAAAGAAGATCTTGTGGAAGAAAAGAAGAGATGGTTCAGAGTTATGCCAGAAGAGAGGAAGTTTAAACGACCGCTACAATTCTTTACAAGACATCCAGATAAATCTCTTGGTGATATTCTATCATGGGGTTACTTGGAAGATCTTAAGGTTTACGCGATCAAAAGAGAGTTTGGGGTACAATACTTTGAATTCCTATCTGATATAAAGACCTTACCTTGGTGGGATGTGGAGGAACTGGTGCAGACCAAGAATATCAAGCAATACTATTATGGTCCCGAGGTTAAATGTCACGAGCAGAAGTTGTGGGATTATATAAAGCTGCAAGCAAAGTCTAAATTTCCTGATTGGAAGCCACACCAACCAAAGTAGATTGTGAAGATTGATCCTCTCACTTGTGAGAAAGATATCACGCTAAAGATCAGACGTCCTAGGTGTTTGAAGAATATGCCGCTACGTGCAATGGAGCAAGACTTTTATAAAGACTTTAAAGGTTAGATGTTCAACCCTAGTACTTCAGAAGCAGTGATCACATTGTTGGATATAAAGACAGGAGATTGGAGGCACATACATGTGTTAGATCCTATGTGGTTGGTGAATTGCTCAAAGAAAGACATCGAATGCTTATTCTTCAACAAGATCATCTACAATGAACCTGATAAGGTACAAGCTCAACATTGTCAGAAGTTAGTGAACATTTACTTTGCTAAAGATATCAATTCTGGAAGATACTGAGAGTCAAAGTTCAGAGATCTTGAGTTGGAAGAATTCTTGAAGACAGAGCGTCGAAGTGAAAGGATGAAAGAGGTTAGAGCTAAAGCTGCTACAAGCGCTAGTTGGAAGTTGAAATGGCCTGTAACTGATCAGACACCTATTGAATCTCAAGAGAAGAAGATACCAACGTGGTCTAAAGCCAAAGATGGTGATCCAGAGTACAGGAAATGGTGGATTAACACTGGAAGACCTCTAAGGCAGAAAATGTTGGAAGAAAGGAAAGAAGAGAGGAGGATGAAAGCAAGAGATAGAAGACGCAACAGGAAGGCCCACTGAAGACTATACAGGAAGAAAGACTGTAGCTAGATCCAAGGGGGAGTCTGTAGATGCATAATGTCTGTAGCTTTCGTCTGTATTTAGTCTATATAAACCTGTTTGTTGTCTTTGTATAGTTTTGTATATGTTATATATCGAATCTGGGACGAAACGGAAGTTAACGTGTTTTGTAAAGTCCATCCGGATGGATGGGATCTATCCAATTGGATGGTCATACTCATCCTGATGGATGATCATCCGAACGAATGATCATCTGAACGGTATGTGATTTCTCCCGGATGGAGCGCGCCTATAAATAGGAGGTTTTGGTTCTCATTTGAGACATTAAGTTCTGACTCCTCTGGCGAAGCTTTTGCAATTTCTCTCTAGAAATCTGTACGATTCAACATCTTTAATAAGAATGAATGCTTTGAAAGGTGTCTACGTTGTTGATCTTTCTCCTACATCATAATTGGATTCCGCACAATTTGTGACAACCCGAATTTTCAAGGTCTTTCCTCGACACACTATTGTTTCGCAATTGTGTTTGCATAACTTGTTTGCCTTGTAATTGTGCACGTTTGTTATATGCTTGTGATGTTTGTTTGAAATGTTGTGTTATTATTTAATATACGAGGAATGTGTTTAAGGTGCTTAGTTATATAAACTTGTGAACTGGTTAAAAGTTAGGAACCTTCTCGACGAAACAGTTAGAGTTTCACCACACCTCACTCGACGAAACCTTGGAGTTTCGTCATGTCCATCATGACGAAACCTAGAGTTTTGTCGCCTCCCGTTGAAGTTTCGTAGGTATGGGCTTTCGGCCCATATAAGAATCAGTTATATATCTCTTCTGCGCACAACTTCACGTAATATCACAACCGGCGAAACCCTAGACTTCCTTTTCTCTCCTTTGCACTTGACGGCAGTTATTATTCATCATTCCTCTCGAAGTTCTTGCTTATCTCATCCTGCAACTGGTTAGTATATGAATAGATTACCCGATTTGATCTACTTGATTCATGGTCTATGATTGTTGTGTGTTAATGGTGATCTATTGTGAACATGGGATTTATTAGAAATTGTGCTTTCATGTGATATCAATTAGGGTTTGGTATTAGGCTGTTAGATGTGTAATGATTGGTATATTTTCATGCTTGTGTTATGATTCGACTAGTCTGTATTATGGATTAATGGCATGATAGATTGATGTTGGATGACGTATGATCAAGATATAATGTGTTTTAAAGTTTGATGAAGCTATTACTCGATTTGATTCAAATGATACTAGCCGTATGATAGTAATGATGTTATGATTATGTGAACTGTTAATGTGTTATTTGAGAATTGGTTGATGATGGTGTCGAAACCGTCGCTGATGATTAGGGTTCTAGGAGAATGAGAAACTGAAACAACGTAAATCTGTAACTGTTTCATCAATTATTGAGGGGTGACGAAACATCATGTGTGACGAAACCCTATAGGTTTCGCCACATTGCACTACGATGAAACCCCATAGGTTTCGCCATATTACATCTCGATGAAACTCCATATGTTTGGTCGCCTGGAGTTTCGCCGACCAGTGTATGATTCTCAACAGACTGTGTTTAACTTGTGTATGAAACCTGAATTCTCACTACTTGACTGTTTGTGGTATTGATCATGATCGAGGAAATATGAATTTGCATGCGAAACATAAATATGAACTGTGTATTTGATTGAGTAGTATAACTGTTATGTGTTAATCGATGATCACTACTTTGCATGCACACCATGATTTTAAATTACACGAAAACAATGTAAACATAAACTAACTGTGTATACGTGAATACCATAGGCTTTGACTGAATAAGTTTGAATGAATAGCTAGTCATACGGAGCAAACCAAGGTGAGTTCACCCTTTCTATAAGGCATGGGATTCCCGGTGGTTTGGGAATGGGTTAAGAAACTAAAACGGAACCCCCATATTCTTCTTGGGTAGAGTATGTACCTCCATCCTCGTTGAGAAGGATGACAACATTAAACCTACGTATTCTCCTTGGGTAGTTTACGTACTTCCTTCCTCAGTTGGAAGGACAACAACATATAACTTACTAGACAAAACTCTATCATTAAGTCCCTCATTTTTATATCGACTTAATCGTCGGGCCAATGGCGAGCGGGTCATTAGTTAAATAGCGCTATTAGGTTTGACAAGCCTCACACCATGCCGCAGAGGACGGGAGTGGACTAATGGATCTGGGCACTTAGTCAAGGATGATAGACATTGACGTAGGGCAAAACTTTTTCAGTTAGTTGTCGATATGGTAACGGTCTAGTGGTTACATGGGGTAGCCCCCACTGGTTATGGTTTGGGAAAAACAACGAACTGGATAACTTATGGATTTGAATTAACTCATGGTTTTTGGAACAACTATAAAATGGACAACCAACTGTGAACTCGCTCAACTTTGTTGTTGACTCGTTGTTACATGCCTTGAAGGTCGTTAGATGTTTAGCTGGAGCTTGCATGGAAGCAGTAGTCATTGTGGGACATGGACTGTTGAGTTCCATGTTAACATTTGAACTATTAAACTTGTGCTTGGGTTTTTAAACTTTATGCTTCCGCTGAATCATTTAAACTTTACTTTTTGTTTGTGACACCAATTATATTGTTTGGGTTGGATTTTTATTTACTTATTTATATTGTTCAATATGATTGTTGGCTTGATCCTGGTCAGTCACGCCTCCTGCAGTGTTACTCTCCTTGTGGATTTTGGGGGTGTGACAGATTGGTATCAGAGCCATTGGTTATAGTGAACTTGGATTTAAAAAGGGGAAAAGCTTTTTGGCAAAACCAGACTATAACCTGTATAGTGCTCAACGATCCACAACGATGCTTCGCTCCACGTGCAAGACTCAACACTATAGGTGGTATGGTTTATATTTGTATTGCCTGTCTATTAGTTTGCATAATGCATTGTTCGTGGTATGTTTAGTCAACGTAACGACAATTGTTTGAAACCTTGTGTGCTTACTCTCTTCTGTCATCCCACACTTATGCATTTTCGCGACACTTCTCTCACTTGTGCTTTCTTTGATGTGAAGATCATGAGTGGACGTCTGAATTTGACTCAAGCCCAGCTGACGGCTCTAATCAACGAACGAGTTGCTGAGGCACTCGCAGCAGCCCCTGCAGGAGGTATAACCTGCCATTCCAACCTATCCTAGGATGTTAGATCCTACTCTCGTGAACCAACTCTCGTGCTTAACCTTGTCTTTTCTTTCCCACGCAACAGGTCAACATGCTCAGCCTCCCGTATGCACGTTCAAGACTTTCATGGATTGCCGACCCAGTACCTTAACGGCGCAGAAGGAGCTGTAGGTCTTCTCCACTGGTTCGAGAAGATCGAATCCGTTTTTGAGATGTGTGAATGCCCTGAGGCTCGTAGGGTGAAATTTGCTACTAGAACACTCGAAGGTGTTGCGTTAACTTGGTGGACCGCGCAAGTACAAATGCTAGGGTTAGCAGCTGCTAATGCCACCCCCATGGAACGACTTCAAAGATCTGATCAAAGAGGAGTACTGTCATCGCGATGACATTCACAAGCTGGAAGTAGAGTTTTATAATTTGAAGATGACGGGGTCTGAAATAGAGGCGTATACGAAGAGATCGAACGAATTGGCTGCATTGTGTCCTACTATGGTGGACCCTCCTATCAAACGTATCGAGCTGTACCTCAAGGGTCTAGTGCCAGAGATTCAGAGCCATGTGACTGCGGCTAACCTTGGTACCATCCAGCAAGTCATACGGCTAGCCCATCGTCTCACTGACCAGGCAGTTGAGCAGAACAAGTTGCCTAAGCGTATTAGTGCTACCACTACTTCAGATGCACCTAGCGACAACAAGCGCAAATGGGATGGAAATTCAAGCAAAGGTTCTACTTATGTTCAGTCTCAGTCTCAGCAGCGAAGGACTGACGACTACAAGAGCCCCAGTCAGCAGTCTTCTGGGAATCAGGGTCAGAGTGGGTACAAGGGAAATCACCCTAAGTGCAATCGATGTAACTTGCACCACAGCGGGCCGTGCAACAAGGGTCATTGTCAGAGATGTAACAAGCTTGGTCACACAGCCAAGGAATGCAGAAGCCCCTATCCTGCGAATCAGAATCGTCAACAGCAGCCACAAGCTTCACAGAACCAGCAGCAACAGCAGCAACAACAGGGTAATAAGGGATGTTTTCATTGTGGTGCTCAGGGTCACTTCAAGAGACACTGTCCACAGCTGAACCAGAATCAGAACAACAACAACAACAACCAGGGAAATGGGAACAACAATGGGGGTAACAATGATGGCAACGGTGCCAAGGGACGTGTTTTCGTGATTGGTCAGGGTGATGCAAGGAACGATCTTAACGTTGTGACGGGTAAGTTTCTACTGGATGACTTCTATGTTTCTGTTTTATTCAATTCGGGTGCCGATACTAGTTATGTGTCCATAAAAGTTAGTCAGATGCTTAAGCGTACCCCAATTCCCTTAAACACCAAGCATGTTGTAGAACTAGCAAATGGTAAAAATCTTGAGGCCACACACATAGTTAAGGGTTGTAATCTTGTTCTTGCTGATCAGGCCTTCTCTATCGACCTCATTCCTATCGTTCCGGGTAGCTTCAACGTTGTCATTGGGATGGATTGGTTATCTCAACATCAAGCGGAAATTCTTTGCAAGGAGAAAATTGTCCGCATCCCTCGTTCTGGTGAAGAACCTCTCGTGATTTGTGGTGACAAGTGTGGTGCAGTAGTAGGCATCATATCCTTCCTTAAGGCCCAGAAGTGTTTGCGAAAGGGTCATGCAGCTATCCTAGCCCTCATTACTGACACCTCAACGAAAGAGAAGAAGATAGAAGGCCTTCCGATCATACGCGACTTTCCTGCGGTATTTCCTAAGGAATTACCTGGTCTTCCGCCTCATCATCAAGTCGAATTTCAAATCCAGCTAGCCCCTGGAGCAGCACCCATAGCTCATGCATCTTATCGTTTAGCTCCATCAGAACTAGAAGAATTGTCCACACAACTGCAAGAGCTCTTGGACAAGGGTTTTATCCGTCCTAGCTCATCGTCTTGGGGAGCTCCAGTCTTGTTTGTGAAGAAGAAAGATGGTACCTTCCGAATGTGTATTGACTACCGTGAACTTAACAAGGTGACTGTGAAGAATCGTTATCCTCTCCCGCGTATTGACGACTTGTTCGACCAGTTGCAAGGGTCGAGCTTCTACTCTAAGATTGATCTGAGATCGGGCTATCATCAACTGAGAGTCAGAGACGAGGATATCTCCAAGACAGCATTCAAAACTCGTTATGGACACTACGAGTTTCTAGTTATGCCTTTCGGATTGACAAATGCACCTGCGGTCTTCATGGATCTCATGAACCGAGTGTGTAAACCTTACCTGGATAAGTTTGTTATTGTTTTCATCGACGACATCCTGATCTATTCTAAGAGTCAGGAGGAACACGAGCATCATCTGCGTCTTATTCTGGAACTTCTTCGAGCAGAACAGCTTTATGCTAAGTTTTCGAAATGCGACTTTTGGCTTCGTGAAGTCCATTTTCTAGGCCACGTGGTAAACGGGGATGGGATTCATGTGGATCCATCCAAGGTTGACTCGATCAAGAACTGGCCTGCACCTCATACGCCAACTGAAATCCGCTAATTCTTGGGTTTGGCGGGTTACTACAGAAGATTTATCAAGGATTTCTCAAAGATTGCGCAACCTCTCACTTCACTAACTCAGAAGGGTGTCACCTATCGTTGGGGTGATGCACAGGAATCTGCGTTTCAGCACTTAAAGGAGAGATTTTGTAGCGCACCTATTCTCTCGTTACCTGAAGGCATAGACGATTTTGTGGTTTACTTTGACGCGTCAATTCAAGGACTTGGTTGTGTGTTGATGCAATGTGAAAAAGTCATTGCTTATACATCACGCCAACTTAAGTTCATGAAAGGAACTACACTACACACGATCTGGAGCTGGGAGCTGTTGTTTTCGCACTCAAGATATGGAGGTATTACCTGTATGGTACCAAGTGCACCATTTACACCGATCACAGGAATCTCCAGCATATCTTCGAACAGAAGGAGTCGAACATGCGACAGCATCGGTGGGTTGAACTTCTACATGACTATGAGTGCGCGATCAAGTACCATCCGGGCAAAGCCAATGTTGTGGCTGACGCCCTCAGTCGAAAGGAGACTAAACCTAAGCGTATACGTGCGTTACAGCTTACCATCCACTCTAGTCTTCCCGCTCAGATACGAGATGCTCAGATTGAAGCATTGAAAGCAGAAAACATCAGGGCCGAGTCCCTGAGAGGATCAAAGAAACGGTTAGAACAAAAGGAAGACGGTGCTTATTACGTAACAGGGTGCATCTGGGTTCCACTTTATGGAAACTTACGCGAGCTTGTGATGGATGAAGCACACAAGTCTCGATACTCGGTACATCCTGGCTCGGATAAGATGTACCACGATCTCAAGACTACGTACTGGTGACCCCACATGAAAGCCAACATAGCAACCTACGTTAGTAAATGCTTGACTTGTGCGAGAGTCAAAATCGAGTACCAGAAACCATCAGGCCTACTTCAACAACCAGAGATCCCGACCTGGAAATGGGAGCAAATTTCCATGGACTTCGTTACTGGCCTACCTAGATCTCAGCGAGGAAATGATACCATTTGGGTGATCGTGGATCAACTAACCAAGTCTGCACATTTTCTGGCTATCAAGGAAACGGATAAGTTTTCTACTCTAGCAGACATCTACCTAAAGGAAGTAGTTTCGAGGCACGGGGTGCCAACCTCCATCATTTCTGATCGTGACTCACGTTTTACATCTGAATTGTGGCAAGCGATGCACAAGTCCTTTGGCTCTCGATTAGACATGAGCACGGTGTATCATCCACAGACGGATGGGCAGTCTGAACGCACCATCCAAACCCTTGAAGACATGCTTCAGGCATGTGTAATCGACTTTGGTAACGGTTAGGAAAGACACCTCCCGTTAGTAGAGTTTTCGTATAACAACAGTTACCACACCAGCATCCAGGATGCTCCGTTCGAGGCATTATACGGATGGAAGTGCCGATCACCCCTTTGTTGGGCAGAGGTTGGCGACAGCCAAATCACTGGCCCAGAACTCGTCGTAGACACAACAGAGAAGATTGCTCAGATACGACAATGAATGGCGGTAGCTCATGACCGTCAGAAAAGCTACGCTGATAAGCGAAGGAAACCACTCGAGTTCCAGGTTGGGGATTGAGTACTACTTAAAGTCTCACCTTGGAAAGGTGTAGTTCATTTTGGTAAACGAGGCAAACTCAACCCGCGATATGTCGGACCCTTCAAAACCACAGAGAAAATAGGCAAAGTGGCCTACAAACTGAACCTGCCTGAAGAACTCAGCGGAGTTCACAATGTATTCCACGTGTCAAATCTGAAGAAGTGTCTATCAGATGAGACCCTCATAGTTCCTCTCAAGTAACTCACCATCGACGATCAGCTGAGATTCGTCGAAGAACCTGTAGAGATTACAGACCGAGACGTTAGGTTCTCAAGCGAACCAGAATACCTCTTTTTCGAGTTCGCTGGAACTCCCGTCATGGCCCAGAGTTCACCTGGGAACGAGAAGACCAAATGAAACACAAGTATCCCCAGTTGTGCGAGAAAAGTGCAACCACTACTGAGGCTGAAGCTACTGCGGAATTTCGGGACGAAATTCCAAACCAACGGGGGGATGATGTGACACCCCAGGAAAACCAAGAAACCACACAACCTAACTAGCTTCCTCAGTAACCACGTGCTAAATTTCGGGACGAAATTTCTTTCAAGTTAGGGATGATGTGACAACCCGAATTTTCAAGGTCTTTCCTCGACACACTATTGTTTCGCAATTGTGTTTGCATAACTTGTTTGCCTTGTAATTGTGCACGTTTGTTATATGCTTGTGATGTTTGTTTGAAATGTTGTGTTATTATTTAATATACGAGGAATGTGTTTAAGGTGCTTAGTTATATAAACTTGTGAACTGGTTAAAAGTTAGGAACCTTCTCGACGAAACAGTTAGAGTTTCACCACACCTCACTCGACGAAACCTTGGAGTTTCGTCATGTCCATCATGACGAAACCTAGAGTTTTGTCGCCTCACGTTGAAGTTTCGTAGGTATGGGCTTTCGGCCCATATAAGAATCAGTTATATATCTCTTGTGCGCACAACTTCACGTAATATCACAACCGGAGAAACCCTAGACTTCCTTTTCTCTCCTTTGCACTTGACGGCAGTTATTATTCATCAATCCTCTCGAAGTTCTTGCTTATCTCATCCTGCAACCGGTTAGTATATGAATAGATTACCCGATTTGATCTGCTTGATTCATGGTCTATGATTGTTGTGTGTTAATGGTGATCTATTGTGAACATAGGGATTTATTAGAAACTGTGCTATCATGTGATATCAATTAGGGTTTGGTATTAGGCTGTTAGATGTGTAATGATTGGTATATTTTCATGCTTGTGATATGATTCGACTATTCTGTATTATGGATTAATGGCATGATAGATTGATGTTGGATGATGTATGATCAATATATAATGTGTTTTAGAGTTTGATGAAGTTATTACTCGATTTGATCCAAATGATACTAGCCGTATGATAGTAATGATGTTATGATTATGTGAACTGTTAATGTGTTATTTGAGATTTGGTTGATGATGGTGTCGAAACCGTCGCTGATGATTAGGGTTCGAGGAGAATGAGAAACTGAAACAACGTAAATCTGTAACTGTTTCATCAATTATTGAGGGGTGACGAAACATCATGTGTGACGAAACCCTATAGGTTTCGCCACATTGCACTACGAAGAAACCCCATAGGTTTCGCCATATTACATCTCGACGAAACTCCATATGTTTGGAAGCCTGGAGTTTCGCCGACCAGTGTATGATTCTCAACAGACTGTGTTTAACTTGTGTATGAAACCTGAATTCTCACTACTTGACTGTTTATGGTATTGATCATGATCGAGGAAGTATGAATTTGCATGCGAAACATAAATATGAACTGTGTATTTGTTTGAGTAGTATAACTGTTATGTGTATACGTGAATACCATAGGCTTTGACTGAATAAGTTTGAACGAATAGCTAGTCATACCGAGCAAACCAAGGTGAGTTCACCCTTTCTATAAGGCATGGGATTCCCGGTGGTTTGGGAATGGGTTAAGAAACTAAAACGGAACCCCCATATTCTTCTTGGGTAGAGTATGTACCTCCATCCTCGTTGAGAAGGATGACAACATTTAACCTGCGTTTTCTCCTTGGGTAGTTTACGTACTTCTGTCCTCAGTTGGAAGGACGACAACATATAACTTACTAGACAAAACTCTATCATTAAGTCCCTCATTTTTATATCGACTTAATCGTCGGGCCAATGGCGAGCAGGTCATTAGTTAAATAGCGCTATTAGGTTTGACAATCCTCACACCGTGCCGTAGAGGACGGGAGTGGACTAATGGATCTGGGCACTTAGTCAATGATGATAGACATTGACGTAGGGCATAACTTTTTCAGTCAGTTGTCGATATGGTAACGGTCTAGTGGTTACATGGGGTAGCCCCCACTGGTTATGGTTTGGGAAAAACAACAAACTAGATAACTTATGGATTTGAATTAACTCATGGCTTTTGGAACAACTATAAAATGGACAACCAACTGTGAACTCGCTCAACTTTGTTGTTGACTCGTTGTTACATGCCTTGAAGGTCGTTAGATGTTTAGCTGGAGCTTGCATGGAAGCAGGAGTCGTTGTGGGACATGGACTGTTGAGTTCCAAGTTAACATTTGAACTATTAAACTTGTGCTTGGGTTTTTAAACTTTAAGCTTCCGCTGAATCATTTAAACTTTACTTTTTGTTTGTGACATCAATTATATTGTTTGGGTTGGATTTTTATTTACTTATTTATATTGTTCAATATGATTGGTGGCTTGATCCTGGTCAGTCACGCCTCCTGCGGTGATACTCCGCTTGTGGATTTTGGGGGTGTGACACAATTGTGGTGATTGCAAATCTGACCTGAGCGAGTTCATTCAAACCGAATTCCAGGTCCTCACAGGATTCAAGCTTTTTGCACCTCTCCCGTAGTGAGTAATGCCCGCTCTGACTCGTGAGGTGTTACTGGGCTTGAACCAGGTTCTCGCAGGATCTATACACTGAACGAGATATATAATTACCCAAACCACCCTTCTAACCCCTTCCAGGCAATTAACATGCTTTATATAGACCGTAAAGACATGAATATGTTGAATCAACGAACATATGAAGAATGATTGAGTAAATTCACCTTCAATATAAAAAAAATATCTATGAATGTCATTAATACATACCCAATTAAAAAGTAGCCAAAGATTGGAAATCATAAAAGAAAATACATAAAAGAAAAGTCTTCACCAAGTGATGTAAGAATTTAGCCAATCATGGCCTTTGTTTGACAAAGATTCTTACAATCAATCTTGGATCCCAAGACTACACACACACACTCTAAAGATGGAAAATGGATGATGGTGTTGTAGTGGTGGTGGAGTGGTGACAGGTGAGAGAGAAGTGGTTTGCCAAGGGATGAGTTAAAGTGGAACCAAGCACTCCTATTTATAGCTGTAAACAGAAGCTTCAGCATGGTCCGTGCCCGCCTGGCACGGCCCCGTGCCCATCTCTCTCTCTCATCCTCATTAACTTCTTGTCAGACATTGTACTAACATGGCCCCGTGTGTCAATGGCATGACCCGTGGCCAAAGTACTTGTTGTACTATCGCAGATTCTTCAAATCTTTGAGTTGACCACGCCCCGTGTTGGCTTAGCACGGCCCCGTGTTGGCTGCCATTTTTGTCTTTTACAGTTGTCTTTTTCCTCTGCCCAGTATCCACCCTTGGACACGGCCCGTGTCAGGTGGACACGGCCCCGTGTCAGCCTTCTGTTCTTGTTATTTTGAGGTTTGGATGTGAGTCGGCGCTTGGCGAACTCCGGCAATTCCTTCTTCTTTACATTTATGTTGGATTTTGCTGTCTTTTTGCTCATTTTGCTAATTAAACTCTTTTATCCCTGAAATATAAAAGGAAAGAAAACACGAGTTTTTTTTTCAACATTAGTACTAAAAAAGGGTTGCTTATACGCCGTATTTGACATAATTTATATGTTGTATTTTGTTTACATCAATAGGCCAGCAGGTTTTTACACATTCGTAAATTGATTTCGAGATATAAACCTAAACCAATAACTTTCTTATTTCATGGGGAACACCTCTCGGATATATGGAGTTAGTATTCCAAAATTTCGTTTGAGAGGTTGTCTAATTCTGAGATATTAGGTCTTTATACTTATTGATATCTGGGGTATTATACTTGGTCTTCTGATTTTGCGTGTGACAACCGGTGATTTACGACCCTTAATTACGTGATTAACAGGCTATTTATACGACATTAAATAGTGTTTACGATGCTAATTAACTGAACCAGGCCCTTGGAGTGCCTGTGAACGCCTCTTCAACATTACAGTGCGCATATGACGATCCGCGAAGAAACTGCTGAAAATTTAGTTGTGACAAACCGATACCGTACAAAATACTGACAACGCCTCTATTATACGCATTTTAATTTTAAAGATTTTATGTTGTCGACACTTATGGAGTTTGGGTTGCGATATCGGGTCTCGTAGGAATTACGGGACACTTACACATGAGATGGGCTTGTGGGCCCTGTGCCCAAGCCCAAAACCCACAAGCCTAAACCTGCACATAATATATTAGAATCTATACAAGATTCATAAAATCTATAGAAGATTCACAAAATCTATGGAAGATTTATAAAAGAGTTAATTGCCATTTTAGTCCCTGTGGTTTGGCCCAATTTGCCAGTATAGTCCAAAGGTTTCATTTTTAACATCTGGATCCAAAAACGTTTCATCGTTGCCATTATGGTCCAACTGACTTAACTCCATCCATGGACCTCAGTTAAGTCAGGGGCAATGTTGTCATTTCATATATTATTTTTAATTCCACTTTATTTTTTTCTTTTAATCATTTATATAAGATTTATCTTATATATAATAATTATAATAACATATATCTATATATATGTATACAGATATTGTGCAGGTCAACCACCTCTCATCTCTCACTCTCTCCTGTCTCTCTCTCATTCACAAACAAACACCTGATCCTCCTTCCGATGTGCGACCAGCAGAGCTCCGGGGAGCTTCGGCCGATATTCCGGTGACAACACACACACCTCCACCACAAACTGTTCATCTCTACCCACACCCCCTTTTCGTCTGACAAAACGAATGCAACACCACCGCTCATCTCACACTCTCTCCTATCTCTCTCTCTCTCTCTCTCTCATCCAGTGATGGTTCACGGTGGCAGGAGGTGGGTGTTGATGGTGATAAACAGCGGCGGTGGGTGTTGATGGTGAGTTTGTCGTTGTGGATGTTTACGGTGATAACAGTGGAGGTGGGGTGTTGCTGGTGATGATGGCGGAGGTGGGTGTTGATGGTGATAAACGGCAGCGCTGGGTTGTGGGTTTTGTAGGTGGTGATTGATTTGAAGATCTATGTGCGATTTGAACTTGGAGGTTGTGATTGATTGGGTTGGGAATGGGCGGTGCAAGGTGGTGGGTTTTGTAGAGGGTGAAGGTGTTTCAGTGATGGTTCACGGTGGCAGGAGGTGAAGGTGTTTCAGTGAATTTGGGGGTTTTATGAGATGAGAGAGAAGCAGATCTTTGATGAGGGAAGGGAGGCGGAGGTGAGATGATGGCGGTGGCAGCGGCGGTGATGGTTCACGGTGGCAGGAGGTGAAGGTGGTGGTTCATAGAAAGAGAAAGTTCAAAGCTTGGTGACTGACGTATATGAGGAACCTCCGACCAGACCGCCACTAACCCTCACTCGGTGTTTTTCTTTTCCTCTTTCACCGGTTCAACAGGGGGTTCCATACACCTGGTTCTTTACCTCGATTCAGGTGGAAATTGCGTGTATCAGGTGCGTTATTGGGTCGACTTTCGGATTGTTAATCGAGTCTTGTTTTGTGTAATTTGACGTTATTGTAAGCTTTTGATGAGTTTGTTTTCTTGAAACTGATTATGGGAATTGAAAGGATCCAGTATTGTAAGCTGTGTTCTGTCTCATTTTGATTAAACTTGAATGAATCCTTTTTTAAAATGAGAGTCAGAATTGAAAAGGGGTTGGGTAAATTGCAATGTGAGTTACATGTGTTGAGGCTGCTGTTTTGAAGTTGGAATCCATAAAGGGGTGGGTGGGTGGTGGTGGTGGTTTCACTAGTGAAGGCAGGGAGTGGTGGTTGGGAGCGAGCATGTGGTGGTGGTGTGGCAAAGAGAGAGATGTGGTGGTTTATTAAACTGGGTTTGTGGTGGTTTATTAAACTTGGTTTTAATAATGATAAAAATAAACCTTTAATTAAAATAATAGACAAAATGACAAAAATACCCTTTGACTAACTGAGAAGCATGGATGGGGTTAAGTCAGTTGGACCAAAATGGCAACGATGAAACGTTTTTGGATCCAAATGTTAAAAATGAAACATTTGGACTATACTGGCAAATTGGGCCAAACCACAGGGACTAAAATGGCAATTAACTCTTTATAAAAATCTACCCAAGATTTACTAAATCCTACAAGATTTGCAAGATCCACACAAGATCTTTAAAATCTCAACATCTTTATAAAAAGGGTCTACCCTTGAATTTATTTATTTATTTATTTTTTTTTTTTATTTTTTTTTTTTTTTTGAGCAGACAACACAACACCTCATTCCCCTTATCCCCCTCATTCCCTCTCTCTCTCTCTCCCGATTTCAATACAAACAGAACACACACACAAACATAAAATGCTCCATCTTCTTCTTAAATCCAACCACCCACACCTCGATTCCCCTGTAAACACCACATATACAACCAAACAACTTATTTAAATCTCCTTCCTCAAGTCTGATGACCGGAATGAAGCTCCGGCCGACGTTCCACCTGCAACAACCCCCCTTCTCCGTTGTGTGTAACCGGCCGACCACCACCACCGTTTGGTGGTGGTGCGATGACAAAGAGAGAGAGAGAGAGTTCGGGAGGAAGAGAGAGAGATCGAGGGAGTGATGGCGAAGCACAGTCGCCGGCAGCGGCGGAGCCGGCCGGACATCGGCGGATCTCGGCGGTGATGGGGGTGATGTCAGTGGTAACTTTCTTCTTTTTTTTGGTAAACCCCCTTTTTATTCCTTTCATTTTGTTTCTCTTTCTGAAGAATCTGAGGAAAGATGATGACCTATAATGACGGTGGTGTTGAACGACAGATGTGGTGGTGTCTCAGGTCTCGGCTCAACTTGGTTCGGGTCAACAGTGGTTATGTTGTTTCGGTTCAACCCGGTTCAGATTCAAGTTCGGTCAAACGGCTCGGGTCAATAGTTTCAGTTCAAGTCAAACTGGTCAGTGGTTCGGATTTCGGTCAAAGTCGGTCAAAGGTCAGCCGGTTCGGGACAGATTTGGTCAACGGCTGGTCGACTCGGTCAACTCAGTCAACGTTCGACGCGAAGATGGGTAAAGTCTAACGACACGTTTAATATTTACGTAATTTTAAGATTTTATTTATTTCGTGAACGAGCTCGAACCATTTCGTTTATAATTTAGTTTATATTTTGAAATGCTTGACGAGATATATTTGATTACATTGCGTTGGTTATTGGTTGAATTTTGAAAAATATAGCGACACTTAGATGTCGGGATCATCGAAAAACAGAGGAAACTCTGTCCGTTTTTCATTAAAAACCCGAACTACAAACGTATTTAAAGCTTAAAAACGACACTAATCGAAATATAAGTTTTCTTATAAAAATAAGTATAGAAGTGTCTTTCTTTTGGCGACTTTGCATGACTTACAAAAACGACAATTTGGATATTATATCCAACGATGCTTTTATAAAATGAAATGTGGTATAATATTTCCAATCCTTTTATTATTTTCGGCAATTCTTTCAAGTACCGAACAATACGAAATCGTTTTATAAAAATAAATATAGTTTATATTTATTTCAAATATCAAATGACATGATTTCGATATAGTTTTCCAAGTATCAAACAACACGGATTCGCTTTAAAAAAATAAATATAATATATATTTATTTTCAAACACAACGACTCGATGATTGTTTTATAAAATAAATATAACTTTTATATTTATTTCAAACGCCTCAATGGCATACGATATATAATGCGAGTTTATTATATATATTCTTTTCATAAAACACTCGTCATATACACATACGATTTCTCGAGACGGCTAACGCGATTACAACAAAATATTTATATATTTTTATAAATATTTGTATACTTTAAAATCTTTCGAAAACTAAGTGTGTATAGACTTAGTAAATTATCGTAACAATAAACGAAACTTAGCAAGTATAACTTCATCGTTTTCATTAAGTTAACAACGTACCGTCAAATCGTTCGATTAACGACTCGGTAGAGCTCGGTGACACGTAGTTAGTTACCGCTTTTATTTAGAAACTTATTAGATATTCCGTGTTAGGAATATTGTAGAATGCACGCTAGCGAGTCTCGCCTTGGAAACGACAACACGAAGTCGTATATAGCTAGCTTTGCATAGGAATATTCAGGTGAGTTCATAACCCCACTTTTTTTACGATTTTACATTTTTATAAATGTTTTCGGGGTGGAAAGACATGCACTTTTTGCAAAGCATACAAGAATTACATATTTCTAAACCATGATACGAATGGATTACAAAGAACTCAAATGGTTTACGAATGATTTGTACTAAAGATACCGGTTTTACAAAACAAATGCGCATTTTCGAAACATGAATGATCTTAATGATTAGGGACGGGATTATCCTAGTTATAATAATGGGATTGGGTCGGTCTGCGTACCCGTAAAATGAGACAACCCAGTGAGTTCATGCTCCCCCTTTTCTTTTAACTGTTTTCAGTTTTATAACTTCGGGGGTGAAATACATGTTACAAATGTTACAATGTTTACAAATGGTATGATACAAAAACAAGAAGCACTCTTGGTGAGAACGAGTACCAAGTATGATGCGTTTTGAGAATACAAGAAGCACTCTTGGTGAAAACTAGTACCAAGTATGATGCTGATGCGTATTGAGGAATGATACGAGAAATCGTGTCACAAATAGGGTACCATAAGCACCATTAATCAACAATATACCTAGACCGCAAAACAAAAGGTTAGATCTAATGGGTTTCGGGCAGCCACACTCTTGGTGAGAACGAGTACCAAGTAGTGCTTTTGTGTCTCATAAAAACGTGATAAATGCCTATGGTTTGGTGACTTCCTATGTCGTGTCACAT
This sequence comes from Helianthus tuberosus, assembly GCA_030545235.1. Taxonomy (NCBI): domain Eukaryota; kingdom Viridiplantae; phylum Streptophyta; class Magnoliopsida; order Asterales; family Asteraceae; genus Helianthus; species Helianthus tuberosus. Next base: position 110,125,777 of record CM060383.1, read on the forward strand.
GTTAATGGCCTTGCAACCCATTAACAACCTTAATACATACAGGAATACGTGATTTATACAAGAATACTTGATTTATGAAAGAGTACGTGATTTATACAAGAATACGTGATTTATACTAGAATACTTGACTTATACAAGAATACTTGATTTATACAAATTACATACCATGTTTTATACAAATTCAAAGCATAGGATTATGCGGGCATGAAGTCAAAGTCAGGGTGGGCATTGACGGTTACATAAAGCGTTACAAATACAAAGTTTCCATACAACATGACAAGAAAATGATTTTAAATTCGTTTTCTCAACAATACTTCAAAAACCGATTATTCAAAAAAGATTTATTTCAAATCTTTTACAACAAACTATGAACTCGCTTAACTTTATGTTGATTTTTCGCATGTTTCTTTCTCAGGTTGCTTTTCAGAAATTATGGCACGGTTGGAATAGGAGAACCAAGTGGAGTCGAGTACTTAGTGGCGTTCATTTTCTAAAAGACTTAGCTTATTTTGCTTCCGTTGTGCAATGAAGATACCAGTCCAGTCACGCCAATGCTCTGATATTTCGGGGTGTGACAGATTGCGTCAGCAATGGCATAGACCTCGTATAATGCCTTTACGCTTAAAACATCCCCCCCCCCCCCCCCCCGCATAAAAATTGAGAAAATATCGAAAGATATATATCAAGTGCAGTGGTAAAGAGATTCCTAAGTGGAACACACCTTAATTCGAGCCTTCATCTCTTTGACTGAACGGAAGTTCTAACCTGAGCCCTCAAGGTCTCGCACTAACCCAGAGACAGATATCAATTAGGTATATTCACCTGTAAGACTGAATCTATGGAATCTTGATGCGGAAGTATATTCTGAGGTGGGACACGCGATTAAGTTAGTTCTTAAAGCATTAATCTCGTATCTTGAATCAATTGAAATTTGTGTGAAAATTTAAGTGGATCAGTATACTGACAATCTAAGTGAATCATTTAGAACTTAAAGTTTATATAGATCAACGGTGCTAGTGATGTGTCATAAACTGATATGATCCTCTGACGCAACCTCAACAAAAACATGTCTGTAAATATTTCATTGTTACATTTTATTTCAGACAAAATCACAAAAAGATTTTAAGTATGTTTTAGCATAAACTTTGTAAAATACAAAAAGATTTTCATTCACTTTATGTTTCGACAATCGATGTTTGAAAGATGAGTTTCAAAATCTTAGTCTGCTGAACATGTCTTAGAAAATAACAAGTTCATTAATTTGAAACTTGAGGTTTTTTTATCGAAGAAACCAAAAATAGTTTGTGAGTCTCCAAGGTCATTAATTTGGACTTGGTAGATAATCAGATAGACGAAGGTCATTAAATTGAACTTGATTATCTGTGAGGGTTTATGATAGTTGGATGCTTTAATGTCAAATATAAAGTTAGTTGATAAGGGGAGAAGAGTCAGGTTTTGATCCTGAACCCACAAATTTCGTGGTTTCAATGTCAAATATTTGTGTTTTAGAGCCAAGTTATCAATCCTGGAAATCTCAAATAAGTTTTAATTGTCAAATAAATTCAGAGAAATCCAGGTTTTTTATTACTAAAATCGAAATTCTTACAAGTGGTTTGAATTGTCAAATTATCAGATTAAGCCAGGTTGAGATCCTGAAAGCTCAAAGCAAAGGGAAGCCTGGAAAGAGAGTTTGACGAAAGGGGGAGCTGACAAATCAGGATGTAAAGAGGAGTCTATGGTTTTGAAGTGTCAAAGCTTCTTGAAGAATCAGAGTTGATAAAGACTAGCTACGAGATTGACTGCAACAATATCCAAGGGGGAGTCTATGAGTGCATATGTCTATCGCTTCCGTCAATCACGTATCATAGCTAACAGATGAGACAAGACAAGGTTGATCAGTGTTTAAAAGTATAACATTCATATACACAACCTAGGTTCGCACGGATGGACATGATATCGGTCCGCATGAACTTATGCGCAGATTTAGGGTTTATCACATGCTGATCCGCATATAGTAGGTCCGAGCGAACCAAGGTGCGTCCGTGAATAGTTATGCACGGATGGACTTCTATGTTGAGCTGATATGCGCGAACCAGGAACATCTATAAATAGGAGTGTCTTGTTCATTTGTAATGGTACATCTTTGACTAGAAAGGGGAAACTCTGTAAAAGTGATTTCGTAGTTTTGTATTGTTAATCAATCAATAGAAATCAACTTAAATTTAGTTGTTCTTGTTCAATACAGTCTCGTACTTGGATTCTGCACAAGATACGAGATCTACGCAATCAACGGAACATCGGAATCGATCCAAACACGTTCTCTCAGTCTCCATTGTAACCAGAGTAAAAGGTTATTATAAAACATAGTGACATATACATAAGGGTCACCCATATTAAGTGTCATATTGTATACTTTAACATCTACAATATAAATGAACCATCAAATGTAAACATCATTTTCATGAAACAAAAGTAATTATATGAAACCTCGAAGTACATAATTATAAAAGGCAAAAGGTATAATCAGTTAACAATCTCATGGTCAGAATTTTATACCTCAAGTTAACAATCACAAAATTTATCCTCTTGCTTTCCTTTCCAGCACGATTAAACACATCCAAGTCGGTAGTAGATACGACATAACCCATTATATCACACCCCAACCGATGGCGAAATCATCGTGGCATGGCACTAAGCGAAACAGATTGTTCACGAGAATCCAAAACAACTATTAAGTGAAAATATATTTAACGTTCATGTCCCATACCAAAAACATATAAAGCATAAACAATTATTACAGATAATTGTCTCATAAACAAAATAAGTTGTTCCGACAACTCAGATTTATTTAGTTTTTTTCTAGACTCCCTAGCTGGTTCGTCATAGCACAGCAAGCAAAGCATCCTAATTAACCTGTCACATACGTTAAAATAAAGTCAATACACAGAGTGTAAAGGTGAGTACACAAGTTTGCATAGCATATAGTATAGCGAAAGCGTTTACGCATAACCAGCATGTAACATGTAGAAATGTGAAGCAAGTAAGCTATCGACAATGAAGAATGCAACCAACATGACTGCGAGTTATAGATTGCGCAACACATTATCACCACTGTGACCATGTGAAGTAAAACCCTTAACAACCCCTATCCACGACAGGTGCTGAGTCCAAACTATAGTACTATCGTTGCTAAGGTGTCAGGCAAACAATCACTGTGTAAACATAACATACAAGCATTCATCGAGTCACGTATAACATGCGAGAGCGGTTAGCGTTAAAAGTATTTTTGTTGCGTGTTCGATGTGATTTGATATAGTAACGTATGTAACACCCAAAAGCGTTAAAAGAAAATGGGTTCGAGTATACTCACAGTATGTGTTTAGTAAATAAACATAGCCTTGGATTGAAGGGAGCGCTTGGAGATTAGCCTGAGTACAGAACGATAGCGTAAGCGTTGAACAGCATGTAAACTGTGAGCTGAGCGTCGAATGGTGAGTCGAGCAGATGGCCATCCGGATGGATGACCATTCGGACGGTTGGTCATTCGATCGGGTGAGTGTGTTTGTTGTTGGGATTGAACCCTATCAGAGGAACAGTTGATTAGGGCCAAAACCGGATCAGAGCAGTGGATCCAAAATAAGCAGATGTTATGTTTTCATTCTCTCCCCTTGAAAGTGGTTTCTACATCTGATGGCCTCCATCCACTGATCCTTTACATCAACTGTTGACTTACAACTGCTGATCATGTTAAAGACTGATGAAGACTAAAGCCCTGTTTGATCAATCTACTGCTATGGGTCAAGCACTGCTGAAGATATCAAGTACTGCTGGAGTCACAACAGTGGAAGGATAAAGCAGTAGTTTAGTTGTTCATATGTAATGTATTGTTATCAGTAGTTAGCATAGCAGTGTTTGTATAGATCAGTTGTTTAGAGTTGGTTAGGAGGTTAGATGTCACTTTCATGGTGACGTCAGCAAAGATGCCACAGTGGTTTGTCTGTGCCTATAAATAGAACAGTACCCTGTACTGTTCTATTAGCTCTTCACCAATCTTCTTCCTGTACGAACAAACACTGTGAGCTCAGGCTGAGGGTGAGTTTGTTACATGCATGCATTGTAATCGTTGTTGAAATAAATTCAATCATTCGGTTCTATGTTGAAAATGTGTGTTAAAAGCAATTCTCATGTTTGATTGTGTGCAAAGTTTAATTCCATTTATATTCCACTGCATTACTTGTTCATTGTTCATCTTAACTCAAACGTAAAACACAATCAATCCAAACTCAGATCCTAACATTTGTAAATCATTTTGACACTTTGAAGTTTTCGTTGTAGCATTTTGGAAAATGAGAAGTATCTCTAGATGTCAAGTCATTCGATCGGATAGTCATCCGGACGGATGGCCATTCGATCGGATGGCTATTCGACTGAAAGTGTGATATTCTTTGATGTTTTGATTAAATTGCTTAAGTTTTGGAAGTTACAAAGAACTAGTCACCTAGTCGAATAGTCATTCGATCGGATGGTCATCCGATCGGATGGCTATTCGATTGGGTGATCTGATGTTTTGAAAAACTTGAGAAAGTTTTCTAAGTTAAAAGTTTTAACGGAGACGGTCGTGATGACGTGTCAAACAATGGGAACCCACACCAAGTCCATCTCAGCCGATCGGATGGGAATCACCCCATTCGATCAGACTTAACTGTTCTTGATGGAATTTCCATGTTCAACCCGCGAATCGGTCGTCTCTTCGGTGGAAATCCGTTCCCTGACCGGTTCTCAACTAGAGAATGAGTAGAGAGCCTGAATGAGCCTAGATTCCGTCGGTTTTGAGTATGAGAGTGTAAATGAGTTGAAAGAAAGTTTGAAAACATCTACCAACTGTTTTAATCTTGTTGTGATTTGTGTAAAATAGTGTAGAAATCCTTTAGATCTTAACAATTCTTGATGAGATGATGCCATTCAACAGTTTGCATAAGAACCCGTGATGACGTCACCTTCAAGTAGTCCAATCAGGTGATTTCGTGGTGAAAATGTAAGATTTGATGGAGAAGATGATGAGAAAGTGTGTATTGATGATAGAAGTACAAGATTTAGGAAGAAAAGTTACGGAAATAGCATTGAATCGAGTGAAATGTGCTTGAGAACGAGCTGAGAGCGTGTTGGTCAGATAGAGTTGTCACATCAGTGAACAGTGATGTGACAGGTGGGTATTTATAGTGTGAGAGAGGGCTTAAGGCGGTGGAAGCAACGGTCGGATGGTCAGCCGATCGGATGGCCATCCGATCGGATGGTCATCCGGCCAGATGATCATTCAACCGAACAGTCATTCGATCAGGCGATTGGTGCGAGTTAGTTTTCCGACTTTCGTTTCATGCGTTGAGCGTTGCGTTGTGTTTAAGCGAGTTGCGAGTAAGCATTACGATAGCATTAAATAGTAGTTACACAAATAACATAACACATAAAAAGCGTAAAAGTAAATCTGCGTTTTGAGTTGCGATGCGATAGAGTTGTGATTGCGTTGCGATTGCGTTTGCGAATAACATCCCAAAACATATGTAAAGCACACACAAGTAAAGCACATAATAACACACATAGAACAATACCAGTAACTGCGTTTCGAGTTTGCGTTGCGATAGCGATAGTATCAATTAGATGTGATTGCCGTGTTTTCAAAATGCGTTTGGTTTATCGCATTGTTACTTCACTTATTAGAAAATCATAGTTTAAAAATATCGTCTAAAATAGTTAACATTTTGATTACTGCGATGGATTAGACTAATAAGCAATAATTAAGCAAGAATTGACATATCTAAATGATAACACATCTTGACTTTGACTTTGACTTGCAAAGTCGGGTTATTACACATTACATCTAAAAACGCAAACAAAATTAACATTAACATCATTAATGACCAAGTGTACTTAGTTAGCTTTAATGCAAAACACAAAATAAATACTAACCAACTGTTGATTCAACAACAACATCGTGATTTATTATATGATGAAAATCAACCAACTGAAAACCATATAAAGGTCCTTCAAAATCTTCACAGCGTTTGACATTTGTTTGATGGTAAAAGATGAGCTTATACAAATGCTTGATGACAGGAAACTTGTCATTCATCTCACCAACACCAAACTTGCTAAGAACGACTCCATTGCCTTCCTCAAGCTGGTTTTCAAACACAGACATCAACACCTTCTTTATAGTGGCCAGAATCTAATCGCCCTAAATAAAATAGAAGATCATTTATGTAGCAGTATAAACAAAAACATAAAAAAATAAAGATAAGTACTTTTAATAATCAAAATACCTTCTCATCCATCAAAATCATGTCAATCTGGTAGGCTTGCTTCCACAAACATAATATTCGCACCTTCAACTTCCATGTATCTTTCTCAGCTGAGATTTGCCCAATATAACATATTGCATCATTATCCATTGTTGGTACGATGCAAGTACAATAATCGTTGAGATTTTAAGAATAAAAAAGAGGTAAAAGAAGAGAGATGATGATGATGATATGTGAAAATGATGATGAAGTATTTAAAGGAGAGTGGATATATGCTGCATTTCTCCACATGCCGTTTAGATCTCTAGGGAAAAGAGGGCGTGCAAAAGAACCATAGTTTAAAAGCAGAAATTAATTTTTTTAATTTATTTTTCTTTTATTTATTGTTTTAAAATCAGAAAAGAGATGATATCATGGATTTAAAATTTGACATCAGTCTTAATCCCTATTTTATTAGATAAAAAGATATAAAGCAAATGTGATAGACATACATGTAATTTTACATTGCATACAACTTTCGAAGCAAAATTAACAAATAAGTAAAAGATATTTGAGAGGGATATAATAGTAAATAACATTAATTTCTAAGACACTCACAAAAGATACGATTTTTCTTTGCATTCTGAAATTCATTTCCATCTTTAACCTTGTTCTTCCGTATTTGTCCTTGTTTGAGAAGCGAACGACCCTAAATTCATCATTTATTCAATTAATGTCAGTAATTGTGAAATCCTTCGTCATCCAACAGGCAAAAACAAAGACTTGATAAGAATGTAGGGAGTGGGATGTTGGTTGGGGTGGGGGATGCCCTTCAACGCTAGCTGCTCCATTTTGGGGTGGCGTTGGTTAGGGTGGGGCATGGCGTTGCCCCTTTAGCGTGGGTATTTAGACTGGCGTGTGAAGGGGGGTAGGGTGACTTGATTAACTTTGGTTGGCTAGTTCAATATAGTTGGCTACTTTAATTAAAAAAATTCACATGGCTGACTACGCCAAGCTAAGCCACGCCACACTCCTCATTATGCAGGGTAGAGTACCAATGAGTTTGATTCAATCGGTTTGGATTGCAATATGCTCGAAGGTATTTGTTCTCCATATTCAGTTTCTCAAAAGCTTCAAATCAGTACCCGTTTCTGATGCTTAGGCATGATTAGGGTTTTTTTTATAATGAATTTTGTTTTTTTTTTATTATGAGTTTGTGGTTGATTATGTTATTATTGAGTTCATTATTTGGATTGGAATATACTCGACGAAGGCACTTTGGCTGTGTTCCAGAGATCCACTTAACAGGGGGAGGGGAGGGAAAATGGGTTTTTTTTTGCCTGAAAATAGTCTTTCCAATTTGGAAAGACATGGAAGGGAGGGGATAGATTTTTAACTCGGGAACACACCGTTTGTTCAAGAATTTAATTTTTTTTCCAAGTGCCACTAAGAGGTGCGATTGTAGACTCATGCGTATGAGTCGAAGACAAAGGAAGAGAGAATTTCAATACAGAAGTATGTTATTTCCCGAATTCGATTTCGTTCGTATAACAAGATTACAAAATATTTATAATCTCATCCCAGGTGAAGCCGTTCTTCATTTTTTTTTTTTTTTGGCATGAATAGGTATGCCTTTTGTTTTGCTTCATTTAGGGTGAGCGGAGTGGGGCGGTAAACCCACTCGATACCGAACCCCCATCCACCGCCAACGTTTTACTGATCCAAGTTTACCGATTGGGGGACATTTTCGGTGAAGCTATACCGATTGGGGGAGAGGGAGGGAAGGGGGAGAGAGATGGGTGTGTGGTGGGGTCCATTCCTTCTCAAACAATCACACATTTTCTTTTTATTTTTTAAATAGTTTACATAAACCCCATTAGGTAAACCACCGCCAACGTTTTTGATCATTAGGTAAACAATTTTGATGAATTGACTTGACACTGTCTGATTGGGTGAATGAGAAGTTTACCTATTCCAGAAAGGTAACTACTCCCTTCACCCACTATGATATGGGATGGTCTTTGATTTTTTACTATAATATGTCTTTGGCTGCATAGTTTTTATTTTCCCGATACATACCACTCTACAATTTGTACTATAATCGCCAACATGTTTCTGGTTCCTTAATTTCTTCATCAGGAATTTGGACCACAGATGCCGACACCTGTTACGCATATGCGCAAATATGGAAGCAATCTTCTTCAAGTCGTGGGCCAATTTAATGGTAGTGTCATTATCCAATTCTGGAATGAAGTTCATGCTTGACTCCACCTCAAAATTTTCATGATTTTTATGTAGGAAGATATATTATAGCGATTCCCGTCATGAGTAAGGTCTCAAATCCTAGATTTCCCATTATTCTCTATTATGTTCAAACAGTTGATGTTCAACCTGATTCATGTTAGTTAGACACATGTATTTGTGGGTTTGAAGAAACACTGACCTTATGGGTAAGCTCCGGCTAGAACTTCAACTCTTTGGTGATCCGAACAGCTAGCTGCAAAACCAAACACTATTAGGACTCGTTACAGAAATGGGGTTATTCCTGTAACCACCATCTGGCGTAAGAATAAGTCTCGGTTTGGGAGAAAGAAAATATGAGTATAGAGAGAGAGAGTAAACGAGAGCAAGATGATTCGTACCTTTGATGTTTACCTCTATTTATAGTTTATCACTAGGGTTTCCCCTAACTTAGGATGGGCTCCGATAAGTTAGGGATTTGCCTGATCTTCCCAAAAGTTTGGGGATTTGGTTACGTGGTTTATTCATGCAGAATAGAACATTCTAGAATAAACGTGTGTTATTAAATATTTATAATAAAATAAAAGGTGATGACCGGGTCGGGTTAGCCGATCCGGGTCATACCTCGTCATGTCCCCCCAGTCCGAAGTTATGAAATGAAATTCATGAAATCGGACTAAAAACGGAAAAAGCCAAAATTCCCCCTTTGAGTGTAAGTTTCTCGAGTGGGGTACCGTTATGTTTTTTGAAAAATGGCGGCGATGGGAAAGGATGTGACAGTAAAGTCATCATTAGGATGACAGTTGTACCTCCCCTGTATTGACACGCGTTCCCATCCGTTTGCCTTTTCGAATTCGAAAGATTGCCATCCCTTATAAATAGGTTTCCCGTTTAGGGTTTGGGATTTCATTTCTGCCTTTGTTCACAACCACTTTCTTCTTTAACTTCTTGATTCCAAAAATGGCTTCCAAAACCGGCGAATCCTCTTCCTCTGCCCAAGCAAGTTCTGATACCCTATATGTCAAATGGGGGCTTGTATCGTTCAACAATCTTGTTCAATATTATGGCGTTAGGGCAGAGTGGAATCCAGTGCCGCCGTCAAAGACAGACACGACATTTCCGTTGAAAGAGGGTAAAATCACTTTGTTTAGTGATTTTTTCAATTTCTGTAATTTCCGATTGTCAATCACCAAGTTTTGCAAGTTGGTTCTTGATCATTATCCCATTCACATTTCTCAACTGCATCCATTAAGTTTGGTCAAACTTCGACAGTTTGAATTTGCTTGTACAGCCCTGGGTCATATCCCTGAACTTACCGTTTTTAGGGCTTTTTTTGTTCTCGTGTGGAAATCCCCCCTTTTCACCTTTGATAGGCGAGACATCGACGTGTATTACTTGAGGGACATTCCTACCCGTTCCCGGGATAAGGATTGGAAGAAGAAGTTCTTCTTTATTGACGCCGGTGTGATCCCCGGGGAAATGCAATGGAGGGAGATGAGACCCAAAGACAAGGTTAAAGATGACGGTCCCCCAAAGGATGCTTATGTGGAAAACGCCCTGTTTAAGAGATTGTGTCAATGTCCCTCCGAGTGCACAGTGATCCCGGAGGGAGCCTTAGTAATGGCGGGAATGAGCCTGCTATGGCGTGATATCAGGTTGTATCCTTCCTTCCAAAGGGATGATGAAGGTACGTGAGCCTTTGCCTTGACTGTATTCTGCTAATTGTATGTGCATTAACATGTGTAAATGTCATAGGTAAATGGAGTTTGTTTGATTTTGTTGATCCTCCTCGAAATGCTGCTTTGAGGGCCACGGACCGTGTGATTGGGGAACAAGAACTCAATGTGTTGAAGGTCCATCTGGATCAATTTTTGATGCCCGCCGTCAGGCGGAACCTTCTGCTTATATATCCCAGCCTTCCCCCAGTGGAGGGGGTAACGCTTCTGTTGTAGAGACGAAAAAACCTATCCGGGTGAAGGTTACCGGTAGGAAATACATGGTCACGGGGGCTGCTACATCGCATGTTGCAGGTAGCATTTCTATGCCCTCGGGGGGCGTTGCTGTGTCATCTACTACTGCGGATCTTGTAGGTTTCCATCATCTAAGATAATCGGGTCAATCGTATCATGCATATCATACCTTCTTCTTAAAGCCAGATTATACTTAATGTACACAAGATCATTAAGCTTGCTTTGCTCAAGTCGGTTTCTCTTTTTGGAATGAAGCTACATAAATAAAATTTAATAAGTAAATAACTATTAAGAAATGTTAAATACTAAACAAATAGCTTCTTGCATGTTCAAATACGCTCCAATTGCGTTCGCACCCCGACGAGCTACAAGTCAAACTAAGCACCTTAATTGCAAACGTTTTTAGAGTCGGTGCCGATGCTCCATATTGCATCCACCACTCCGCTAATTTAATAGCAAAATAAACAAAAAGTAAGTTAGACTTTCGTATAAGTTATATTTATAAAAGATATACCTGGCGCAAGCTTTGCTCGCATTTTCTTTGCCATCTGATATCCGAAAATCCCATCAGCACGTCGATATAGCGGGTGCTCAGTGTTAATATGTATCTGCTCGTCTTCGGTTAATATCAATTTAGTAATGCATGCTTGTAATCCACTTATACCTCAGTAGCATCCTCCACCTCTGGGTTGTTGTAATACAACCCAGGATTCAAATAATATCCCGCTGCATGCAAAGGTTGATGTAACTGACAATCCCACCTTTTATCAATTATTTTGAAAATCTCTCTATACTTTGCTTCTTTATTTTTGAAATAGGCAGCAATCAACTCCTTTGCCATTTTCATAGCATTATAAATATAACCCATAGGAGGCTTTTTCTCCTGATCAACTAAACGAAGCACTCCTAACAATGGATACCCAATTTTCACCACAAAGTTTACATTGTTCCAAAAGGATGGCAACAATATAAAATTCACTATCCATGCACCTCCCGTCTGCTTTGCGAACTTGCTTGTGTTCCACTTTTCGGAGGTGAACATTTTTTTAAGCTTTGCTTGTTTACCTTGAAACAATTTACAGTGATGAAAGCGGTCGCAAATCTGGTTTTCGTGGGCCTAACCATGTCTTTTTGCCCGGTGAACATCATCATGTTCTGTAGCAATGTGCAGTTATATACGTATTTGTTCACTGCAATTGCCCTATCAAGACAACCCTTTAAATCGGGTAACTTAGATGTCTTCAAACATCAAATCAACGCAATGGGCCGCACGTGGAGTCCAATATATGTGGGGGTATTTTTCTTCCACAAGTTTACTCACAACTGTTACTTGCGCTATCAGTCACAATTTGAATAATATCCTTCAGCCCAACCTCCTGAATTAACCGGTCAAACTATTTGAACATGTTCTCACCTACAAGATATTTTACAAGTTACTAAATATTTCACCTCTACTAAGTATTAACAAAAAGAAAAGACTTAAATAGTTACTGGGAAGAAAAATACTTGCACATATATTGGACTCCATGTGCGGCACATTGCATTGATTTGATGTTTGAAGACATCTTCAAGGTACCCGATTTAAAGGGTTGTCTTGAAAGGGCAATTGCGGTGAACACATACATATACAACCGCACATTGCTACTGAACATGAAGACCAGATTTGTGACCGTTTTCATCACTCTAAATTGTTTCAAGGTAAACAAGCAAAACTTTAAAAAAATGTTCACCTCCGAAAAGCGGAACACAAGCAAATTCGCAAAGCAGACGGGAGGTGCATGGATAGCGAATATTATATTGTTGCCATCCTTTTGGAAAAATGTAAACTTTGCGGTGAAAATTGGGTATCCATTGTTAGGAGTGCTTCGTTTAGTTGATCGAGAGAAAAAGCCTCCTATGGGTTATATTTACAATGCTAAGAAAACGGCAAAGGAGTTGATTGCTGCCTATTTCAAAAATAAAGAAGCAAAGTATAGAAAGATTTTCAAAATAATTGATAAAAGGTGGGATTGTCAGTTACATCAGCCTTTGCATGCAGCGGGATATTATTTGAATCCTTGTTTGTATTACAACAATCCAGAGGTGGAGGATGCTACTGAGGTGATAAGTGGGTTACAAGCATGCATTACTAAGTTGATATTAACCGAAGATGAGCAAATACAGATTAACACTGAGCTCCCGCTATATCGACGTGCTGATGGGATTTTCGGATATCCGATGCCAAAGAAAATGCGAGCAAAGCTTGCGCTAGGTATATCTTTTATAAATATAATTTATACGAAAGTTTAACTTACTTTTTGTTTATTTTGCTATTAAATTAGCGGAGTGGTGGATGCAATATGGAGCATCGGCACCGGCTCTAAAAAGGTTTGCAATCAAGGTGCTTAGTTTGATGGGTAGCTCGTCGGGGTGCGAATGCAATTGGAGCGTATTTGAACATATAAGAAGCTATTTGTTTAGTATTTAACATTTCGTAATAGTTTTACTTATTAAATTTTATTTATGTAGTTTCATTGCAAAAAGAGAAACCGACTTGAGCAAAGCAAGTTTAATGATCTTGTGTACATCAAGTATAATCGGGCTTTAAGAAGAAGGTATGATATGCGTGATACGATTGACCCGATTATCTTCGATGATGGAAACCTACAAGATCCAAATGAGTGGTTGAAGGGAGATTTAGAGGGGTTAGAAGAGAATAAAGAAAATGCCCTTGTTCATGAGGGTGAAGATTTGACATACGGTGATGTTGCAACGGTTGTCGGGTCGAACGAGCCGGTTTATTATACTAGAAGAAGTGGAAATACTGGTCAAAGGGGTGAGGGAACCTCAACATCGAGGTCAAGCTCAGGGCCTAAGCCTAAGAAAAGAACTTTAGTAGATGAAGATGATTTTGATGTGGAAGTCGAAGAAAATGATGTTGCGCCTTATAAACATTTTTTGCCGACATTGGATGGCGTTTATGATGAGCCGGAATATGAAGATTTAGATGATTTAGATTATTAACACCCTACTTGCGATGTGCACATATAATTTATATGTGTGGGCCCTCGGGGGCAAAAGTGAAATTTCACTAATTTTAACGCTATTTTACTAATTTCTTGAAAATAACGTTAAAAGTGGCGGACGGTTAATCACGCATCATATGGTGGCATTGATAGCCGAAAGACAAAAGGGTACATGCACTAATCGGCCTTTGTCCCGATTGTTGAGTGTTATGTGCCTTATGTCCAAGGCTTGATGCAAAACTACTATCGAGCCGGGGGTCTCTCTGGAAGCAGCCTCTCTATTCCTACGTGGTAGAGGTAAGGCTGTCTACATCTTACCCTACCTTAACTTTGCTATTGGTGGGATTTACTGAGTATGATGATGATGAGATGATTTAGATTATTAGTCATAGCATATATTAGCTATTTTGGTACTATGGGATGGTTTATTTTTTTATTATAATTTCTACAATATTTGAATGCTTGATGTGAAATATTTTTGAATTTTTCTACTACCTTATCGCAAAATACGAAATAGCATGCGATATTCTATCGCTAACGCTACGTGGCATATAGCTGTCTTGTCGCTATTCGCTGTCGATAACTATGCTTGGGACATCTCGCCACATCGGGGGAATCTCAAGCAAGGTGATGTTTGTGCCTTGTAATCCCGCCACTTGAAACATAAGAACAAAAATTGCACCTTACCGAGCTCTTGGTTCCTTCTACCAGCGTCCCGTAAGTCCAACCAGGATGAGCTGCCTTTTTACTACCCATTTTGTTAACACTCAACAATTAACGCGGTATATAACAAACTTAACAGTGAATGCAGATTCGATATATATATATATAGTGTGATGCTAGATAGAAAACCCTAAAAATTTGAGAAAACCCTAGAAAACCCAACCTCCTGACATTTTTTTTTTTTTGAAAAAAATAACACATGTAATATACATGTTTTTAAGAGTTTTGAGCAAAAAAAAATCAAAAAAGCGCCGAGTGGATGTTTTTAAAAAAAATAAACAAGTTTCAGCAACTTTCATCACTAACATGTGTTAGACAAAAAGTTGCTGAAACTTGTTTATTTATTTATTTTTTTAAAAACCACTCGACACTTTTTTGATTTTTTTGGCTCAAAACTCTTAAAAACATGTATATTACATGTGTTATTTTTTTCAAAAAAAAAAAAAAGTCGGGATGTTGGGTTTTTAAGGGTTTTCTCAAATTTTTAGGGTTTTCTATCTAACCCTCCTCTCTCTCTCTCTCTCTCTCTCTATATATATATATATATATATATATATATGACAAAGATCCGTTAGGAACCACCCCTTATTGCGAGAACCGCGAGAACCAATGTGAACACAACAAAAAATGCCTAAAAGTAGCTAAAAAACACACAAATATTTTTTTTTTAATATTTTTTATACAAAAATCGCTACTTTTAGTAGCAAAATTTTTTTTTTTAAAAAAAAAAAATTTGCTACTAAAAGTAGCGATTTTAACATAACAAATATTAAAAAAAATTAAGATTTTTTAGATTTTTTTAGGTTTTTGGGGGGTTTAGTTTTTAGCATTTTAGCTTGGGTGGGGGGGGGGGGGGGGGGGTTAGGTTTTTTTAAGGTTTTTTGAGGGTTTAATTTTTAGCATTTAGCTTGGGGGTAGGTTTTTTTAGGTATTTTAGGTTGTGTTCACATTGGTTCTCGCGATTCTCGCGATTCTCGCAATAAAGGTGGTTCTCGAATGAACCTTACCCTATATATATATCAGACTACCCATTACACTGATAACTGATTCGATAAATAAGTCTCACTCTCAAGTAATAAATAACAATCAATCATCAGATTCAGAACAGAACTCAAGCAAGTAATATGTCACAATAAATAAGCCTCAACTCAAGTAATAAATAACATTCAATATTGTGGTTTTTAAAAATTCATGCATGATATTTATACTATTACTGCTGATCATTGAAATCAGAAAGAGAGAAGCTTGCAGAAGAAAGAATCAACATTCAAGAGAAAATCGAAATTAAAGATCGTACCTTTAAGGCTGAAACTTAATTGAGACTTGAGAGAAGAAGTTTGCTTGATGGAGGCAGAGGTCGGCAGCAGTTGAAGAGACGATGAAGACGTGGTATTTGAAACGTCAATGTATTACGTGGTGAATATAATAAAACCTAATACGTGCCCATATATAAGGAAACAAATAAAAAAAAAACATAATGTCTCTATTTTCACGCTTTTCAGCCGCGTGATCCAAATAGCGCAGGTCCATCGATTCGCAGCGCTATTCGCGATTGATAGCGGCCGCTATTGATAGCTATGCCGCTGATTACAAAGAAAGGGGACACCAAGGCTCAGGCTATGGAGACAACAAAGGCCATGAAGACTGGTTCTGAGGTTCAACCTTTAAGAAGAATGCCAAGAAGATCTGCACCAAGGTTAGTTTTCATCGTCCGTAGACATTGAAGACCGAAAGAAACCCTAAGTACCCTCATATCGGTACTCCACAATGAAACAAGCTTGACCACTATCGGATTCTCTAATACCTGTTGACCAAAGAATCTGCAATGAAAAAGATTGAAGACAACAACACTTTGGTTTTCATTGTTGACATTCGGGCTGACAAGGAGAAGATCAAAGCTGCAATGAAGAAGATGTGTGGCATTCAGACCAAGAAAGTAATACTTTGATCAGGTATCTTCATCAAAGCCAGTTATTTTTTAATCTGTCTTTTTTGGTGAGTCATGTAAGCTGGTTGCTATTACCTTAAGGTGACAAACTTGGTTGTTTGGGAGGTTTGGATTGCAGTTTAAAAGGGGTTTATTTTGGTCTGGCTCAAGTTGGATTGACCCCGAACACTTTTTTTTCTTTTTTTTTTTTTTTTTTTTTATGATTTTTAGAAGTTATTTTTAGTATATGCATAATGTGCCAAGTTGGGGATTTTTTGCATCGAAGTAGCAAGGGGACAAATCTCAACCTAATTGTTGCGTATTTTGTCAAGTTGTCTTTCAGTTCACATGTGTCACCTGTTATACGAAAGGCTAAACCCAATCTGGTCCTTTTTGGTAAGTTAATTGGTTGAAGTTGTCACCTTTAAGTATCAACGTTTTATTAATCTTCTCTACGAGTGTCCTTTGTTACATTTATTATGTAAATCTGACTTATTTTTTATTTGTAGTTCAGACCTGATGGAACAAAGAAACCCTATGTTCGGTTAACTCCAGACTATGATACTTAGATGTTGCAAGATTGGAATAATCCAAGGTAAAAGGTCATTTTATTTTAAAGTGGAAATGTGAGCTCATTGGTGCAGTTTTGTTGATTTTGTATATTATTTGGTAGTACATCAGGTTTCATATCATTGTATTTAATTTGGATTCAACTTTGCTAATGGAACTACTTTACCTGCTTCAGTTATGTTTGTTATTTGCAATTCTTGTATTTAGTTTATTATATTGCCTTATTTCGTCAAACGCAACGTCGGACGAAAAAAAAAATATAAGTATCTATGGCGACGCGTGGGCCTTCCCTCTAGTAACTTATGAGGGACCTATATCATTCATCAGAGGCTTTTGCTTTTGGGTTTAGGTTTTTTTTTACATAGTAATTGTTACATATTTCTCTAAATAAAAAATTCAAATATATATTTCTCTTTCTAGAACCCATATGAATTACATATTTCACCTTTTCATTAAAATTGCTCTTATTAATTACTATTTTACCCTTATTGCACTTTTTAAACGACTAATTACATATTTCTCCTTTCTACCATCAATTACATATTTCCCTAATTCTTCTAATTTCTCGATTCCTCTAATATTTCATCAATTGTTTATTGTTAATATTTTATCGATTCGGTTTTTGGGTTTGTCCGATCGAATTTTTTTGTCAAAACTGAATTCAAATTCAGCGTAATTTTTAGAGCGGGTCATCTTAAAAATGAGACATTTTAGTTCATGTCATAGCGGGTTCGAGTCAAGATGAGTTTTAATTCAAATTGATACGGTTCAAAATGGACATGTATTGCAATGCAGAAGACATGGTTAAGGCTTATGAGCTTCTTCGCCAAATGTTGAATAAAGGGTTTCAGCCCACAGTTGTCACATTTATTTTATGTTTTAACTAGGATTAAGCACCCCTCGTTGCGGCGGGGGCGAACATCAATGCCACACTACTGTCAACGACCATCAACACTAAAGTTGTGGCGTGTTAATGCAAAGAAATTAAACCGAAGCGTAAAACATATAAAAGAATAACTAAGTCGATCTAGGACCCGCGCGTTATGATGAATTTGTCAAACGGGAAAAAAATAGACAACGTAAAAATGTTTAACCACACACGCATATTGTTAACTCGCAAAATTTAGAACGGAACGTAAAGCGAAAATTTTGCGAAAAATGAAAAGTATAGAGGAACAAAGTTGAAAGCAAAAAAGTTGTGAGGTTAAATTGTAAAAGATGATGTACAATAGTTTAATGTATACAAGTGTTACAAATTATATCTATACTAGGAGCCACTTGAGAGGAGCTTGAAGTTCAAGCCCCACTACACATGGTCTTATGCTTGTTTTTTATATCTTAATTTTAGATATTCTTTTTTGGGCAAATACCACAAAAAACCAATATACTTTCTGTATTTTCTCACAAAAGTCCCTCAACTTATTTTTTGCATATAAAAGTCCCTTAACTTGTTAAATTTAAACATTATTGTGAAATGACTTATAATAGCCTATTTATTGCTGATGTGGCATATGAGTAAAATATACAATGCTGACATGGACAATCTACGTGTCAAAAAAACATGAAAGCAAATTATTTAGACATTTGTTTTTTTTCTCTTTATTATGTAGTATTGTTGGGATTTTTTCTCCGTTTTAGTCCTTTCATAAAAATATATTTTTTTGCGAACAAATGACAAAAACATCAATTGTAATCAAAATATTGGTTCAACTATTTTAAATATCATCACTAAAATCATCATATTCGAATGAATATGACTCCATCCTACAAAAGCATGCATATATAATCCATAATAAAAAAAAATTCGCTGATGTCAAATAGGATAGAAGTAATATTTATGTGGATGATATCTACTGAGAAAAACTAATAAATATTATAGTGAGTAAGCAAACTAATGGATACGAACTTAAAACTCAACAATTATGAGGAAAATATTAAAGGGTGATTTTGTTTAACACTGATGTCATCATCCACTTTCATGGTGGCTTCTAAAAACAATTTCATATCACATAAGATAAAACAACAAGAAATTGATTAAAAAACGAGTATCATGCTATGTGGATTTTTTCCATGTAACCAAAACTACCGGGACAACCGGTTATCAATTCTCTCTTTTTTAAATAATCATAATAATGTTCAAATTTAACAAGTTAAGGGACTTTTATATGCAAAATATAAGTTGAGGGACTTTTGTGAGAAAATACAGAAAGTATATTGGTTTTTTGTGGTATTTGCCCTTCTTTTTTCATTTTTAAAGAAGCAAATGAAGAAATCCAAGAACGTAAAACCTGAACGGTTTTCTTAAAGCTAATTTTTAAAATAATAAGTGCAAAGTTCAGCCAAAGACAACAAATAAGTGGTGGTGACAAAAAAGGTTGTGGCTGTTGCTCACCTATTTGGACTCGTATAAAGTTAGAAAGTGGTTTTAGAGTGACCCATTTTAACCCGTTGCTTAATTAGAGCCGGCCCAACATGACCCATTGTGTAGGTAGAGTAGACCCAAATGAACCCGAATGCAACTTTTTTTTAACTCAAATCAACCCATTTGTCGATGGACGGGTCATGATTGTCGGGCCTAGTCATATGGTAAGGTACACTTCATATGACAACCACAGATCCATTTGGCTATCCCAATGCAACTTTAGTTAATATAAATACATCCCTGAACTTGTTGAAGTGCTGAGAAAGACTATCATTGGTAGCAACAAAATGAACTTGTAAAAAATAGAGTTTTAGAAAGAAAAAAAAATACATCCGAAGACTTTATATAAAAGTACTGCCATTACAGTGCTAACAAAAATGGTTCATGAATCCACATCTTTAGTAGATTTACCAGTGAGATTGACACTGCAAGACAAAAAGTAAATTACTATTACACTAAAAATAATTCATTTAAACAATTAAACTCTGCCTCGATTATATTTATATTTTATAGGGATCCAATTTAAAAAGAACAGGTTGATTTGGCAAATATAGATTGCATATGGGTTCATTTGGGTTATCTCAAATTAGACAATGGGTCAAAATAGGTAACTATTATAAAACTCACTGACTTAAAGAAGGTCATAATGGGTCAGCAACACCCATGACCATTGTCTCCACCACTTGTCACCACCAACACCGCCACAGGCACTCCTTCCACCTACACCGCCGCCATCATCATCACTACAAAAAGCTATAGCGGATTTGAGCCCGAATGATTTTGGCCAGAACCAACTTAATAGTACCTTTTTACAAACGTCAAGCTTTGACCTAAATCTATTTTGCTGAGGACCCATTCTAAATAAAAACCTGTTTTGACTCATCACCCAAACTCACCTAGTTTGCCAAGCTTGAACTAAATGAAGAAAATCCAAAAAAAAAAAACAGAGCTGATATCACTCACCAATTGATGGCAATGTCTTTTGGTAGACCTCCCTTTGAATTTGTTTGTATAACAGGCAGTCCCTGATTACAAATACAAATGTAATAAAAATCAGGATGTATTTATTTGCCAAATAAGGTGGTGTTTGTTTTTTGGGCAAAAGCTCTTCTGAGCACTTATGTCTGCGTCGCGCAGACCTTTGGGTCCTACAGCTTGTTTGTTTTCTTGAAGAGTTTCTCACTAAGACCATGTGTAGTGGGGCGTTTTTTTTTTTAATTTCAAAAAAAAGGCCCAAAAACGCCTCCCCTCCCATTACATAGGGCGTTATTTGGCAACTTTTTTGAAAAAATTGGTAACCAGCGTTTTATTTAAAACGCTCAAACAAACAATTGCATGAGTATGACATGTTTGACTGGCCAATGGGAGTGGTCCAAGTGTAAGTTTCTTTTTTTTTATCCTTTTTAATGATTGGAAGGGGCATTATTTGGGCATTATTCTCACTACGCCACTTTCGCAATAACGCCCCATGCTGACTGGACTGCCACGTGTCGAATAATGCCCCATGGTGGGGGCATTATTTTGTTTAACCACTACACATGGTCTAAAAACATCTTCCTCACCTCTTCCCAATGCAGACATCAACCCAAGTCTTCAAACCTCTTCTCCCTCTTCTCCCTCCAGCCGACACAACCTCCTCTGCCACCACCTCCACCTCCGACACCACCTCATCCGCCGCCCACCTCCACTCCACTCCGCCACCACCTCCACCTCCGACACCCATCTCCTCCACCTCCACCTCCACCCCCACTCTGAACTGACCTGAACCATCTCCCTCCACCTCCGCCGCCGCAATCGTCGAGTGTCGCCACCAAGGAGTGGTGGTCGGCTCTGTTTCTCTCTCCTGCGTCTCTCTCTCTCTCTCATGTCTCTCTCTCTCTCTCTCTCTCTGACGTCTCCCTCTCTCTGTTGATCTCTCTCTCTCTCTGACGATCTCTTTCTCCGACGTCTCCGGTGGCCTGATTTTGAGAGAGAGTAGAGGTGGGTTCTTGGAGTGGGGGCTAGGGTTTGCGGTGGTGCTTGGCTTCGTGGCAGGTGTTGATGGTGGTTGTTGGTTGTGGTGGTGTCTGGTGGACGGTGGTGGAGGTGGTGGCGGATGGTTGTGGTGGTGGTAGATGAAGGTAGAGAGAGAGAGGTGTTGTGAGAAGAGAACAAGAGTTTTTGTAGAAGTAAAAAAAGCAAACAGTCTTCTCCTTGCAGACTGTAGACCTTTGGTCCACCTCTTCTTCTGCAGATGTTTACAGATGTTGTCCGCAGAATGTAGACCTTTTACCTCTTAAAAAACAAACAGCACCTAAAAGTTTCAACTAGTGACTCACACACCTTTGTTATTTTAAAACTTTTGTTGTGACCTAAGGGTGAAGGGAGTGGCACGGCAAAGCAATCGGCAAAGCCGATTGCCGAGCGGCAACACCGCCGCCACCCCTTTATCCCGCGCGGCAAACTATGGAACTCGGCAAGGCATCACCGATCGACAAACATGCAAAGCTTAACCATAACCGCCGCCACCCCTTTGACTTTTATGACATTTTAGTTAAAAAAATTTTTTTTACCACTTTCAAGTGTCTATACCACTGCCAACACTTTTCACCAAAGTTTAAACTTTTTACCCTCTCTGACGTGGCACACTCTGATTGGTCCATTTTAAAGTTTGCCACTTTCACCTGTTTAACCACTCCCTTCACCCTAATCTAATTATTATATAAGCATATATTCTAAAAAGGGTGGTGTGAAAAGAAGAGGAAAATGGTTTTGTTTATCAATACAAAATAATAAATATGGGGAAGGTTCAAATGAAAACCACTGATTATTGTGAAAACTTGAAAACTAATTAAAAAGGCCAAAAAAACATACCAATTTTTTTTTTTTTTTTGCATACCAATTTTTGCCATTTTTTATATATATAAAAAAATTTCAAAAAAAAAAAATTTATAGTGCACATGTGTAATACTACACATGTGTATGTGTACTACAAATTTTTTTTTTCTTTTTGAATTTTTTTTTCATATAAAAAAACATAAGATTTTTATAAAAAAATTGAAAAAAAAATGGTGTGTTTTTTAGGTTATTTATAGTTAATTTTTGAGTTTTCACGTTAAAAGTGGTTTTCATTTGAACCTTCCCCTAATAAACATAAGTTAAAGAGTAAATTACAAGTTTTGTCCTTTATGTATGTCCCAAATTGCAGGCGCTGTCCTTTGTCTTTAAAATTGATGAGTTTTGTCCTTAATGTTTGCAAATCTTGCACGTTATGTCCTTTAGGCTAAACCCAGTTAGATTTTTTGGTTAAAACTGATCATGTGCAAGGCACATGAGGGTACTATTGTAATTTCACCATTCAAGGGGCTATTGTGTAACTAATATATAGATTGGGACTATTGTGTAATTTCACCATCACCACCACCTTGCCTGGCTGCTTCCCCTGACAACTAAAAACCCAGCAACAACCCTGCATCGGCATCGTCGGAATCATTTACACAACAACAGCTTTAGTCACCTCTTCATTTCGACATTGAACCCCAAATTCTAATCCAAATTCTGATCCGAAGCCTCACTAACCAATGATATGTAATCAGTCAATAATATCCACAATCATCATCAAATTCACATCAAATACATACCAAAAAAACACAGAGATCCGAACAAATTAACCAACTACGGCCATAACAAAGTCAAAATCGACATAAGTTTAGTCAAAACCACATGAATTCGACTCGAAAAACAACTTCAATTAAACAAAATCGGTCAAATCGGAAGTATATACAGTCAAAATCGGATATAAACAGCATGCAATTAACGTGACAAATAGCAAAATTAACGAATGTTTATTACAGATTGATGAAAACTGACCTGCAATCGATGGTTAGGATTGAACAATTTGAGAATTGAAAGATGAAGAAAATCTAGGGTTTGATTTGATTGATCCTGTTTACACTGACTGATTGTCTGACGGAGAATTCCGACGAGTCCGGCGACGCCGTCAAGCACCGCCTTCAGATCTTCTCTAGTTGATGAGAGAGAGGGAGAAAGATCCCGTTCGTCAAGCACCGCATTGGAGCTTCTCAAGCGACGCCGGCATCCCTAAGCCGTACTCGTTCCTCACCTTGACTCTCACCAACGACATCGTTTCCGGTACAGATCCGGTAACTGCAACCATATACGTGATGAGAGAGGGGGAGAAAGAAGGTGTGTTTGACTGTGAAAGTGTGTAAGAGCGAAAATAGGTGGCAAAAAGGGAGAGAGGGGCGAGTCGCGGGAGGTGGTGGTAGTGGTGGTGGTGGCACATGGTTAGTGTGATGGTCTATGGTGGATGATGATACAGAGTGAGAGACAGAGAGATAAAGGAGAAAGTGAGGATAGAGAGACTAAAGAGTGAGAGGGTTTTGAGTTTAATTATGTTTTATAATTAAATGAAACCTCATCTACCTACTAAAATTACAAAAATACCCTTACTTAACATAAAATTTTAACTGGGTTTTGCTTAAAGGACATAACGTGCAAGATTTGCAAACATTAAGGACAAAACTCATCAATTTTAAAGACAAAGGACAGCGCCTGCAATTTGGGACATACATAAAGGACAAAACTTGTAATTTACTCTAAGTTAAATTAGTTTAACTAAATAAAATGAAGATGAATTTGGGGTTTAATCAAAGTCAAAGGTATTAAAGAGTATGAAACGGAACCTCTTTGCATCTTTCGATCAGCCGCACCGGATCTCTCACTCTTTCATCATCATCTTCATCTTTTCTTCCGTTTTCTTCTCCGACCTTCGAACGAGGTTTTTCTGCTGAGATTCAATCCTCTGCTATTCACAGGTGACATCATCTTCTGTTTAGAACTGTTTAAGTTTGATGACGATAGTGAAATACATAATAACTGCTGTGATACTGAATTATTGATACTGTTTGCAGCTGATTCGTTGTTACTTTTGAATATAGTTAGAACTGAGAATTAGAATCAAGCATAGTATCACTATCTATGTGATGAAAGGTTATTTAGACGTCGTTTTATTTGCATTTTTTATGTGAGGTTATTGTTCTCAATTGATATGTCTGACCTCTATCTGTTATGGATGTTAATGCATCTGTCAGTAGCTGTCATTTTAATTTCCAGTTAGGGGAGTGTGAGAGTGGAAGCAAATAAACAGACAATAATCTCAAAGGAAGAACATATGCTATCTTATATAATAATACTGAAATCATTACATTAGATAGGTAGGGAACCCAAAAATGGAAAACACAACACAAATCATCAAACTAACTTTCTGTTTTTCAAACCCTATGGACTCTGCAAATTACTCAACCCAAGATTCGCGCGTTTTACATATGAAAAGGAAACACACAATTATTGCTAAAGTTGGGGAAAATCTTTAATAGGGTTCTAAATGATGGTGGTTTGCCACATGAGTACTTTCCGGTCCTTGCTTACGGTTATCGTAACTCCAAGCATACCATAGTTATGCTCTTTTTAAGTTGGGCCCTTTTCTTCCTCGTTTTCCCGCTACTTCAAGTATGTGTTTGCTAACTCTAGGATCTGCCAGCCTTGTATAAGATGAATATCGTCAACAGTCCATAGGGTTTGATACACAGGTCACTATATTACGATCTTCCTGTGATTGGAAAATATTCATCAGTTTCCCAGCACTACTTTGGCTGTAACAATTAGTGCCATACAAAAGTTTTTTTTGAATATATTTAGAGCATAAACTTATTTTTTTGGAAAGAAAGGAAATTCTTGCCTTCTTGGTAAGTTAAACAGACTTTTTCCCCTTTGAGGAAGTTAAATTTATTACTTCCCCTGCTATATAGTAAGTCCCGTTTTTAAATCTGTCCACGTTTTCAGCTGGCAGATTGACCACTGAGACGAAATGCTCCCGTTTCACTTGTTGACTTTTATATCCTTGACCGATTTCAGAAACAACAATGTTTTATATTACTGGTCAGTCAAAAAGAATCGACTTATTGCATATGTGTGTGCAGTAGCTAATTGTTAAGTCACATTTAAAGACAACATCCGAGAAATTTATGTTAGATTCATCGTTGATAGAATATCAACTTTAGAGTATGTGCTTTCGAGTCTACAAAGGATATTCATGTTGAATTGATTCATAAGTAGGAGGTCCAGTCATGTATGTTGAATCTAGAATGATTTTCTGTTTATAAGTAGAAAAAAGTGTAAAAATTTCAAAGTTAAATTATGTGATGATAGAAGAATTAACCTTGTGTTTGGGACCAGCTTTGCAAATGAATATGAACTCATCAGGCAATCACCAGTGTCTGTATAGCAGCAAGTTAACGAAAGGTACAGATCATTGTAAGATGCTTGACATAGATCTAAATTTGCCAGCTTCTTCTAATGAAACGGAAGAACTGTCAACTCACAATATCACCAACTCTGATGATGAGGCCCTGTCACGGCATGCTGGAACGGGAATCAGAATGTCAGAATCGTTGAATGGCGGGCCATATAATGATGATTCGGACACCAAGGATTCTAATAAAAAAGATGCCTCTAGGAAGCAGTAAGTTATCAATCAAATGTGTGTCTATGTTTATAATGTATACCTTGATTATCTGCAATGATGTACAAGTGTAATATGCGGTTCTCGCAGTTCTCAACATAATGTTAGCTACGTTAATGTTAGCTCTGAAAATAACGCGTCCGATTATACGGTAGTGTTCAAATCAGACTCTAGAAATATGTTGGGAACTTCAAGAACCACATAATACATTGCACTTGGTGCTTTGAATGTCATACATAAGACGGTTACGTAACCGCCACATTTTCTCTCTTCCCCTACCTTGATTTATGGATGAGCTCGGTACTGGTACTGAAAATACCGATCCCGAAAATTGCCAAAATTGGATGCCGGTACCAAAAATGCTCGGTACGGTATTTGAAGGTAAAAATCGGTTAAATACCGGTACCGTACCGTACCGAACCGAAAATACCGATCCTAAAAACTGCCAAAAAGTGGGCACCGTATTTTTTCGGTACCGATATTTTTGGGTACCAGTTCCGAAATGCTCATTCCTACCTTAATTATCAGCAATGCATTATGCGGTTCTCGCAATTCTTAACATAATGTTAGTTTTGAAAAGAATGTGTCCGCGCGCGTGTGTGTGTGTGTGTGTGTGTATTTGTGTATGACTTCTCGACATCAGTTTAGGCTATGTTTTATCTTACATGAGTGAAGTTTAATTTATTTGCTAAAAAATGAAAGGGTCAAATGGGTTGATGACGTCTAAACCTTTACCTGTTTTGACCTGACCCATCAGTTTGCTAGCTCTAAATATGTATCTTCCATGTTGTACATTCATATTGATCAAGTGATGGTATGCAGAAAAAGTAGCAGTAGTAGCGCCGTTAAGTGGAAGCACCAAGTGAAGGTGAACCGGGAGATAGGGCTTGAAGTGCCCCCGAATGATGGTTATATGTGGAGGAAGTATGGCCAAAAGGAAATCCTTAATGCCAAATACCACAGGTTTCTTTTTAACCTCTTCAGTTTATCCGTATTTCTATTACTACATATTTTACGCAGTTTATCCATTTCACATTATAATTTATAAATTTGCAGAGAATATTACAGATGCACGTACCGTAACACGCACGGTTGTTGTGCAACTAAACAAGTTCAAAGATCTAGCGAAGACCCGTCAACATTTGACATCACTTACCTCGGAAAACACACATGTCCCAAGATATCAAAAACCGATCATCCCTCATCTGTCACAGAATCCGGTTATGGCCTTATAAATTTTTCATCGACACCAGAATCTGCATCTAGAACTTCGAGAACCAGTGATCTATTATCATCGGCAACACAATCATCTTCCAGAAATTCTTTTGAACTATCAAATTGGCCTCTAAGACATAACTGAAGATTCAAGAACAGATTACTCCAAACGGGCCTATGAATCGTAGCTGTAGATTTTCTGAATTTATTGAGATCGATGGCAGCTACAAACCCTCTCGGAATAGTTCATGGTTGTTGCGATTTGGTTAAATTTACAGACTGCTTCGATGTCCAGAAGTCAAGGTTTTTATTCTTACTCATGATGTTTTATTATATACACAGTGTCACACTATATACAAACTCATAAGTGAATTATTATTTGGTAGATAATGTGATTTATATAAACTTTTGTTTGAAACCAAAAAAAAAAAGCTAAGTATAATGGTTCAAAAAAGCCGGTCACTCGTTATTAGGCCTGGCAAAACAGATGGGTGGGGTCAAGCGGGGTAACGGGCCAGAACGGGTTCGGATCAGGACAGGTTGTTTTAAAAAAAAAAAGTTTATTTGGATCAGGTCAGAACGGGTTGTTTTGAAAAAAAGGCTATTTTGGTTCAGGATAGCACAGGTTTTGGCAAAAAACGTTAAGGGTCAAAACATAAAACTTAACGTTAGAAAATGGTCAATTTGCTACTAAAGTTGCGTATGTGACATTCTTTTTATAAATCCACTCATGTTTTTGCAGCTCAAATGAGTTAATTACAATTATCATTTTAACTTTTGAAATAATCTGTTGAATATATGGAATTTTGTTAGTTAAATTTGTTTTATTATAAATTTATAATCAGTAATCATATTATATATTAACAAAATGTTAGAGACAACTTTGGTAGCAAATTCATTCATCCTCTACAAGATACAAACATAAATGATCTTGATCACATTTAACAAGCCACATCGAGACTTCCTTTTTACAAAATAGTAAAAGCAGAAAGGAACAGCTACCTGCTCAACAACATTTACCAGCTTGCTGTCCTCTTTGACATCAAACGTGACCGGAGCGGTTAGCTTTCGTCTTGGTTATAAAATGTGTGCATCAAAGAGCGCATAATGCGTGATGCGCATGATTGATTCGGTGATGCGATCGCATTGCTGCGATTCATGTGATGCGATCTATGATGCGCACGCGCTGTCTGATGCAACACCTTATGCAATTGAGTAGTACTTGAACAAATTGGACTGTCGAGTGCAATGGGTTGGGTTTCTCAAATATGACTGAATAGATCTGATCATTGAGCAATGGGTTGAGTTTCTCAAATATGCAAGAAGTTTTAAATCATGCCATAAGGGTAGTCGGTATCCATTCGATGAAGTCATCGGGGAGTGGCAGTCACCGATCGGTGATCGGTTTGCTTTCTTCGGTGACTACTCACCGTTGCGGGGAAGAGGGAAGGAGGAGAGAGGGGGTTTAATGATGGGTCTCAATCCCTTTTAACCAATCACAATTTTTTTTAAATTTTTTTACCACTCTCTAGGTGTTTGAACCATTGCAGTGATCGAGTGCAAAATAAGGAGTGGAATAGGGACTTGATATGACATGATATTATTGACAAGAGAATAGCTCAAACACCCTAAGTGATTGAACGATACCCTCCACCCTAATAAGTGATTTTCAATTCCGAAGAAAAGAAGATACACTACAATAATGTTATCAACATACGATGCATGCCTCTGAAAACATTGTGTTCGAACAGGGCACAAGACGTGGGCGATGCACCGTCCATAAGCATAGTTTTTTCCAAAATGCTTCCTATATGGAGTTGATGATAAGTCTTCAAGTTATGTTTTACAAATTCTTGCATTCTCTTGATACAAGGCTCGTAATCCAGTGTTCAATATTCAGTTTCAAACGAATTAACCTGAAAACTAAATCGAGTTACATATTTGATGATTTTTGGTTCGGTTTTGAACCATAACTGAATTAGGTAATCAGTATATGGTTCTAGAGCCCATTGTTAGAAAGGAAAGATTGAAATCCGAACCGATTTAGAACTCAATTTTCCCAACTTTGAATTCATATCGATTTTTGGTTATGATTAAAAAAAAAAATCGAGGTTAACGAATCCCCCGAACCAATAAACACCTTGTTTGGAAAGCAATTAACCCACCATGTTAACGGCTACCATAGGTTCTTTTTTTTTTTTTTTTTTTTTTTTGAAAGGCAACGGAGACTTTTATTAACCAAAAGATTCAACGTAGACAATACAAAAATAAACGATAACACATAAAGAAGATGAATACAAAAACAAAAACTACTCCCAGGTTACACTGGCTTCATTCTCCTAGTTCGAATCGTCTTCAATTGCCACATGATATTTCAAAGTTTTTTGATCTCTTTGATGCCCATTCAAATGATGTTTCTTTGATTTCTTCCACTACTTTGTATGTTCATACATTCTTTCCTATAAACAACTTTCCATTTCTTGCATTCCATATACGCCATGTTGGTTGGATTGATCAGAGCACAGTGAATCAAGATAAAATTGCTTGGATTGAATGGAGAGTCGTATGAGAACTATCAGAATTTGATCGGTATACTCAAAAGTTCGAACGGATTAAACTCAAGGAAGAATTGCATATTTCCCCTTAGAAAGCACCCTTAATTGCATATATACCTAATCCAAAACTAAAATTGCATATATCCCCTCCCTTATTAACATTTTAGATAAAGACAAAATTGCCCCTTTAAAACTAAAAACCCCATTAACAGTTATCTCATCGGTTGCTTTCAGATTCAAACACATCAACCATTGTTTAGCTTCCTCTTAGCGTTTCGATCTTTAAAATCTGGTTCTAGGCTGTTTGATTTTGTAGTCAACGATTCCATTATGTAGAGAAAATCTGGTAATTTAAATAGTATATTATATGAACCTATTTTTCGTAATGGGTGTTTTGCCATTGCTGCTGCAATTGCAATGGATGTTTTGACATTGGCCATTAAAATAAAAATTTTGAACCTGTTGTTCGTAATGGGCATTTTCAATTTGCAAAATCTATTAAAAAATTGGTCAACTGATAATATTTTTTCCTTTTTTATGGATACTGTAATAGGTGTTTTTAATGGCAAGTGTAACAATTGATTGATCCTTGTTTTACTTGATAATTGATGAACTGATTCATCCACGGTCATGGAAAATCAATTATTAACACGTAAAAATGACAAAAAATGTTAAAATTGGGTAAAAGCATAAACATTTGGAATTTTTAGTTAAAATAGGGGTAAAGTAGTCATTCTATAATTTGGTTTTAATAAATTAAATCAAAATGGGTAAATTTGCAACTTCATTTAAAAAGTAAGGGGAGATATGCAATTTTATATTTGGGTTGGGTAAATATGCAATAAATGAATTTTATAAGGGGATATATGCAATTCACCCTAAACTCAATTCGTAACAAGAACATGATTGTCAATTTTTGAGAATATCAAATACCGTATGAATCCTTCTTGAATCGGTTGTGTGTCCCCGTGTACAGTTTTTGGAAATCTCTATATTTCCTAAAAACTTACGAAACTGTTATCCACCAAAATAACCAACTTCCAATATTTATTAAAATAAGATATACGTTAATATTGGTAACAAACCCCAATATTTATTAAAATAATATATATCTCAACATTAGAAATTTGATCTTTTATATCAAATGAAGATCACGTAACCCATGGCCAAAGCCCAATGTTTATTTAAATTAAGTCTAATTAAGTCACAATTTAACAAATCAGTTAAATTACTTAGCCAAACTTAATTACACACAATAGCTCGTTATAATAACCAAGTCCGCCATTCCTGCATCACCTAAGTACCTAACTCGATTAATATATAACGAGAATGCCTATTCAACGAGTTAATTCAATACCACTACAAATGTTGATAATCACTAAAATTACCAACACGCCATCAGGTTAGTGAAAATATGGTGTGGATTACCTTTCGTTGAAGCTTTGTAAGGCCTCTTTTATCGTCTCAAATCTGGTGTTTATTGATATCTTGAGCCACCATATCACTTGTCTCCAAGTTTCTTTCGCCACTTGACAACGAATAAGGATTTGATCCGTTCTCTCTTCCGAAACATTTCATAACAAGCACATTGTTGATTGCATCGCCATACCTCTATTCCTTAAAGCTGTTGCCGCCGGAATACTTCCCTCCATACGAAGATACTCACTTTGGGTACTACCGGCAGTGGCGGATCTAGGATTCCGACCAAGGGGTAACGTTTTATAAATAAGCCGTAACGAAATCGAAAAAAACGTCAAATTTTTCCAAAATTTACACTAATTTTTCCAAAATTTTTCCGACCAAGGGGTGGCGGACGCCACCCCTTAATAAGCTATAGGTCCGCCCCTGACTACCGGTCTGTTCCTTCTGCTGGTGCATTTAAATCCAAACGTTGTTCCACTCTAACCGAAAAACTGCCATCCTTGTTGCTTTTCCATTTCCATACATCTTTCCTGCTAGATATCGTCTTTCCCTGCAACATTCTATTTAGGCTACACGGTATGGGGGTCGTCCCCCTACCGTCTTGGATCGGCGACGCCAGCTACACCGCGCCGCACCCCCCCCCCCCCCACGTCCCGTCCTCAACGGCTGAAATCCGACGTTCTCGACGCGCATAAAATGACAAAAACATGTGGGGACCATTCTGGCATATGACCGTTTGAAAAAAAAATAATTTCAGAATTTATATTAATTAAATAACGGCTATAATTCAAAAAATCCCCCAATTCACTTCCATTTTTATAAATACTCACCTCTTTAACTATTTTTCACAACTTTTCACCCACTACCACCCCATCTCTCTCACATTTTATAACCACTCTTCCCTTTTTATAAAAACTCATCATATTTTATACCATTTTTTACCCGCTACCACCCCATCTCTCGCTCAAAAATTATCATGGCTTCACCTTCTTCCATTTCTTCCATTTCTTCTATGTCTTCATCGTCTTCGTCTGCGTGGTATTCATCATCTTCGGAAGAGGATGGTATTATGCACAACATGATTATGAACGCGGCTCAGGTCTTCATGGCGGGTGATGAAGCGTCGTCCCAACGGCTAACTAGACGAGCAAAATATAACCGAGACCAAGAAGGTATTTTACTTTTTTTTCCTTATGTTTTATATAGATTTGAAAATGTATTTTATAATTAATTTCACTTATGTTTCGTTTTAAATTTATAGCCGGCCACGTTAAACTAGTAGCCGATTATTTTGCCGACGAACCCGTGTACCCAGCCGATATTTTTCGACGTCGGTTCCGCATGAGTCGTCCACTGTTTTTACGTATTGCAGGCGACATGGCCCAGTCTGATCCATTTTTTACATTGCGAAACGACGCTAGGGGGCAAAGGGGTTTCAGTAATTTACAAAAATGTATGTCGGCCATTCGCCAACTTGCGTACGGTTACGCACCCGATGCATTAGACGAGTATATTAGGATGTCTGAAAGAACTGCACGTCGATGCTTGCACAAGTTTTGCGAATGGGTTGTCAAATTGTATAGCAAGCGATACCTGGGGAAACCGAACGCAAACGGCGTTAAAAAATTATATCAAGCACACGAACAGAGACTTGGTTTCCCAGGAATGCTCGGGAGCATTGATTGCATGCACTGGCCGTGGCAGAATTTCCCAGTTGCCTGGCAAGGTCAGTATACTAGGGGAGATCATGGACATCCGACTATTATTCTAGAGGCTGTTGCGTCACAGGATCTCTGGATATGGCATGCTTTTTTTGGTCTACCTGGTTCGCTCAATGACCTTAACATCATATACCAGTCACAGATATTTGAGGATGTAGTGGCGGGTACAGGTCCAGACACAAGCTTTACGGTTTCGGGGGTGGAATACAGGCGACATGGCCCAGTCTGATCCATTTTTTACATTGCGAAACGACGCTAGGGGGCAAAGGGGTTTCAGTAATTTACAAAAATGTATGTCGGCCATTCGCCAACTTGCGTACGGTTACGCACCCGATGCATTAGACGAGTATATTAGGATGTCTGAAAGAACTGCACGTCGATGCTTGCACAAGTTTTGCGAATGGGTTGTCAAATTGTATAGCAAGCGATACCTGGGGAAACCGAACGCAAACGGCGTTAAAAAATTATATCAAGCACACGAACAGAGACTTGGTTTCCCAGGAATGCTCGGGAGCATTGATTGCATGCACTGGCCGTGGCAGAATTTCCCAGTTGCCTGGCAAGGTCAGTATACTAGGGGAGATCATGGACATCCGACTATTATTCTAGAGGCTGTTGCGTCACAGGATCTCTGGATATGGCATGCTTTTTTTGGTCTACCTGGTTCGCTCAATGACCTTAACATCATATACCAGTCACAGATATTTGAGGATGTAGTGGCGGGTACAGGTCCAGACACAAGCTTTACGGTTTCGGGGGTGGAATACAGGCGACATGGCCCAGTCTGATCCATTTTTTACATTGCGAAACGACGCTAGGGGGCAAAGGGGTTTCAGTAATTTACAAAAATGTATGTCGGCCATTCGCCAACTTGCGTACGGTTACGCACCCGATGCATTAGACGAGTATATTAGGATGTCTGAAAGAACTGCACGTCGATGCTTGCACAAGTTTTGCGAATGGGTTGTCAAATTGTATAGCAAGCGATACCTGGGGAAACCGAACGCAAACGGCGTTAAAAAATTATATCAAGCACACGAACAGAGACTTGGTTTCCCAGGAATGCTCGGGAGCATTGATTGCATGCACTGGCCGTGGCAGAATTTCCCAGTTGCCTGGCAAGGTCAGTATACTAGGGGAGATCATGGACATCCGACTATTATTCTAGAGGCTGTTGCGTCACAGGATCTCTGGATATGGCATGCTTTTTTTGGTCTACCTGGTTCGCTCAATGACCTTAACATCATATACCAGTCACAGATATTTGAGGATGTAGTGGCGGGTACAGGTCCAGACACAAGCTTTACGGTTTCGGGGGTGGAATACAGGCGAGGTTACTACCTAGCCGATGGGATATATCCAACGTACTCGACAATCGTTAAAACTATTCCGCACCCGACAGACGACAAAAGAAAAAAGTTTGCGAAGTATCAAGAGGGTGCGAGAAAAGATATTGAACGGGCTTTTGGTGTTCTAAAAAAATGGCACATCATTGAACATCCAGCACGTTCGCGAACACCAAAGAGGTTACGACACATTATGTACGTTTGTATCATCCTTCATAACATGATCATTGAAGACGAAGGTAGAGCGATATGCGAGTACGACGAAAACGCGTCTCTTGGAAATTCTGTTCCAGTTAGTGGAGAACAACAAGATTTGAACATGTTCGCTCTACGTAACGAGTACACACATCATAACCTACAAGCGGACTTGGTGGAGTACATTTGGAACAACGCTCAAAACGAACCCGGCCACGACATGGAATACGAAGACTAGTAGCTTATTTTAATATATTAGGATATTTTTAAGTTTATTTTTTTTAAGTTTATGTTTTTTTAAATTTTTTTTTTTTTAAGTTTAATTTTTTTTAAGTTTATGTAATGTTTTTTAATATTAATGAAAATATTTTGTTACTTTATTTGTTAAATGTTAAAAAAAGTTGAAGATTAAAAAAATAAAAAAACATAAAAGTGGTGGAGGACTATGACTAGGACCATCTTACCATGCCCTCTAGTTTTGGAGGATGGACCATCCTTGGGAGGACTATGACGTGACGCCTACGTGACGGATCATCCTTCAAGGATGGTCCATCACTATACCCACTAGCCTTAACTCTTCCATCTCTTTTTTCTCCTCATAGTTGGTGTCATCCCAAAATGGCACGTAAAAGTATTAAGTATCTTGTATTTTTATTAATTTGAGTAAGAGAAAAATGCCCGGATAGTCCCTGTGGTTTCGCCTTTTTTCACCTATAGTCCCCAACTTTCTAAAACTACCTGAATAGTCCCCAAGTTTTTATTTTTTGTTCCCGGATAGTCCCTGGGTCTAACTTCAGTTACTTTTCTCTGTTAAAATGATGTGAAATGACAAAAATACCCTTTCCTTAAAAGGCCAAACCATAGGAACTATCCGGGCATCTTCTTCATTTTTATTTCACAAACGAACATATGAGCATTAAAATGGACTGAAGTTAAGCACTAACTGATTATAATATAAAATGGCTAACCTCTGAATAACATATCATAACCTATTTAATCAGGATCGTTTCCACATGAAAGTAATAATCTATAGTTTGAAGCGAAATTGAGGTGAACGGTTTTTGACTAACTGAAGGAACTAGAGACAGATACAACAGTCTTGCTGTTCCACTTTATAAAGCAGCAACTTCCCGATTTGTGCACCTCTAACCTACTGGTTTTTTTCATAAAAATCCCAACAACTTCCCTGCTATTCACAATTGTATCATCCTATACATATCATATCCCAATCACTAACAGATAAACTCTTAATCCAAAATAAAAAACACTTCAAGCAAGCATAATCACAAAAACATAATAAATCAACAAACAAAACAAAACAAAACAAAACAAAACAAAACCACATAATTCAACGTTTCCAGATCATACCGAGCAGCATACGAGTGTTCAATCTTATAATAACCAGCATGATGCCCCAACTCTTCAACAGACGCACCACTCGAATCAACAAAATTCGGAAACACAAACCGCTTCTCAACCAGCTTCTTCTCACTCACCACATCAGATTCATCCTCCACAACATTAACCGATCGTTCCGGAAACAAATTGAACTCCCTGATCATCTTCTCCGCAAAAGTTGACGGAAAACTAGGGTTTTCGAAACCAACAGTCTCCGTTAAACCAATCGGTGCAAGAAGAAAGAGAATTAGAGGGAAAATGAAGATTGATTTGGCCATTGTTGAGAGAATGTTTGGAGATTGAGGAAATGTGTGGTGATTTATAAAGGATGTGAAACAGGGGAAAGGGGGATGAAGGATGATGATGAAAGCAAAACAGAAAAGAAAAGAGTGAAGAAGAAGTGGAGATGAAACGGTGTCGTTTGGGTGGTTTCGTAAGAAACTGGTTTTGCTTTGTATGGCGGGAAGGGTATTGCTTGGAGTGTGTTACTGTTTTACACAGTGGGTGGTGATGGAGGAGGGTGATGGTGGGTGGAGGTTGAAGATGAAGTGTGGTGGTGAGGCAATGATTAAGTGGTGGTTGATTGGCTGAAGAGGCAATGATTGGAGGCGGTAGGCGGCGACGGCGGTGGTGGTGGTAGTGGTTCTCCGGTGGAGAGTAGTGGTGGGTGCTGGTGGGTATAGTGAACGAGAGAGAGAAAGAAGGGATATGTTTATAATAAACCATGTGGGCCCCACCTGAATTAACATATTAATTGTTTTGTTTTTACATTAAGGGTAAATTGGTCATTTCACACTTACTTAACAGGGAAAACAAACTGAAGTTAGACCCAGGGATTATCCGGGAACAAAAATTGAAAACTTGAGGACTATTCAGGTAGTTTTAGAAAGTTGGGGACTGTAGGTGAAAAAAGGCGAAACCACAGGGACTATCCGGGCATTTTTCTAGGATTACAACTTTTGTCCTTTATGTTTACATCAAATTGCAGGTGTCACAATCTTGCATGCTATGTCCTTTGACCCAATTTATTTTTTTGGTTAAATAGGATCATGTGCATGTCACATGAGGGTAAATCTGTCTTTTCCACTACCCTCTCCAATTTTTCCCCAAAATAAAGAAGCCAAACCCTAAATCATTTCCCTTCTCTGTACATGTATGTACCAGTTGTAAATTTGATTTAGGAAGAACCCAAAATTGATTTAGGGTGTGGCTAAGAAAGAGATTAGCCACGTGTGGAATTACTCAGAAATTGTTGAAAATTTAAAGAAGGAAGCCAAAAACCTCGAGGATATGAAGGAAATGCTTCAACAACAAATAGATTCCGCTAAACATGCAGGGGAGGTTCCCTTAAAATGTCTGGAAGAGTGGATGAATGAAGCAGATGAGAAGATATCCCAAGCCACAAAGTTTATTGCTGAAGAAGCTGAAGTTGATAAGAAATACTACAGCTTAAGTTTCTGTGTCAATGTGGGCGCCCTCTATCACTACGGTAAGATGGCAACAAAAAAAAAAAAAGAAGGTATAATCTTCTGCAACACCAAAAAGACGGTAGAAAATTTGAAACCAGTGTCTCCTATCCTCCTCCCTCCCCAGGATTCATAGACATCTACGAGAGAAAAGATCTGGAAAATATCGATACCCAAAAGTCTAAGATCATTCAAATAGTTGGAATCAATGGCTTAGACTAAAGGGTATGGAGAGGATGGGCTTGGAGGGGATGAGCCGCCACGTAGGAATGGCTTGGAGGGGATGAACCTAAGGGGGTGGAGAGGGGTGGAGGATGAGGCCTCATAACAATAAAAAAAATATAAAACTTTAGAGAGAGATAGAGAGAGGAGAGACAAAGATGAGAGAGAAAGAGAAGAAAGGAGCCCGGCGCCGCCGATTGTGGGGAGCCGTTTGGGACGAAGAGGGGCGGTGTGGGAGACCGGCGCCGGTCCTAGCCGGCCCCCATACCCTTTAGTCTTAGGAGGTGTAGGCAAAACAACCATAGCGAGTGAAGCTGCTGTAAAATTAAAGAATCAATTTGAGAGGGTAGTGGAAAAGACAGATTTACCCTCATGTGACATGCACATGATTCTATTTAACCAAAAAAATAATTTAGGTTAGGCTCAAAGGACATATCATGCAAGATTTTGAAACATTAAGTACAAAACCCGTCAATTTTAAACGCAAACGACATCACCTGCAATTTGGTGTCAATAAAAAGGACAAAACTTGTAATTTACTCAATTAATTTTATAAATAAGTAATTATTAAATTTGATTATAAAAGTAAGGGTTGGTTAAGGTATAATTTGTCTTAAACGTACGAGATGCAGTTACAACATGCGGATTTTTGTTCATAACATGCGGGTTTTTTTTTACATGTGGTTTTTTTTTACGTGTGATTTTTTTTTCAACATGCGTTATGCGGACTTTGGTATTTTACAACATGCGGGTTTTTCTTTATGGGGTTATAACGTGTGGAATTCACATCTCGTACGTTCATACGATAAGAGACATTGTACATTACAGTTTCACTATAAAAGTAAGTGATCGATGTTAATATATACCTTTTAGTGGTGTACCACAAATCATCTTTGATTTAAACCGTTACCAAAAGTTTAACATCGACCACCTTTTGTCGTTTTTACCAAAAGCAGAATCAACAACTTGCAAAATATAACACAACTTAGAATTTTGAAAGAAAAAAAATCGGTGTATTCTTGCAAAATATAATATTTTCTCAAAACACAAGTTTTGGAACACAATAATATACAATACTTTGAGAACATGTAGGAATTATTCTTTTCATCTAAAAAAAGCTACAAAATGTACCATACCAGAAATCAAAAATCAAGATAAGTCAAGTTGAAACAAAAAAAAAAAAAAATTAGAATGAAGAACAACAATTGGTTTTGGTATTCCCTTCCTGTGCTCCAACCACTAAAGTCTCTCCTTGTTTGATGCTAGCTGCTGAATTGGCTGCAGCAAGTGCTTTCTTGCTAACTATCTTATAAATCTCACCAAGAATTGTCTGAAAAGCCTTCTCCACATTAACCGCTTCTAAAGCCGACGTTTCAATGAACGAAAGACCTTCCGATTCCGCAAATGTTTGAGCATCCTCGGTCCCAACCGCCCTCAGATGTTTAAGATCGGTTTTGTTGCCGATAAGCATGATCACGATGTTTGAGTCTGCATGGTCCCTCAGTTCTTTTAGCCATCTCTTCACATTTTCAAAAGTTGTCGGTTTTGTGACGTCGTATACCAGAAGTGCCCCGAGGGCACCCCTGTAGTAGGCACTGGTTATGGCCCGGTATCGCTCTTGCCCTGCTGTGTCCCATATTTGAGCTTTCACTGTCTTTCCCTCTACCTGAATATCACATTTATATTCATCATTACAAAACAAGCCTCATTTTGTAGCATACGATGGAATTATTTCACCCGTTTCACTAGGGGGTGTTTGGATGCGTGTTTTGAAAGTGATAAATGTGTTTTGAATAGTCAGAAACAGATAATTGCAACATGAAATGACCAATAAGTAGAATTACTTTATCCAGACATTACAGAATCATTATTCTGACTTTAAATATTCAGTTTCAAAATATCAAATCAAACATTTACTTAGATGTGTGATGACTCTTGCTTGTATTACAATTTCAATTGTTGGATAGTTTGTTTGAAGGCTAGTTTGATTGATTCATCATTAGGCCTTGATACACGTATGAGGCACATTCAATGCAAGGCCAAATTTAAGTAGAGAATGCGAGAACTGCACAAGAACTTGTACGTGGTGCTGACTAGATGTAGTGGGAGAGAAAAAAAAACAGTTATGCTTGTTTACATAACCACGTTATGCATCCAAGTCAAAACACTATGTACGAGTGTTTATGCATGCCTCTACTTAAAATTTAATCTATATTGAACGAACCTCTACACACTTATGTGTTGAAACAATAATGTGTTTATACACACACCCACAAATACACATCCATGGATACACCACACAATACACTATACCAATTGTCTTGAATTGGAATATTGGATACACGAGACGATTATGCAACCTTCTCATTTTCACTTTCCCCCTTCTTTGATTATCATTCATGCACTTTGCACAAGTGTATGCAATTTTTTTCGTAGTCCGTAACATATTTTTGGTTGTGAAATGAATGTGCCACCATATACACACATACATGTCTATATTTATAAATTATACATACATATACATATACACACAAGTAAAGGTTCTAGGTAGTAAAGTAAAAAAATAGCATAAACGCTTGTATATATTGCTTTAAACGTGATACATGTCTCTAAGCGCCGAGGTAGTTAAGTACAAAGGTTTATGCATACTCAAAATTGGTATAACGCAAAGAGCACAATCAGAATTTTGGATGGTATGATTACTCACAATCCTCATACTAAATATCATCAACACGCCATAACTACCGAATCACTTAACTAATCATGAACTTTGACCAACATAAATCATCATTCATCAAATAACTTGGTCAAACCCTAAAATCAACTCCAACAAACAAAACAGAACACGCACGAAAACTAAACTAAACTAAACTAAACTAAACTATCCATTTAAGCAATATATTCTAGATCCAAAACAATACAAGCAGATAGACACATGAACATAAATTTAGAGAGAAAGAGAGAGAGATTACTTGAAGTGTGCGAGTGGCGAATTCAACGCCGATGGTGGATTTAGATTCCAAACAAAACTCGTTTCTCGTGAATCGAGAAAGAAGATTGGATTTACCAACTCCTGAATCTCCGATCAACACGACTTTGAATAAGTAATCGTACTCGTCGTCCGGTCTCCTCGCCATTTGAGATTTTTCTCACTAAAAGTCGCCGATGAATTGGTGGTTGCGGAACGACAGGAATATATATATATTATATAGATAGATAGATACCACGATACGAGATATTGGCAGTTAGACGGCATGTGGGTTAATATATCATTTAATGTTTCAAATCATAGATACAACATACATAAATTCCCAACGCATTCTTTTTGAACTTCGTGTGTATTAATATTTCTTTTATCAAAGTTTTTTTTCCGATTTTTTTTTTTCAAACGGCAATTGTAGGGGTCAAAGGACCCACTACCATACGCCCAACTTAATACTGAAATCCTAATATGTACACAGCAGGAGTCGAACTCGGGACCTCCCCAGAGGAGAAACCTTACGGAAAACTCCCCTGACCAACTGGGCTATACCATGTTGGCTTTTCCGCGTTTTTAAGGGCTCGTTTTTACATCAAAGTTGTTTTTCAAAACATAGTGTATATGGTTGATCTTGGTAATCATGATTCAATCCAAGTTGTTTTTTATTAGACTATATAGAGTGGAAATCATGGTTGAGGTGTGGTCTCTTCACACCGATACATCGTCCCGTAATCGGTGTTTAGGATGGTGTGGGAGAGGGACGCATGAAATTTCACTGGCGTTGAGGGGTTAAGGGTCCTGACGTGGCGCGTCGTGGTTGGGGCGGCATATAGTCGTTGGGCCCAACGACTCTTTTTTTTAAATTAAATAACTCTCCCTATTTAAAATCCAACCCATTCCACCATTTTATAAAACCTCCCTCAACAACCACTTGTTCCTCTATCACAAATGTCCCCTATATCTGAACCCGTACCCGAAACGCAACCTCAAAATATCGTTGAACCCTCTACACAAAAAAAAAGAAAAAAGAAAAATATATCTGAACCCGTACCCGAAACGCAACCTCAAAATATCGTTGAACCCTCTACACAAACAAATGTCCCCTATATCTGAACCCGTACCCGAAACGCAACCTCAAAATATCGTTGAACCCTCTACACAAAAAAAAAAAAAAAAAAGAAAAAAGAAAGAAACAATAGGAAGAAAACCGACGCAGAGAAAGGAAAACCCAAAGAGGAACTAGTCGTTATTTCGTGGATAAAGGAGGAAGAAGTGGTATTAACGAAAGCTTTGCTTTTTATTTTGGAGAACTTTGTTTTAGGTATATTTTATTTTATATTTATTGTTAAAAATAGATATGTTTAAAAAAATATATATTTTTTATCTTGATATTAATAGTATATATGTAACCCCCCACCAAGAAACGGATCTCCGAAACCCGAACCGGATTGTAAAACCAGACACATTTTAAAATTAAATAGAAGAGTAAACTGCCATTTTGGTCCCTGTGGTTTGGTCATTTTTTCCGTTTTAGTCCAAATCTCAAACTTTTTAAGTCTGGGTCCCTGTGGTTTCATCTTTATTGCCATTTTAGTCCAAAATTGAAAATCCCCTTTCTTTTGACTGTTCCAAAAAGTTTGAGATTTGTACTAAAATGACAATAAAAGTGAAACCACATGGACCAAAATGGCAGTTTACTCTTAATTTTGGACTAAAATGGCAATAAAAGTGAAACCACAGGGACCCAGATTTAAAAAGTTTGAGATTTGGACTAAAATGGCAAAGGTGCCCAAACCACAGGGACCAAAATGGCAGTTTACTCTAAATAGAAATAAGAATTTTAATAATTTTTATTATTTAATTATTTAATTATCGTCACGCAACGCGTTTGGTTGAAAACAGACTAAAAACATTAAACGTATAAGAGTTTTCAGTTTGTTCAGTCAGCCGAGTTAGTTGGTTAGTTAATTGAAGCTAAAAGTTTTGAGGTTGTATCGTAAAATTGAAACTATAAAATAGAATAAACTAACTAACCAGGTTAGTTTGTTAGCTATGTAAAGTTATATAGGGCTGTAAACATGAGGGACTGGAGTTGTCAATAGCTGAAACTATATAAAGAAAGGAAAAAAAGGGTGGAGGACCGCGTAGAACGGGATTCGAACTCGAGTCCCTACCCGACCAACAACTTAACTCCAACACATGCACCAACTGGGTTGTGATTTGTGAAGCCTTGCGCTTAGTTCCCGAGTTTCTTTAAATGAGAGAAAAGAAAAGATTTAAAAGGAAATAATTTTTAGTTGTGTTCCAAAGTTTCATTAAAGGAGAGAAAAGAAGAGAAAATAAGAGTTTTTTTGCCTAAAATTAATTTTTCCAATTTGGAAAGAAACAGAGAGAAAGAAATGAAAATGAGAGAACCCTTTCTTTTCTCTCCTTAACTTAACTCGGGAACACAGTGTTGGTGTTATAAGTCCCGCGCTTTTAACTTAAATATACCAACTGAGCCCCTCTTTCTTTCACTCGGTTACCTGCACACACAAAAAAAAAAAACGACCAAAGTGGGACTTGAACCCGCGCTCTCCCGTTTAATAAACAACACCACCACTGGTCCATGGTTGCATCCTGTAACATAACCCGACGCCTATTATTTAAAATATCACCCGAAATCCGACCTGGATCACCACCTTCTTCGCTACACACGTCCAACCACGACCCGGGAAACCCAAGTCCGACCCGTTCAGTTATCCTTCGATACTTAACGATACACCTTTATTTTGGTCCATAAGATTCGTATTAATGGCGTAGTACTTCGTATACCTACAAATAGTTTGGATGACTGATTAATGCAATTAATTAATCACCATTAAACCACTTTCAACTCACCAAGAACACAAATCGCTATGTCACGAATTCGGTGCTCATAATTCGTAAAAATGTTATCAAAAGAATCCTTTAACCTTTGCTTTCCTTTACCCACTCTCAAATACGTATATCAACTCATCAGACCCACAAATTCAAGTGAAGAATAAACTAGGGCTCCAAACTTCCATCAACGATTTCTTCTTCAATACGCATCCTTTTTAGGTGATTCTTAAGCCCATTATGCTTTATTTTTTGAGTTCTACAATAGCCCTCTATCAATTTCGGTTGATAGAAGGCAATTGTAGTTCGTTTTAGAATAGCATGATTTTAGGGTTCTTAACATTAGGGATTTTTATAAATTAATCAAATTAATCTATTTTATGATAATCTTTGACCTATTT
This sequence comes from Helianthus tuberosus, assembly GCA_030545235.1. NCBI lineage: Eukaryota > Viridiplantae > Streptophyta > Magnoliopsida > Asterales > Asteraceae > Helianthus > Helianthus tuberosus. Next base: position 110,169,213 of record CM060383.1, read on the forward strand.
TATGGTACAAATTTAGTAGCTTTGATGTTAATCTTGTTTACATATTTTTTTCTAGGATTTATTTTGGTATAATCTAGATGCTCATTATTTTATCTTGTTAGTATATATTTTTGCTAGAAATCCATGATAAGTATTTTCATATTAGTAAAATTATGAATTTCAGAATATATTGTTGGATAATTGGGAATTTTATTAATTTGATTGTAGTCTATACTAAATCATATATATATATATATATATATATATATATATATATATATATATATATATATATATATATATATATATATATATATATATATATATAGGGTGGGGTTCTAGAGTGAACACTAGTGTATTTGTGAACTGAGTGAACAAATCATGGCCATTGATCTACATACGTCTATGGTCAGGATCTCGTCATCAAATCGTAAAATACACTAGTGCATTTCAACATCAAATCCTAGCCATTGATCTACACACGTGTATGGCCATGATTAGTCACTCAGTTCGCAAGCTACACTAGTGTTCACTCTTGAACCTAATCCTATATATATATATATATATATATATATATATATATATGTGTGTGTGTGTGTGTGTGTGTAAATACTAATAATGTGTATTTTGTTAATCTAAGGATACGTGTCTTTAGATATAAACAACTTAGACATAATATTGTAATCATAGACTTAACAAGTTAATATTACATGACGTGGAGCGAGAGCGTATGATTTTTATTACATTTTGAAGTACTTTTTTACTCTTTAATCAAGTTTTAAATTTATAAAACACGATATAACACTATCACTCTCTACAACACGCTAGGGCAACTGCACCCATCGTTGGTGTAGTATAGTGATGGTAAGATACCGAGGTCGTCCAAGGACACAAGAGTTTTTAATACCGGAATATCGTCGACGTCTAATCTAATCAAATTCTGAGGAAAGTTTTTTTAATAAGTAAAATAAAGAAGCTAAATAAATAACGAAACAAATAGAAAAGAGAGAATCAATTGGCTCTGACTCATCTTCTATGTATCCTTTGATGATTTCCGCACTTTGAGTTTTTTAAGATATTATCTTAGTTATAGTGGCATGTCCTCTTTTGGAGGCAACGTCACCCTCAACCATATTGGTCTGAGTCAGCAGGGATACAGTCCTGCAAGGCCGGTTTAAAGTTTTAATAGTAATTTATTTATAAGGGATTCAAGTCATTCTTACTTCCTCCGATTTGATGTTATTTGCCTCAATGAAAGTCCTAATAAGCTTGAATCAAGTCCTCGCAGGATCTATACACTGAACGAGACAAGAACTCTACCCATACTACCCTTCTAACCCCCTTCCAGGCAGTTAATGCGCTTTATATAGACCGTAAAGACACGAATGAGTGAATCAATGAAACATGAAGAGATGATAGAATAATGTTCACCTTAAATATAAAAAACTAGTTATTAAAGTTATTAATACATACCCAATTAAAAAGTTAACCAAATATTGGAAATCAAAAGTAATACATAAATGGCTTGTCTTCACCAAGTGATGTAAGAGATTTGCCAAGCATGACCTTCATTTAACAAAAACTCTTACGATCAATATTGGATCCCGAGACTACTACACACAATCTAGAGATGGATGATGAATGAATGTGATGGATGATGGTAGTATTGTGGTGGTGGAGTGGTGGCAGGTGTGAGAGAAGTGGTTTGCCAAGGGATGGATTGCTATTGAACCAAGCTCCCCTATTTATAGCTGAAAACAGAAGTTTTACACGGCCGCGTGCCTCGTGGGCATGACCTCGTGCCTTCCTTTTTCTTTGTCTTCATTTAATGAGCTTGTCAGTCCGGATGCTCATGTCACACCCCAAAAACGTCGCAGCGGAAATACAAACGTGACGGTGACGGAAGTTGGTACCCATAAGTATCTTAGTGGACGGTGCAATATAAATTTTGGACATATTACTTAATTAAAACATAAAGTTTTAAGTTTAAACATAACCACAACCACCACAAAGTTGTTGATCCTTATGCATCTTAGTACATTTGGTCCCAAATAGTTTTCAAAAGTTGTCCAAAACATTATTTAATAACCATTGCATCAACTACCACAAGATATGCCAAAATCCCAAAGCCGAACTCATGTACCTGAAGAACACGTAAAAAGAAAGTGTCAACACAAAAGCCTGTGAGTTCACAAATTCAAATTGTACACAGTTTGTTTAAGGAAAACTTTCTTATTATGAGTTTTATAATAAAACATCCATATATAATTAAGAAAGTCAATTTTATTTCCTTATCGAAAATCCATGGGTCAGTTCTTTGATCGCAAGTGTTTTCTCTAAAAACCTTCGACACAAACCATCTTCCCAAGATTTATTTATATATTAAATTTCTGCATCAAGTTTTCAGATTCATAGGGTCGCAAGGCCTATGAGCTATATATTAACAATAAGGGTATAATCAACGCTACACAATCACAGAATATCAGTTCGTCGTTTGACTTGACACGGAGCTACCGGTCACGACGGGGTGGTCAACCCGATAGATCTATCAACAATTCTACGCATACCGGTATTAATGATTAAACGACTAAATTCGCGCAAAGTACCACTCAATGTGTCATTTATGGTGCCTGCTTTATGAACAATATATATATCCTACTAAAATGATAAATTTAATATTTTGTGTTGTATGAATTCCCCGAAGTCTCTACCGAAATGTAAGCCTATTCCGATACTTACTCTCTTGAGATCAAGCAAATTCATCACAACTTAGATTTAAATATTTTTAAATCTATACGGTCGTTTACCCCAAACACCGTAATCCTCCTCGTTTCTCCCCAAAACATATTTATATCAATCAATTCATGTTTTCCTCGAAAACATATTTGTACCATTCCAAACCATATTTTCCATGAAAATATATTTCTAATTTATTCAAACGCATGTTTTATACAAAAACGTATCTTTTTAAGGCATGTTCTTCCCCGAAAACGTTATATAAAAACAGTAAAAAGGGGGGTTAGTGACACTCACGTTTGGGTGCATTTTTATACTAGCGCAATCCCACAAATTGGTCTACACGTCCTAATTTAAATAGGAACGATTTAATAACCAATTATTTCACAAATACCTAAGTTTCTCCAAACTTAGAATTTTCACATAACTTTGAGATTTTCTCGAAAAGTCTTTATTTTGATTATGTTGGCGTGTGTGTATATATATATATATTAAGATCTTTGCGTCTTGAACGATTTTATTGGTGACCCTCATTATGTTATATCCGTTATCACACCCGTTTATATACAATATATCTACGATTTGCGCTTCGTAACATATTTACATAAACGTGAACATATCATCAAAATATCTTAATAACTTATGTATTTTATCATTTTTATAGCATTTATACATCAAATAACTCATCAAGTTAACATATGTATCATTTTCATGCTCGATTACGTGACATTTAACGAAATTACCGTTTTAACCGTACAAGTGTACATGCATAGTCTTAACTCCTACTATTATGTCAAGAGTTAACATATCACATTACATATTCATATCTAGATATCATATCATAACACACAAAGTTCACCCTTGAACAATCCGTTTTCGTGTACGTTGAAATATACGTATTTTAACGCTGCAGTAATTTTTTCGGGCGCCGGAAGTCACATATGACTAGCCAAACACCATGGATACTTAATATAAGTTAAAGCACTTATATTTATCATAAAAATATCAGTTTACAACCAGATCTAAAACAATTTTGCAAAAAAAAAAAAAAAACACTTTAAAAGCCGATTTTTACCGTTTTTAACGCATAGTCTTGTACCGAACTTTACCATAATCATCCCAACTCATCATGACTTCATATTTTAACATAACCCATGTTCTTTACTGAATAAAATGGTACTAATATCCATGTTAGTGCAGATTTTATGTAAGTCACATAAATCATGCAATTTCACCCATTCTACTACTTTTTAAGCTTCATGTACAACATGCAAAGCTACCATACTTATGACATAACTTCATATTATCATAACATATCATTTAACATCATTTTAACATGCTTATATTATGATTTAATCCATCTTTATCAGACCATTTCAAAATCATCAACTTATGACCATTTAATCATCATGTATACTTATGTACAAGTACCTAATCCATGATTATCATATCATCATCATTATCCAAGAACTTTAAATGCGTCTAACATAAATTTATTTCATTTTCATATAATACAAAACATCATCTTCATTCAAATCATTCATCCAATCATCAAATCATCAATGCATGTAATATTCTCATGCTTTTATGAACTAACCAACAAAACCCATGTACATGCATACATATATATACATATACATGACAAACATACATATATACTTCCAAAAATCCACTTTTTATATATTCATCATCCATCATATGAACTTTATTCAAAAACCCTTTTTGATCATGCATGCATCAATCTTTCAAGAATTACATCAACAAAAGTTAACTAACAATCAAAACACAAACTCAATCCCACATACATACACACTCATGGCCATATATACACACACATAAAGTTCCATTTTTATTTTGTTTAAAATTCATTTGTTATTAGTTTTCAAGTTTATGAAGAACTCCAAGTTTATGAGAAACCTTCCATCATCATCATCATCATCATCATCATCATCATCATCACTAAGAATCAAGAATAAGTTTTTAAAATTAAGTTTATACCTTTCAAGAATTTGGTGGGTTTTGATAAGATTTTTGATGATATGGAGCTTGTTCTTCTTGGAAATCACCTTGGAAACTCCCTTGGATCTTCAAACACCCTTGAAACTAGCTTGGATTGGACTTGAATCTTCAAGAAAGCTTCAAAATTTGAATATGGTGGTGTGTGTGTGTGTTTGACCGAGTGAGAGGGAGAGAGAGTGTGATGAAGAGTTTTGGTGTTGGGAGTTCTATATTATGGAGTGTTGGAAGGTTTTAATGATTGCATGCCTCCATAGTCCTTACACTTGGCAAACAAGAGAAAAAGGTGGGCTCTTGGGCTGCCACCTATGTCCCCCACACACATACATTTCTCATACATATGCATATATATTATATATTAGGCCAAGGACAGGTATTTAACTGACTACCATGTATTTTATCTCGCGTTTTAAATAATTTTTATCATTCTATAAAAATTAACTCGCTATAGTATTGCTGAAAAATATTTTATTTGTCTCGACTGGCTGCGTTGTTTATATTTTGTAAGATACGCGCGGTATTGTGCAGTACGCGCTTAAATTCGCAAAACAGTGTTTTTATGCTTTTTACTTGATTTTTCCTCATGGATATGATTAAAAATATCATTTTAATCATAACAGAATATTTTTAGGATTTTAACATTAATCGGGCGGTCACCGACGTTCGTTTCGCATTTTGTTCGTTACGCGATAAGCGTTTATCTTAATTTTTACCAACATAATTTTTTAACAAAGTTTGGATTTACCAACACATCAAATACCATCAATTAACACCAAATTCAATATAATATTGTCTTTATTCATTGATAACACGTGTCACACTAGTACGGTACAGACTCAAAATAGCCGGGTGTCACAGCCTCCCCCTGTTTAGGAAATTTCGTCCCCGAAAATATACACTACATGTGTCATTTTCGCACTAGTCGAAACGAGAAGGGGATATTTTCATTGAATCTGGTCCTATCATTCCCATGTGAACTCGGGTCCACGTGTCACACCCCGACCGCGTAAAACAACAAACCGCGGCGGAAACGTCGGAGAGTGTCGTAACAGAATCATTGTTTCACAACCATGGATTAAAAAGTTTCGTTTTACTATATTATTGAACTCATTGTTTTATTACAAATAAGATAAATACAAATAATTGTCTCTCAAGTTTTAAAGTCTCTAAGGCACAAGTCCATCCTATGTGTAGCATGCATCAACAATCATCACATAGCAGCACCTGAAACATATGTGAAAATAGGCACGTCAGCATAAATATGCATGTGAGTAACATAGGATTTGTGAATTAGATTCATGGCTTTGGATAACACAAGAGAAGGTTTTATGATTTAAAAAATAGCCATGAATCCTTCTAAAAGTTTTGTTTCTAAAATGCGTCGTTTTGGTAAAATGTTTATAGTATATACAAAAAATATACTTTGGTTTTGAGATAAGCGGATGAGTGGTATATCTAAATATACTTTAGTTATGAAATAGTTAAATAGATAGTATATTAGAATATAATTTAGTTTCGGAAATAATAGATTTGGTAGTACATCACAAGTATACTTTGGTTTAAGAATGTAAAACATCGGTAGTATAATACATTATACTTTGGTTTTGTAAATAACATATCAACTTATGCTTTAGATTTGAAAATAGCACATCAACTATGCTTTGGTAGTATATTAAAATATACTTTAGTTTATGAAATAACAAAGTCGGTAGTATATCAACTATACATTAGTAAATAATATCACGTTGGTAGTATGTTGGAACATACCTAAATCGTGGTTTGGTAGTATATCAAATTATACTTTAGTAAACAATAGCATATCAAATTATGCTTTAGCAAACAGTATCACGTTGGTAGTATATCGAAATATACCATAAATCGCGATTTAGCAATACATTCAAACCTTAGTGCATCAAACTACACTTTAGAGACTATAGAAATACCACAAAGGCAAATTCTATTTGGTTAAAATTTTGGTTTCTGACATTCCATACAACAGGAATGGGGTGTCTAGTCCTATAGCGGTATATCGTACTACCAATCGGCTTGATCATTGTTAATGAATGTATAAGTAAACATATGAACAGACAAATAGTCGTACAAACTTGAAAATCAGTGTTTAAGTCATGGACAATAGTTCAATTCGTCAAGAGATAAGTACTATGCATATGTAATCATATAGTCAAAATCATGAAAATAACGTATCGGCACATATGTATCACCCCAAAACATTTGAAAACGCAAAAGAGGGGACTATGTACTCACTTGAGATTGTAAGTATCCTCGATTAAGTGTCCTAAGAAAGCTCGGAAATCAAGGAATCAAGTGGCACTAGTAATCGGATCGCTAGTTAATGAATCGATATCTAAATCGGAAGATCGGGTAGAATGAGGTCTCGTAAACCAAATGAGTATTGGAACTCATGTGATATAGTTTATCGAAGCCTACATTCTAAATTGGAACCTATCCTAAGTGCTTACGACCCTTTACAACCCATTAAGGTAGCTTACGCTACTTTAACACGTCGTTCGCGCCAATGCGCGTTCGAGACGCCTAACTAGTCCTATGACAAGTATTATATGCCTAAACATGTTTAAATATGTTTCATAATCAGTTTAAGTGACAAAAATTAAGTTACATATGCTTAAATTTAAATTATGCATGAAAAGGGTATTTTGGTCATTTTCCTAAGGCATATAAACTACCTAGCATACAACTAATTAAACTAAGTGACCATAAGGTATAACCTCGGAAGGTTATTCCTTATACAACTATGGTCACAAAATATGCTTGGTCGGATCCTAACGATCGACCAAACGGGTCGGGTTCGAAAGTCTAAGCGGTTGTCAAGACCGCTTGACTTACGACCCTATACAAGCACTAGACTAAAAGTGACGAGTTAAACATGTTAAAACATGTTTAACTAAGTTAGAAAACAGGTTTGATATCAAAACAAAGTGTTTTGATACCCGAAAATAGCTTCGACGCAAAATACGCATAAATACGTATTTTGACCGAAATTTTCACTCGTCACTTCGACTAATCAACGTGGTAATCAGTAGGTATAGTCACAAGGGACTATAACCATCGTGATTACGCTCACGTTGCAAAGTTCAAGCGAACTTTGTGTTGACCAAATCATGGTCAAAGCAGAAAGTCAAACACTGTTTGACTTTCATGCTTGAAAAGCATAAAAAGCATGAAAGAAGCTTACAAAAGGTCCAAGCAATGAAGATTTGAACTCAAAATACCCAGGTATGAAGCTTCACAAGTGAGAGCTTCAACTTAGAGAAGAATTGAGATCAAATTGTGAGGAATGAAGTGAAGAACCCACTTCTATTTATAGTAAGCTTGGATTAACAAGATCATGACAAGTGTTTTTGCAAGAATCAAGGTTTAATCCTAACCATACACTTGTGGAACATGGTTTAGTATACAATGGGAGCTCCAAAACTAGTTCATAGTATTGAGAAATTTGCACAAAAGACCCTCAAATTCAAGCTAGTTGCTGAAAACAGGTTTTCTGTCAAAACACACCCGTCGCGTCGCGCCACGGCACCACCCCTTTGCTGTGGCGCGACGCCACCACCTATCTGAACCAGAAAGTTTCACAAATTGGCAGAAATGGTCCCTGTAGCATGTTTAAGCCATTTTCGACGCGTTTAAACCCCTTTAACCCATTTTCAAGGCTCTACAAGGATGTTAAAGCATATGGGACTTGAAACTATCTCGGATGTCGGTTTGTTTGGTCGTACGGTCGCGTTATTCAGTTAATTATGATGAAAACTCGAACGGACGCGAAATCGATCCAAATTACATGACGAATGGTATTTTTGCATTCCAATCACTAAAATAAAATATTTTAATGATTACAAAAATTTTTGGATGTCCGGATATATTCAAAACGTAAGATATGCGCATAAATACAAACTTATGCACTTTTTGACGCTTTTAGTCCCTGTTGATCAATTAAGTTTATTTTCGCATACCGAACCCCTCAAAGCCTATTTCTAAGCTATGTAAAGGATATTTAGGGCATGTTTAACTTATGATCAAGTTCTGGAATGTCCATTACTATACAAATCGGCATACTTTCGCAGTTTGTCGAAATTAGTCCATTCGATCGAATAAACTTGTTTTTGACACACCAAACCCTCCAAAACTTATTCTAAGTTATGTAAAGGTTATTTAAGGTATGTTAAGCCTATGTCACTATTCCGGAGTGTTTGTTATGTTAAACTGATTACGTTTACGCATCAGTTCGTGTATAACTTTCCAGAAAGCGATTTAGAGCTCGAAATTGAACGAGAATTGATATGTGCAATGGTCGCATGTATTTGTACAAATCCCAAGAATGAAACACAATATTTCATTGGATTTTCATTTGTATGATGGCCGTAGAGACACAGGTGTCACACCACGTTTGTAATTTCAGCGAACCTTTACCAACTTAATCTGACTCCTCCCAAGCTTCTGAATCTGCCAATGCAGAACTTCAACAGCTTCTTCGATAAATCTCAGTTTATCGTCAACGTGATCCTCATCAGGGGGTATAATCAGCGTCTCATCCAACATACACTTTTTCAGGTTGGATACATGAAACACGTCATGTACTCCACTCAATTCTCGTGGTAGCTTGAGCCGATAGGCGACTAATCCAACTCGAGCTAGGATCTCGAAAGGACCTATATAATGCGGGCTCAGCTTTCCCCCTTTTCCAAACCTAACAACACCCTTCCAAGGTGACACCTTCATCAAAACACGATCACTGACCTGAAACACCAACGGTTTCCTTCGGATATCTGCATAACTCTTTTGTCGATCCGCGAAGGATTTCAACCTTCCCTTAATCTGGGCAACCTTATCAGTGATCTACTGAATGATCTCGGGTCTGGTTAGTTGCCTTTTTCCAACCTCAGCCCAATAGAGAGGCGATCAACATTTCCTTTCGTACAAAGCTTCAAATGGAGCAGCTTTGATACTCGTGTGATAACTATTATTGTAGGAAAACTCAACTAATGGTAGATGAGTATCCCAACTTCCACCGAAGTCTATCGCATACGCTTGTAACATATCCTCCAAAGTTTGAATGGTTATTTTTTCTGACCATTCGTTTGAGGATGATACGCAATACTCATATCCAACCGAGAACCCAACGACTCCTGAGGAGATCGCCAAAATCTGGAGTCAAATCGTCCATCTCTATCGGAGATAATTGACACAGGTACTCCATGACGGGCTACAATCTCGTTAAGGTACAACTGCGATATCATCTTTGCCTTGTTTGTTTCCTTAATGGGTAAGAAATGAGCAGACTTTGTCAATCGATCCACAATTACCCATATGGTGCATGTCCACGTGATGTACGAGGTTATTTGGTTACAAAGTCCATCATAAGATACTCCCATTTCCACTTCGGAATCTATGGTTGCTGCAGAAGCCCAAACGGCTTCTGATGTTCAGCCTTAACCTTCGAGCAAGTCAGACATTTACTAACATACACTGCAATATCTTTCTTTATATTCAGCCACCAATACAATTCCTTGATGTCCCGATACATTTTGGTAGAACCTGGGTGAATAGAGTATCTAGATTTATAGGCTTCGTCCATAACCAGTTCACGTAGGTTTAAGGGTGTTCAGGATTCGTTTCGAATTCGAAAAACTCGAAATTCGTTTAAATTCGATTCGATTATCAAGAATTCGTTTCGATTATAAGAATTCGAATTCGATTCAATTCGAGTCAAGTAAATCTAATACGAATCGAATACGAATTTATAATTTCAAATTCGATTCGATTTGAAATTAGAATTAAAATTATACATTTTTATTTATTATTTATATATATAATACATATATAACTTTTATAAAGCTATACTATAAATTATTTTCAAAATTCTTTCCAAGTATTAAATTACCCATTACTAAACCCACTACATGACCTATAAGTAAAACCTAAGTAACAAATCTATCAATACATTTCTAACCATAAAAATATTAACTTGTAATGTGGAGTGATTATTCCCGACTTCTCGTTTTGAATTTTAGACTTGTGGTACTTTAGTTGAAACTTTTTAATGTGATATCGTGCTTTATGGCTGCTTTAAACTTTATGTCTCATTTTGATAGTTGTTTACATGTTTTAATCTAGATTAAATCGAATGTATTCGAATTCGATTCGAATTTGAAATTTTAATCGAATACGAATCAAATATGAATTGGGTTTTTTATTCGAATACGAATTCGAATCGAATTCGATAGGTTTTAATCGAATTCGAATCGAATACGAATTCAAGGAAAAATAAAAATTATTCGAACAATTCGATTCGAATAATTTGAAAATTCGATATTCGATTCGATGAACACCCCTACGTAGGTTACCCCTAAGCGGAACCCAAACCCGGTTCATGCAGTACATCACTTCATCTGCTTTCAGTATCAATTCACACTCTAAACCTCTTAATCCTTCTTTCCTCAAATTCTCATCTCTCAAAGCTTCTCGTTGTGCATTATGAATCTGAACAGTCAAACTCATCTGTATGGTTAAACCCAAAGTACGAACACGAAGAGGCTTTTCCCGCTCTTTTTCCTACTAAGCGCATCAGTAACACCGTTTTCTTTACCTGGGTGATAACAAATATCACACTCGTAATCATTGAGTAACTCTACCTGTAACAACCCGCACGTTCGTGCGTTGTTACTACTTGTTACACTCGTTACGCCTAGCACCAGAGATTCGGATCATAATGTAGCTATATCGCATACATCGCTATTTCATAGTATTTTCGCATGTTACGTATACTTTATCGCTATAACACATCACATCACACCCACCAACGCACACGATGATGTTGAGTGAGGACCTATTCTACCCTCCTCGATGGCCGTGATGCGTCGCAGAGTAACGCATATTCGAAACGAGACCCGGTTATTGTATCGCAACTTTGAAATGTGGCTATTTATACGACCCTATGTGACTAGTTATACTAAATATATGAATGCGGGTATGAAAAGGTGTGACCAAACTATCGCAATGCTTAACGATCGAAACGAAATGCCAAAACTCAATTCGCCAGAGGCGTTTGATCAAATGACAATTCAATCGAATGGCCATCCGATCGGATTGCCACCCGATCGGATTGCCACCCGATCGGATTGCCACCCGATCGGATTGCCATCCGATCGAAGTGCCACTCGATCGGATTGCCTCCCGATCCATGGCACTCCCCCACCTTCTCTCCTCTCCACCTATAAATAGCACTTGTCACATCACTTGAACAGTGATGTGACAGCTCCCACTCGACCAGCACGCTTTGGGGCTATTTTCTCTCGATTTCTTGCAATTCTTGTAAGTTTCTACCTCAAATCTTGTACTTCTATGATCTACACGCACTTCTTCATCATCTTCTCTTTTGAATCTTAACTTTTAACAGTGAAATCAAGGGATTTGAGGTGTTCTAGGATGATGTCATCATGGAGTTCTTATGAACTTCAAGTGTTGGCCTCATTCCACCAAGAACCACTCAGATCTGAAGGATTTCCACAAGATTTAAACAACACTTTCGCATAGATCTATACATAATCATGGATAAAAGGATTGAAAGATGGTTTTCCAACTTTCTTTCAACTCTTTTACACTCAATGCACTTAAAACCGATAGAATTGGAGCTCGTTCTGATCCTCTTCTCTTTCTTAGTGATGTGTCAGTTCAAGATCTGAATTCTATCTACGAGACAACCGATGTCAAGTTAAACACGAACCGCCATCTCGAACAGCTGACCGACCGGACTAGGGTGATTCCTGCCCGATCGGGTCACCTGCGCGTTGATAGGGTTCTGTTGTTTGGCACGCTGTCCTACCGTCTCGAGAAAACAGTAAAACTTTCAAAACAGTCAAGTGTCAAAGACGATCAGGACGTTGGGACGGATTGCCGTCCGATCGGATTGCCATCCGATCGGATTGCCGTCCGATCGGATTGCTGTTCGATCGGACTGCCACCCGACTGGACAGCCGTCCGACCAGCTTGCACTTGGTCCCACACTTAAATTATATTTCAACTCCTCAAGAGTTTTGAACATCGAACAGATTGTCGTCCGATCGGATTGCCATCCGATCGAACGACCATCCGACGCTGTGATGTTTTGAACTTAATCACTTAAACAATTTCCAACATATTCAATACATAGCCAGTTCCAAACGGATTACCACCCGATCGGACTGCAATCCAATCGAGTGACAAACTGCTGTGAACTTGTTCTCACTAAGTGTCCTACTAATCGGATCGTCACCCGATCAAGCCGCCGTTCGATCGGCCGACCTGAAGGGTAAAGATACTTCTCTGTTTTCAAAATGCTACAACAAAAACTTCAAAAGGCAAACCATCATACACAAACACATCCAAACCAAACGAGGTGACAATCCAATCGAATGGCCATCCGATCGGATGACCATCCGAATGGATTGCCACCCGATCGACTGGCCATCTGATCGGATTGCCATTCGACGCTCAGTCACATCTCGTTGTTTAACGCACTGTTCGACGCTTACGCTATCAATCTGTAATCAGGCTAATCTCAGACGCGCTCCCTTCAATCCAACCAAGTTGTGTTTGCTTGCTGAACACCGACTGTGAGTATACTCGAACCCTTTTTATCACCTTTTGGGTGTAACATACGTTTCTATCAAATCGAATTGATCAAGACGAATTATTCAATCAAACTATTTATCACCTGCGAATAATTGTTATGCATATTTACACGTGATGCTAGTTACATATGTGTTAGGACTTATACTCGCAAGGTCCCGCCTTAACTAGTATAGTACTATAGCACCCGACGGGGTCTAGTTAGGATGAATAGCAATCGCAATCGCAGCTCGAGTGACTTAGCTGGTAGTATCTGTCTTGTATGCATGTATGTTGAGGTATCTGGTTTATGTATTTGGTAATTCGCAGCACTTTTAACTATTTTACGCTACTCGATCAAAACTTGTATACTCGCCAATACTTTTGTATTGACGTTGTTTTGACGTATGTTGCAGGTTTAGTCGCAGTCTACATCAAAACAAACTAGGAAGTCTAGAAACTCACCTAAAATCTAGGTTGTCGGATTTGTATTGTTCGAGAGGACAAGAAATCTGTGATAACTTACGTGATTGTATTGTTTGTTAGTATGGGATAACAAATATAATAAATATTGTCGCTTTATAGCTGTTATGGATTCTCTTGAGCAATCTGATTCACCTAGTGCCGCGCCCTGATGATTCCGCCATCCGTTGGGGTGTGACAGATTGGTATCAGAGCCATAACTATAGGGAATTAGGAAAGACACGACCTATTCCGGGTTTGTTGTCTTAGAAATGACCTAGTCTATAGCGTAAGTACCAACGGGTCGACTCTTATGAACCCAGTAGGAATCGTACGGGCATACTTGATACTCTCGTTTGAATCTGTTAAAAACTATGACTTTTTGTGAACACCGCATACTACAACTTCACACGAAGAGCCTTTCCTAAGGCTGGAATGTTACTTAGCCTTTCCTAAGGCCAACACAATACTCACGTTTTCGAAAATACTCACGTAACACAACCAAGTGGTCCAGTCGAGATCAGGCGTGGAATGTAGGATCGTTGTAGGACCCGACTGAGTCGTTCAGAAGAGCTTTATATCCGAATCAAAGGCGGAATCAGTGAAACGGACGTGAAAACAACTTGATACTCTTAAATCTGTCACTAATATTGATAATAACACTGATTACAACCTGGACAAACTTTGGCAGCACTTCGTTACAAATTCAGAAGCCGTGTCAAATGAAACAACAACTGCCCTATTTATAGTAGTCCTGATTTCGCTCCAAACAGCATGATGCACTTTCGAGCGGAATCAGAAAGTTCTGATTTCGCTCGAAATGGTCTTATGCTATTTCGAGCGGAATCACCTCCTTAAACTTGAACATCTGTTTCTCTAACCTCGGGCACTAATAATCCTATCCTATCCTATTACATGATACAAGACGAAGTCAATAGACGTAGTGCACTAACAGACTCCCCCTCGGATATTGACGAAGTCTTCAGTGTCTAGTCTCCAGTATGACACATCTTCAGTCTTGATCATTCTGCCTTCTCATCCAAATTGTAACATTGTAAGCATCTATCAATCATTCTCTTCTTCCATCAGCTTCAGGCTCCCCCTTTCGTCAAGCTTTCGTGCTTTGGGATCGACACCTAGCTTTCCATCTACAAGCTCCCTCTTGCTTAAAGCTTGTCTTCAGACTCCCCCTTAGACTCTGCTCTCGGGATCGTAATCTTGACTATCTGCAAACACTCAAACATTTATAAATACAATGTTCTCAAATTTAATTACCCAGAAATCGTAAACTGGCTCTTTTAAACTCTTTAACTGCTTCCCCTATCAACAAACTTAATTGATATGGCAAAATATAAGAATCCAACTCCCTCACAGTTAATCACCCAAGTCCAAACTAATGACCTTGGAGATATCACAAACTATTTTGATTTTTGATTTTTAATTCAAGTTTCAAATTAATGAACTTGTTTTATTTTCAGAAACACAATCAGCTTACTTAGATTTTGAAACTCAGCATCTCAAACATCGGTTGTCGAAAATAAAGCAGAATCAAAAATCTTTTTGTATTTTCTGAAAATATAAAGCAGTAAAGAAATATGTACAAACATATTTACAGACAATATTTTTGTTTGAGTATGCGTTAGAGGATCATATCAGTTTTTAACAAGTCACAAGTACCGTTGAGCTTAGTTACACATTAAGAATTAAACAATTCACTTCGACTGTCGATATACTGATCCGCTTAAATTTTCATACAAAGTTCAACTGATTCAGGATACGAATTAGATGAATTAAGAACTTAAACTCATTCATGTGTCCCACCTCTTGAATATACTCCCGTATCCAGATCCCAATATTCAGTCTTACAGATGAATATACCTAGATGATATCTGTAAGGGGTTAGATGCAAAACCGTGAGAGCTCAGGTCAGAACTTCCGTTCAGCAGAGAGATGACGGTTCGACTTTAGGTGTGTCCCCTTTAGAGGATCTTTTCTTCAACAGCAATGACTATCAATTTTATTGTTTCATAATTTTGCCGAGGGCTGCGCTATATTTCAAGCAATGCAGAAAGTATTATGCGGGGACTAGGCCATTACTTCCGCAAAATCAGAAGTCCCGGAATAATACCCCAGATATCACTGAGTATAAAGACCTAATATCTCAGAAAGAGGGACCTTTCAAACAAGATTTCAGGGGTTACCTATATATCCAAGTAGTGTTCCCCACGAAATAAGCAAGTTTGAATTTAGGTTTATATCCCGAAAAAGTTTACTAAATGTATAAAAATCTACCGACACATCCACAGTGAGACTGTTTAACACATTTTGACTTTCCAATTCTTTAGCGTACTGTAACTGTCTACTGATGTACTATCATTTCCTCTTTTTACGCAAAAACTCAATTTTCATGGTTTTTATCATGTTTTTGACTTTTTCAAATTTTCAAATGTTTTTGTATTTCCTAACAACAATACTCCCCCTAAAATGCAAAACCATTTAAAGAAAATTTGACAACTAACACTGATAGCTTTGTCCCGCCATCCATTTTCTGTTAAAAATGCTCTGATTTGCAGAAAAACTAATATAAAGTACCCTCATGATTTACAACCCATTGATTTTCGACAGTTTGAAAACCGTTTTTCAATCTTGTGAAAGTAATCATGTTTGTTCAGCCGTGAGGGTTTCGGCGTATTCAATCAACACATATTTTTGTAATTTTCTATTTTTGACAAAAATTAAAACAAACATATTTCTGGTTTTTCAAATTTTTCAATTTTTAGGGTTTTAAAATATTTTTTATTTATTTACAGAAAAACATATAAACTCCTTGTTCAACCAAACCAGGGTCCAGCAGCAGCCTCCTCCTCTTGTTGTGCCAGGCTGCTCTGAATTCCAAAGTCACAATCTTTAAATTCCATGAGCACCTGCACAAACAAACTACTCAATTACTTGAACAATTTAGCCCAGGTCTTTTGAACCTTAGGCATTTCAACACAATAATTTTCATTCAATGCTGGAAACTCTTTGTCATTTTTCACAAAAAAACTTTTCAACTTTTACTTCAACTTTTTCATCTTTTTCAAGAATCACCTGTTTCTTTGCACTCCATGTTTGACCTTTAGGAGTACCACATTTGTAAAAATGTGACTCCTTTTGAACATTTTGTTTTTTGATCAACAACTTTTGGTTTCCAAAACTCTTGAAGTTTTGTCATATCAACAGTTGTTTTCCAACTTTGAGTTGTTCTGACTCTGGGTGTGTGAGAATTCCAGGTCTGTTTAGAATCAAACCTATACGGGTTTGACTTCCAATTTTAAGTCGAAGCAAACTTGTTTGTGTTGTACCTCCAAGTTTGTTTTGAGTCAAATTTGGTTGACCTGTGTTTCACATCCTCAGGTTTTTGTTTCTCAACATCATCAGACTTCTTTTTATCAGCATCCACAGGTTTCCGATTAGGACACTTGCGTGCAAGATGTCCTTTTTGATCACATTTGAAACATGTTCTCATGGACACATATTTGACCTGTGGTTGTTGCTTTTTCTTTTTAGCAAAGAACTCATCATTAGCCTGTCTCAATTTGAGTTCTTTTTCTTCTGCTAAACTGTCTCCTTGAACAAAACTCATTTTTGCTTGATAAGTTGGCACTTCATTTTTCTTCCAATTCTGTTTCTTCTTATAACCCAAACCAGCCTTCATGTTTTTCTTCTTGAAACTAGGTTTTTTATACGAACCTCTATGACTCTTACCAGCAAACTTTGAAATCTCAGACTTCTCAATCTCAACCATTTTGAAAACTTTATCAACCTTTTCTGAAATCACATTCTGAATCAGGAATACAACATCTAAGAACAATTTGTCCGATCCAATCATGGTATAAACCAATCCTTTTGAATCATCATTCAAACTTTTCTCGGATTTTGTGTTTTTCAGATAACTATCATGAAGATTTCCTTCATCTTCATCCTGTGATTCAGATTTACCTGTATCAACCGACTCTTCTTTAAACATACTTTCAATGACTTTACCTACCACCTCTGAATCATGAGAATCATCAGATTTGGAATAGGTTATGTCAATATTATCTGGCAATTGATCTACCATGTTGAAAGCTTTTTCTACCTTTTCCTCATCATAAAATGCAAATTTTCCCGGAGGTGGAACTTGATGAAACTCTGAGCCAATACCTTTCTTGTTTTGCTCAGACTCACCATCTCCCGGTTTTATATTGAAAATACGTTCAAGCACATATGACGACACGTGATAACTCTTCAACTTGTTGTTATCCTGTTCTAAATCAGCAATCTGTCGCTTTAGCTTAGCAACATCCTCAATATAAGAATTAACAACATCTTGTTTTATGGAATACATTCGTTTAAGTTCTTTAGTTGTTTCAGAAAGATAATTCATTCTTGATTGAGCATATTTCATTTCATCTTTCACTTTTTCGTATGACTCTTTCGTAATATGATATGCTAATTTCATTGAGTCATATTCTTTCTTCATTTCTTGACAAGCAATTTCTTTTTGTGAACATTCTTCTGTCATTTTAGAAACATTTTCTTTCAAAACTTCATTTTCTGTTTCTAACTTTTTACATTTTTCTGAAAGTTTTTCATCATTTTCTTTCAAAACTTTTTCTTTTTCTAGCATTTCTTTGCATTTTTCTTTAAAAATGTTTTCAATTTTAGTGAATTCAAGATCTCTAGTTCTGAATTGCTCATCTTTTTCAGTACAAGCTCTGCACGGTTCCATGCATTTCTTGCACTGATTTTAAGATTTCAGAATCAGAATGTACCTCAGTGATTGACACTTCGGTGTTTGATGCAGTTGCCTCAGTTTGCTTCTGATCTGCATCATCTTGCTTTTCTTCAACACCGACTTCATCATCAACTTTACCAGCTTCCAAATTCTCATTCTTTACTTCTTCTTCTTCTTCTTTCCTCACCTCTTCTCCAATCTGCTGTTCTTCAGTAACAACTTTCTTAACCTCTTCATTCACCTCAACTTCTTCCCTTTTGATTTCCTTCACAACCTCACCTTCAACATCTTCTGCTTTAACCTCTTCAGCAACCTTCTTCAGATTGTTCACCATTTCTTCAACATTCTTCTTCATTCTATCTTCATCCCTTTTTCTTAGACACGATGTCATGGCATATCTGATCTCCTTTTCATGCCTTTTAGCATATGTGTCATCTTTCATCACATTTCTATAGTATTCGGCTCTCAAAGGAATTATGAGAAGAACATCATCAAAGATTATGTCTTTCTTTGGAACAACTGGTTCTCCTTCTCTGTTGAAGTAACACTCTCTCTTTTTATCCCATCTTCTGTTGCTCACTGCACTCTCATACTCTTCTTGCATTTCATCCATTCTATTCAACACAATGTTTCTTTCTTTGTAGGTCTTTTCTTTTAGAATCTCTTCTCTGGTTTTCACTTTGATCTCAGCTGTATCTTTGTCTTTGTTTTCATCTTGAATCTCAGCAACAAAAACAAACTTTCTTTCCTCTGTTATAGCTTTGCCATGAGCTGTTTTTCGAACATTCTCCAAACGATCTTCTTCTGGACATATCTCGGACCAATCAAAACCTTCATCATCTTGAATTACAAAACAAGCTCTCGATTTGGGTTTATCTTCAATCATCTTTGGCTCTTCTCTGCTTCGATGGTAGATTGCCTTTCGGTAATAATCATCATTGAACGGATGTTCATTTCCACCCACTGCAGAATTAGTGCATTCTCTCTTGAAATGACCTTTCTGCTTACATTTGAAGCAAGTCACTTTGGATTTGTCGAATCCAAGCTTTGTTGATGCACCTCCAAGAGATTGTTTCCCAGTAATCTCCATATACCTCTGCGCTCTTCGGATGCAACTTGCTAAGCACCAACGAATGTCAATGAGCTCCATCTCTTCCGGATCAATCTGGTCGTAGTCTTCTTTGGTTAATTCGGAGTTTCCAATTTTTCCAGCTACAAGACCTTCATACGATTCCAGAAAAGATGCAAGAAAACTCATTTGCTGTTTAGCTGCATTGATGCTCATCGATGGAGAATTCTTCAGTTTGAGAGCGATGTTGCATAGAATCTCCTCAGTTTCATCAGTACTTGCTTTTGAAGATGAATTATATCCAGAATGGTAACTTGATGAGGTTGTTTGAGGTTCTTTCATCTTCTCTCCACTGAATGTTGTCTTTAGTGAACCAACACCTTTTTCCGAAGGTACACTGCCTTTGTAGTACAAGCCAACATTCTGTTGATGTAAAAAACCAATCATCTTGCTTTGCTTCTGTAGCTCCAGATCATGACTCTCTATCTTTTCAAACAATACATCAAGAGAAATTTCATCATACAAAGCATAATTTTTAAGATAAAAACAAACGTTTGCCACTGATCAGCTCGTGGTAACGCCTCAATCACTTTGTCGATAATTTACTCTCTTGTTTTCTCAATTTTGAAACGTTCAAGTTCAATTTTTAAATGACAGAATCTCTCTATCATTTGCCTCACCGACTCTCCTTTAATGTTATCAAATAGATCAAATTCTTTTTTAAGCAATGCAATTTTGTTCTTTCTAATCTGTTTACCCCCCTCAGCTTTAACACGTAAAGCTTCCCAAACAGATTTTGATGACCCTTCATGGTTTAACAATGCAAAAATATCATTTCTAATTGCCGTCTGGATCAAAGCAATCATTCTCTGTTCAGCTGCATATTCTGCTTTGTCATCTTTCGGTAATTTCTTGAATGGAATTACTTCGTCTTTATCATCCTTTGGTCGTTCATATCCAAATTCTAAACAGAACCAGCTTTCGTGCGCATACGCTTTCGCCCAGTTGAGAAAACATTCTTTCCACCATGTATAATCCTCAATGCTTTCCAGAGTTGGTGGCTTTGAATGTGTTCCATAGAAATTATCATGCTTGATGTTCTCATTGATCGCTTTCGTGATAGTTTTTGGTGTGGCCGTTGATATTTCGGAAGAATCGGATGTGAAAGCGTTGAAAAACGTGTTGTAGAATTCTTCAGCCATGATGTAATCCTGGACAAATACAATCAAACAAACACAATCAGTACAAACAATATCAAATATTCTGAAAACAGACTGACACTCGATTAACGTGAAATAATCTCAACACGAAAAATCCTTTTTTAAGCGAAATAGGAAACTCAAGGGAAATCATTTTGTTTGACAACACAAGCGAAATCACAAGTTGACCAGTTGAAGCAAAATCAGTTGATTAACACTTCAAGCGGAATCAGTTGTTTATCACTTCGAGCGGAATTAGATGTTTAACACTTCGAGCGGAATCTGTTTGAAGACTGTTTGGAGCGGAATCAACAATTTGGTAACTTTGAGCGGAATCACCAATATGCGGTTTTGGAGCAAAATCAATAATTTGGTAAACTGGAGCGAAATCAGCAAGTATATTGGAGCGGAATCAACACTTTAGAGTTGACACAGACAACTTGGAGCGAAATCAGTCAATTTCGAGTGAAATAATCCAAGCGGAATCAAGATCTCGAGCGAAATCAAACAATGTAAGTTCGAGCGGAATCACTTCGAACATCATTTTTACCCATTTTTAGTCCGAATTTTGTCCTGATACTTTCAAGGATTTGATAATATGCACTTTTACACAGTCTGTGAAAAATTGATCCAGTTTTGACCGTGAAATCTTGTTCAGATTGAAAAAGAAGGTGTAGAAGTCAGAAAATTGATGATATCAAGCTAAACTCTTCTTCCTGAGCTCTGATACCACTTGTAGGATCGTTGTAGGACCCGACTGAGTCGTTCAGAAGAGCTTTATATCCAAATCAAAGGCGGAATCAGTGAAACGGACGTGAAAACAACTTGATACTCTTAAATCTGTCACTAATATTGATAATAACACTGATTACAACTTGGACAAACTTTGGCAGCACTTCGTTACAAATTCAGAAGCCGTGTCAAATGAAACAACAACTGCCCTATTTATAGTAGTCCTGATTCCGCTCGAAATGGTCTTATGCTGTTTCGAGCGGAATCACCTCCTTAAACTTGAACATCTGTTTCTCTAACCTCGGGCACTGATAATCCTATCCTATTACATGATACAAGACGAAGTCAATAGACGTAGTGCACTAACATGGAAACCAAGAACTCTCGATAAGATCGCTCACTCAGCGCATTTTTCTAGCACGAGAACTTTCCGTCGAGCTAGGAGTGACATCCACATCTCGGCGAAAGTCTCCCTTTCGAATTCTAGTGGAAACTCTCGAACTTATTCGAAGAGCACAACCACCGCTAGGAGCGAAGTAATTAAGTCGGGGGTGAAACCCGTATCTTAATAAACCGTTCCACTCTCTATAAAAATGGTTTTCAAAAGCTCTCACCAAGGACTCGACCATAACAATGACTCGAGCCACGCGATGACTAGGAGGGCGAATGCCATGAACTGCATCCCAGTGGAAGCATTGTCATCTAGGGCAACGTGCGTGCGCGGACTTGTTGGGTAAGGTTGGGTTACCTTGGGCAGTCGATGCCTAAACACCCGAGGCACTCTATTTTCTAGCATACGACTCGCTGATTTTACGCTTGTTGGAACTTATTTACGCTCATGTATCTACAATTTAAAACTTTACGCTTTGTCGATTTCTCAATTTATCGATTTTCGCTCCCTGCTTTATAAACACAATCTAAAACGAAAACCGAATGCTCGCAACAAAACCAATGCTTAATTTCTCACTTTCGCTTTCTCCCTTCAACGCATCCCCGCGCATTCTATCCCAACATGTATGTGTGTAAGCATAAACTACAACTAATTATATATATATATATATATATATATATACAAACAAATCAATTGTGTGAAGAACTTAGGAATTTCGTGTCCCCTATGTGGCTCCTATGTGAAATATACTATATTATCTACGACAAGTTTTGAACGCACTCAATCGCATCGCGAAACTCAAAAATCATTATGATCGAATCTCACTCCAAATCTCTCTCTGTCTAGATGTCTTCCAACGACTCTACCTCGAGACAAACAGCTAGGAGAAGAGCCAAACGAAGCGCCGAAAAGAGGATTGCCTCGCTTGTGGCCAAGGAAGTGGCCAAGGTTATTCCACAAATTTTCGCTCAAGTGCACTCTCTCAGCAACTCCCGAACTTCGGAAGACTCCAAGACGGAGGCGCCGCAATCTGCTTTCCTCTACAAGCACTTCAAAGCCTGTGATCCGATGGTTTTCACAGGGGAAGGAGGTGTATCTCAGTTGCTGCAGTGGTTTGATGCCATCGAGGTGACCCTTCGCCAGAGTGGGTGTCCCGGGAACTTTCGTACCACATGTGCTACGGGAGTTTTTCAATCGCAAGCACTCGACTGGTGGACGGCCGAACGTAACAAACGTGGGATCTCCGCAGCTTACGCTCTCTCTTGGGATGTGTCACACCACCAAAATCCACACGCGGAGTATCACCGCTTGGAGGCGTGACTGACCAGGATCCAGCCACCAATCATATTGAACAAACATGTATACAATTATAAAAACCCAACCAATACAATTGGTGTCCAATAAAACATAGTTTAAGTTGCAAGCGGAAACATAACGATTAAAACCAAAACCAAATGTAAATTCAAATGTTTCAATGTTTCACATGGCACACAGTTGTCCATGTCCCACAACGACCCTCCTCCATGCAAGCTCCAGCTAAGTACCTATTGACCTGCAAAGCATGTAGTAACGAGTCAACAATAATGTTGAGCGAGTTCACAGTTGGGTGTTTGTTTTAGTTATTCCAAAAACATAGTATCCTTTAACTGGCATCCTGCCGTGGGGGTTACCCCATAGTTGAAAACGTGTTCTGGTTAAATCCCGTTTACTCTGGCTATCCAGCCGTGGGGGCTACCCCATGTTTAGTTATCTGGCTTTTCGGCCGTGGGGGCTACCCCATGTATATACCACTAGACTCGTTACCATATCGACGGCTGACTGTAGTCATGTTTATGTGCCCTGAACTGTCAATGTCTATCATCATTGACGTGCCCAGATCCATTAGTTCACGCCCGTCCTCTGCGGCACGGTGTGAGGCTTGTCAGACCTAAATAGCGCTATCTAACTAATGACCCGCTCGCCATTGGCCCGACGATTAGGTCGATATAAAAAGGAGGGACTTCGTGATAGAGTTTTGGTCTAGTGAAATTTAAACTGTCCAAGAGGACGAGGAATTACATTCCTTAACCCGTACTGTCCTACCCAAGAAGGACGAGGAATCCATGTTCCTTAACCCATTCCCAACCCCTGGGAATCCCATGCTTTGTAGAAAGTGTGAACTCACCTTGGTTTGCTCGGTATGCTAAAGTATGTGTTAGCAAGTAATCAGTCAAGTCCAAGAATTCGACCAATAGGAGAATGCCTCGAGGGGAAAAGAATCTCCTGCCGCACATGCACTTGGGAAAAGTAGGGTTTTGATTTGAGTTATATGTCAAGCAATCATTATACATGCATTTAAATGGCAAGGGTTTGGTTTGGGGCGGTTAACACCATAACCGAAATGGGCTTAAGCCCATTCACTTGGGCCGCCGACCCACATGTTTGTTTTGAGAGAGCCGGGTACAAACAACCAAAGAAAACAATGGTGAGCCGAGTTTAGGACTTTAAGCGTGAGCCGAGATGTGTGTGCCAAGGTGCCTAAATGCGGCCCAATATATGTGTGCTAAACAAGTTCATGGCCTAATTGTATCAAGTAAATCCATAGTTCAAACAAATCAATCGTCTAGCTTAATTTAAGCGATACATAAAACGTTCTACGATTCCATACCTAGAAACTAACCATGTTCACACAAACACTCAGTGGTGCACGAAATAGACATATAAACGTAGAAACACACGCCAAAGATTGTGGAATGTTAAGTAGTGCTAACCTCAGTTATTCGGGTTGTCACATCATCCCCAACTTGAAAGAAATTTCGTCCCGAAATTTAGCACGTACTCACTGAGGAAGCTAGTTAAGTTGCGTGGTTTCCCTGGTTTTCCTGGGGTGTCACAGGATGAGCTGAAAGAGCTCATGAAGAAAGAGTACTGCCCTCCCCACGAAGTCCAGAAACTCAAAGACGAATTTTGGAAAATCAAGCAAGTCGAAGGTGACAATACTGGCTACACCGCAAGGTTTAAACAGCTTAGCATAATCTACCTAAGTCAAGTCAACACTTCAGAAAAAGCCATCACGAAGTATATTCGCAGCTTGCCTAAGTGTCTGGGCGATTTTGTTGAAGCTGCAAGACCTGCTACCATCGAAGAAACCTATCACTTAGCCGTAAAAATCAACGACAAACGAGTCTTGGACGAATCTTTCTCCAAGAATCCTATCAAACAAGCTCAGCAAGCAATCGTCATCGATTCTTCTGACGATTCCTCCGACGATTCTACAGGTGAGTCCTCGGACGAATCCTCTGACGACAACGTACCATTTCAGGAAGCTCAGCCCAGCCGCAAACGAAAGACCATGAGCCCAAACTCTTCAACAACTGAATTGTCGCAACCAGAACCTCTTCAACCTCTTCATGTCTAATCGTGAGCCAAAGGATTTGTGCATCGCTTGCCAAAGTTCTGAAGTGAAATGTGCGTCACGATCAGAGATAATAGAGGTGGGCACCCCGTGCCTCGAGACCACTTCCTTAAGGTATACGTCTGCTAGAGTGGAGAACTTATCCGTTTCCTTGATAGCCAAGAAGTGTGCAGACTTTGTGAGTCGATCCATGATCACCCAAATAGTGTCATTACCACGTTGAGATCTGGGCAGGCCAGTAACAAAATCCATGGAAATTTGCTCCCATTTCCATTGTGGTATCTCTGGTTGTTGAAGTAGGCCTGAAGGTTTCTGGTATTCGACCTTGACTCTCGCACAAGTCAAACACTTGCTGACGTAAGTTTCTATGTGGGCCTTCATGCTAGGCCACCAATACGTGGTTTTGATATCGTGGTACATCTTATCCGAACCAGGATGTACAGAGTAGCGGGACTTGTGTACTTCATCCATCACAAGCTCTCGTAGGTTGCCATAAAGTGGGACCCAAATGCGTCCTGTTACGTAGTAGGCGCCGTCTTCCTTTTGTTCTAATCGTTGCCTTGAGCCGCGTAGGGCTTCAGCCCTGACGTTTTCTGGTTTCAATGCTTCCACCTGAGCATCTCGTATTTGGGTAGGATGACTAGATTGAATAGTGAGTTGTAAGGGTCGTACGCGTTTAGGTGTAGTGTCCTTTCGACTGAGGGCATCAGCCACAGCATTGGCTTTGCCTGGGTGGTACCTGATCGAGCATTCGTAGTCATTCAGTAGCTCGACCCATCGTCGTTGTCGCATATTCAGTTCTTTTTGTTTGAAGATATGCTCGAGGCTCCTGTGATCGGTGTAGATGGCGCACTTGGTACCGTACAGGTAGTGTCTCCATATCTTAAGTGCAAAAACAACAGCTCCCAGCTCTAAATCGTGCATCGTGTAGTTCCTTTCATGAACTTTAAGTTGGCGTGAGGCGTAGGCTATAACTTTATCCCGTTGCATCAATACACAACCAAGACCCTGAATTGATGCGTCGCAGTAAACCATAAAGTCGTCTGTGCCCTCTGGCAATGAAAGGATAGGTGCACTGTAAAGTCTATCCTTTAGGTGCTGGAATGCTAATTCCTGTGCATTTCCCTAGCGATAAACAACACCTTTCTGCGTTAGTGAGGTGAGAGGCTGTGCAATCTTGGAAAAAAATCCTTAATGAACCTTCTGTAATAACCTGCCAAACCCAAGAATTGGCGAATTTCCGTTGGTGTGCGAGGTGCAGGCCAGTTCTTAATTGAGTCCACCTTGGATGGATCAACGTGAATCCCATCCTTGTTTACCACATGGCCTAGGAAATGGACTTCACGAAGCCAGAAGTCGCATTTCGAGAACTTTGCATAAAGCTGTTCTGTTCGAAGGAGTTCCAAAATAAGTCGTAGATGCTGCTCGTGTTCCTCCTGACTCTTCGAATAGATCAGGATGTCGTCGATGAAAACAATAACGAACTTGTCCAGGTAAGGCTTGCACACTCTGTTCATAAGGTCCATGAAAACCGCAGGTGCATTTGTCAGCCCAAAAGGCATGACTAAAAACTCATAGTGTCCATAACGAGTTCGAAAGGCTGTTTTGGAGACACCCTCTTCTCGGACTCTTAGTTGGTGATATCCCGATCTCAAATCAATCTTTGAATAGTAGCTCGACCCTTGCAGCTGGTCGAACAAGTCGTCGATACGTGGAAGAGGATAATGATTCTTCACCGTCACCTTGTTGAGTTCACGGTAGTCGATGCACATTCTGAAGGTACCGTCTTTCTTCTTCACAAATAGCACTGGAGCTCCCCATGGCGAAGAGCTAGGACGAATAAAACCCTTATCCAAGAGTTCTTGTAGTTGCGTAGAGAGTTCTTCCAACTCTGATGGAGCTAAGCGATACGGTGCAAGAGCTATTGGTGCAGCTCCAGGAGCTAGCTCGATTTGAAACTCGACCTGGCGATGAGGTGGAAGACCAGGTAGTTCCTCAGGAAATACTTCAGGATAGTCGCGTACAATCGGAAAATCTTCTATCTTCTTCTCTTTCTTCGAGGTGTCAGTAACGAGAGCCAAGATAGCAGTGTGGCCCTTACGCAAACACTTCTGGGCCTTAAGGAAAGAGATGATGCTCACAACAGCACCACTCTTGTCGCCACGAATCATGAGGGGTTCATTCCCTGGCCGAGGAATACGGACAATCTTCTCGTTGCAAAGAATCTCCGCTTGATGTTGGGATAACCAGTCCATCCCAATGACAACGTCGAAACTACCCAGAACGATAGGAAGGAGGTCGATGGAGAAAATGCGACCGGCAATAACAAGATTACAACCCTTGACTACATGGGTGACCTCTAAACTCTTACCATTATCTAGCTCTACAGTGTGCTTGGTGTTCAAAGGTGTTGGGGTACGCTTAAGCATTTGACTAACTTCTAGAGACACGTAGCTAGTATCGGCACCCGAATCAAATATAACTGTAACATAAAAGTCATCGAGAAGGAACTTACCCGTCACAACATTGGGATCATTCCTTGCTTCACCCTGGCCGATAACGAACACACGACCCCTTGCACCATTGCCGTTGTTACCCCCGTTGTTTCCATTCCCCTAGTTATTGTTATTGTTGTTGTTGTTCTGGTTCCTGTTCAGTTGGGGACAATCTCTCTTGAAATGGCCTTCAGCTCCACACTAAAAGCACCCTTTGTTGATACCTTGCTGCTGCTGCTGGCGTTGGTTCTGTGGGGCTTGTTGTTGCGGACGATTCTGGTTTGCGGGGTATAAACTCCTGCAATCCTTTGCGGTGTGACCTGGCTTGTTGCACCGATGACAGTTACCCTTGGTGCATGGCCCGCTGTGATGTAGGTTGCAGCGATTGCATTTGGGATGATTTCCCTTGTACCCACCATGATTTTGACTGCCAGATGATTGCTGACTAGGGATCTTGTAGTCGTCAGTCCTCCTCTGTTGAGACTGAGACTGAACAGAAGTTGAACCTTTGCTTGAAGCTCCATCCCATTTCCGCTTGTTGTCACTAGGAGCATCTGAAGTAGCTTTAGCACTTATGCGCTTTGGTAACCTGTTCTGCTCCACCGCCTGATCAGTGAGACGGTGAGCCAATTGTACAACTTGCTGGATGGTGGCGAGGTTAGCCGAAGTCACATGACTTTGGATCTCTGGCACTAAGCCCTTAAGATATAGTTCGATACGCTTAATGGGAGGGTCCACCATAGTAGGACACAGAATAGCAAGCTCATTCGATCTTTTCGTGTACGCTTTAATTTCCGACCCCGTCATCTTGAGGTTGAAGAACTCGACTTCCAGTTTGTGTATTTCATCACGATTGCAATACTCCTCTTTGATCATTTCCTTAAAGTTGTTCCATGGGGTGGCATTAGCAGCAACCAACCCCAGCATTTGGACCTGAGCGTTCCACCACGTAAGCGCTGAACTCTCTAGAGTACCGGCAGCATACTTCACCCTGCGAGCCACAGGGCATTCACACATCTCGAAAACAGATTCGAGCTTTTCAAACCAGTGGAGGAGACCTACAGCTCCTTCAGTGCCGCTGAAAGTAGTTGGTCGGCAGTCCATCAAAATTTTGAAAGTGCACACAGGAGGTTGTGCAGGCTGACCTGCCGTGAGAGTAAGAAAGGACAAAGTTTAACACAAGGGTTGGTTCACGAGAGTAGGATCTAAGGATCCTAGAGTAAGTTTCGACTGCAGGATATACATCCTGCCTGTGTGGCTGCAAGTGCCGCAACAACTTGTTGGTTAATCAGAGCGGTCAACTGGGATTGTGTCATGTTAACGCGTCTAGCCATGATCTTCATATCAAGGGAAACATGAGTGAGAAAGGTTCACGAAAGTGCGATGACAGAAGGGAGTAAGCACACACGTGTGTTCAAACACTAGTTGTTACGTTCATCTAAGCATACCATAAGCAAGGTTATATGTAATCTAGCAAGTAGGCAATAAAACATAAACCATATCACCTAGATTGTCGAGCCTTGCACGTGGAGTGAAGCGTCGTTGTGGACCATTGAGCACTGTACAGGTTATAGTCTGGTTTTAACAAAAACGTTTTTCCTTTATTAAAACCAAGTTCTCTATAACCAATGGCTCTGATACCAATCTGTCACACCCCCAAAATCCACACGCGGAGTATCACCGCTTGGAGGCGTGACTGACCAGGATCCAGCCACCAATCATATTGAATAAACATGTATACAATTATAAAAACCCAACCAATACAATTGGTGTCCAATAAAACATAGTTTAAGTTGCAAGCGGAAGCATAACGTTTAAAACCAAAACCAAATGTAAATTCAAATGTTTCAATGTTTCACATGGCACACAGTTGTCCATGTCCCACAACGATCCTCCTCCATGCAAGCTCCAGCTAAGTACTTATTGACCTGCAAAGCATGTAGTAACGAGTCAACAATAATGTTGAGCGAGTTCACAGTTGGGTGTTTGTTTTAGTTATTCCAAAAACATAGTATCCTTTAACTGGCATCCTGCCGTGGGGGTTACCCCATAGTTGAAAACGTGTTCTGGTTAAATCCCGTTTACTCTGGCTATCCAGCCATGGGGGCTACCCCATGTTTAGTTATCTGGCTTTTCGGCCATGGGGGCTACCCCATGTATATGCCACTAGACTCGTTACCATATCGACTGCTGACTGTAGTCATGTTTATGTGCCCTGAACTGTCAATGTCTATCATCATTGACGTGCCCAGATCCATTAGTTCACGCCCGTCCTCTGCGGCACGGTGTGAGGCTTGTCAGACCTAAATAGCGCTATCTAACTAATGACCCGCTCGCCATTGGCCCGACGATTAAGTCGATATAAAAAGGAGGGACTTCGTGATAGAGTTTTGGTCTAGTGAAATTTAAACTGTCCAAGAGGACGAGGAATTACATTCCTTAACCCGTACTGTCCTACCCAAGAAGGACGAGGAATCCATGTTCCTTAACCCATTCCCAACCCCTGGGAATCCCATGCTTTGTAGAAAGTGTGAACTCACCTTGGTTTGCTCGGTATGCTAAAGTATGTGTTAGCAAGTAATCAGTCAAGTCCAAGAATTCGACCAATAGGAGAATGCCTCGAGGGGAAAAGAATCTCCTGCCGCACATGCACTTGGGAAAAGTAGGGTTTTGATTTGAGTTTTATGTCAAGCAATCATTATACATGCATTTAAATGGCAAGGGTTTGGTTTGGGGCGGTTAACACCATAACCGAAATGGGCTTAAGCCCATTCACTTGGGCCGCCGACCCACATGTTTGTTTTGAGAGAGCCGGGTACAAACAACCAAAGAAAACAATGGTGAGCCGAGTTTAGGACTTTAAGTGTGAGCCGAGATGTGTGTGCCAAGGTGCCCAAATGCGGCCCAATATATGTGTGCTAAACAAGTTCATGGCCTAATTGTATCAAGTAAATCTACAGTTCAAACAAATCAATCATCTAGCTTAATTTAAGCGATACATAAAACGTTCTACGATTCCATACCTAGAAACTAACCATGTTCACACAAACACTCAGTGGTGCACAAAATAGACATATAAACGTAGAAACACACGCCAAAGATTGTGGAATGTTAAGTAGTGCTAACCTCAGTTATTCGGGTTGTCACATCATCCTCAACTTGAAAGAAATTTCGTCCCGAAATTTAGCACGTACTCACTGAGGAAGCTAGTTAAGTTGCGTGGTTTCCCTGGTTTTCCTGGGGTGTCACAGGATGAGCTGAAAGAGCTCATGAAGAAAAAGTACTGCCCTCCCCACGAAGTCCAGAAACTCAAAGACGAATTTTGGAAAATCAAGCAAGTCGAAGGTGACAATACTGGCTACACCGCAAGGTTTAAACAGCTTAGCATAATCTACCTAAGTCAAGTTAACACTTCAGAAAAAGCCATCACGAAGTATATTCGCAGCTTGCCTGAGTGTCTGGGCGATTTTGTTGAAGCTGCAAGACCTGCTACCATCGAAGAAACCTATCACTTAGCCGCAAAAATCAACGACAAACGAGTCTTGGACGAATCTTTCTCCAAGAATCCTATCAAACAAGCTCAGCAAGCAATCGTCATCGATTCTTCTGACGATTCCTCCGACGATTCTACCGACGATTCTTCAGGTGAGTCCTCGGACGAATCCTCTGACGGCAACGTACCATTTCAGGAAGCTCAGCCCAGCCGCAAACGAAAGACCATGAGCCCAAACTCTTCAACAACTGAATTGTCGCAACCAGAACCTCTTCAAGCGATTCCAGTTCACTCGAAGCGCGACTACAATGGAACTCATCCCCTGTGTCACATGTGTACGTATCATCACCCGCCAGAAGCTAACTGTCGCTTTTGCGCAAATTGCAACTGGTATGGTCATCTTACCCAGCACTGCCGCACGGGGCCACAGACTTGAGGAATTTCAGCAACAATCGCAGCCTCCGCAGAAGTTCTCCACAACGACATTAGTTATGCTTCCAATGTTGTTGTAATGATACGATTTTCGCCGTTAATTTCTTTCATATATGTGGAACTTGTTCTATTTCTCGATGCAATGTGGACTCTATTTAACTCTCGCTCTCCCTCGCACTCGCGCACGGACTAGATACTAGCACCATATACTATATAATGTGTTTTACCCTACTATGCATTCTTGAGATGAGATACGATAAACGTGCAAGGATCAAATTAATCACGGGTGCACACGGGATTATTATGCTTAGTGCACGGAGATCGTAATGAGTTTCAATGATGCCATAACGTTAAAAGCATGGTTAAGCGTGGTGGATACGCCGCTGGTACTTCCTATATATAAGTGCTTCGCCATGCCAACCAATGACTTGTGAAGAAAGTGCCATATAAGTTGAACGTTATTAGACCAAGCATACTATTAAATCTATTTTCGACACACTACACTATATCGCAAGGCGTAATAATCTCAATCGCAACTCAATGCGTGTAATCGCTAGACTTTTCGTAAGTCAACACGCTCGCAATCGCATTATCGCTGGAATCTATCTCGCAATCTCCATTGCTTATTATGTGCTCACTCAATCGCTTACTATGTGTATCGCTCAATCGCTTAATGTGTGTTTCGCTAAATCGCCTATTATGAGCATTGCGCTATCGCGTATCGTGTGTAATGCTCTGTCGCTTTGTGTATTGCGCTATCGCTCATCGCGTAACGCTGGAAGGTGAATCGCTATCGCTTACCGTTATCTATGTTATCATTGTTATGTTAGCACACATGACCCTGCTTCACGGGACGAAACTGATAGGATTAAGACATGGTGGATATGCCGTTGGTACTTCCTATATATAAGTGTTTTAGCCATATCAGCAGACTTTTGTGGAAAAAGGCCATGTGGGGCTCAATGTTAGTTAGAATTTGTGGTGTTGTCTAACCTAATCAAAATCGTATGTTCCCATCGCTTGCAACGCATCAATCGTCACCTATCGCTCGACGGTTGTCGCTATCGCTCGACGCATATCGCTTATCGATTTTCGCCTGTCGCCGTCGTCTTCTCTTATTATGTTTATGTTGTGTTATCGATTATCGCATACCGCTTATCGCTCGTCGCACTCGCTCGTGTCGCTAAACTGAGTTCGAAAACGACTTCAACACTCAGTTGGCTCGAAACTTGGTCCCACCATCTCTCGCGTGGACCAAGGGAATCGAAATCTAACAGTACTATGTTGACACACATGACACCGCCTCACGGGACGGAAGCCATATGACTAAAACATGGTGGATACCCCGCTGGTACTTCCTATATATAAGTGTTTTAGCCATATTGTCGAACTTTCGTGGGAAAGTGCCATGTGGGGCCGACTTTAAATTTAAAATTTTGACATTATTAAAACCTTTGTGTAAACAAAGCTTTTCTTACAAAACTTTTTCTAAAAATTTGATCAAAACCGTTGTACAAAACGAGATTATCTTGTGACGTTGGTGTGTCAATCGACTCAAGTTACTGCCGTGTGACGAGAAAAATTTCGTAAAACGAGTTTCTTTTTAGTAACTTAATAAAACCCCTCTCATAGCGCTGGTGTGAACATCGAAACAGTTTAACACTGCACTGTGGGAAGGTTTTCGTAAACAAGTTTTCACCAAACCTTTTCGAATTAATCAACTTTTCAAGAATACAAAACACTTTTTGGATCGCTTTTCTTGTGTTGCCATCTTTTGTATACAAATCGCCTTACTCGCTGCCATCGCCAGTCATCGCAACACTCTCGCTCGTCGAATTTCAATCGACCGCTCGCTTATTTTTGACGCTTTTAATCGCTACTCCCACTCACATCGATCCTCGCAACCCTTCTTGTGGATTAATTTCGGGACGAAATTTCCTAAAGCAGGGGAGACTGTAACAACCCGCACGTTCGTGCGTTGTTACTACTCGTTACACTCGTTACGCCTAGCACCAGAGATTCAGATCATAATGTAGCTATATCGCATACATCGCTATTTCGCAGTATTTTTGCATATTACGCATACTTTATCGCTATAACACATCGCATCACACCCACCAACGCACACGATGACATTGAGTGAGGACCTATTCTACCCTCCTCGATGGCCGTGATGCGTCGCAGAGTAACGCATATTCGAAACGAAACCCGGTTATTGTATCACAACTTTGAAATGTGGATATTTATACGACCCTATGTGACTAGTTATACTAAATATATGAATGTGGGTATGAAAAGGTGTGACCAAACTATCGTAATGCTTAACGATCGAAACGAAACGCCAAAACTCAATTCGCCGAAGGCGTTTGATCGAATGACAATTCAATCGAATGGCCATCCGATCGGATTGCCACCCGATCGGATTGCCACCCAATCGGACTACCATCCGATCGAAGTGCCACTCGATCGGATTGCCACCCGATCCATGGCACTCCCTCACCTTCTCTCCTCTCCACCTATAAATAGCACTTGTCACATCACTTGAAAAGTGATGTGACAGCTCCCACTCGACCAGCACGCTTTGGGGCTATTTTCTCTCAATTTCTCGCAATTCTTGTAATTTTCTACCTCAAATCTTGTACTTCTATGATCTACACGCACTTCTTCATCTTTTTCTCTTTTGAATCTTAACTTTTAACCGTGAAATCAAGGGATTTGAGGTGTTCTAGGATGATGTCATCATGGAGTTCTTATGAACTTCAAGTGTTGGCCTCATTCCACCAAGAACCACTCAGATCTTAAGGATTTCCACAAGATTTAAACAACACTTTCGCATAGATCTACACATAATCATGGATAAAAGGATTGAAAGATGGTTTTCCAACTTTCTTTCAACTCTTTTACACTTAATGCACTAAAAACCGATAGAATTGGAGCTCGTTCTGATCCTCTACTCTTTCTTAGTGATGTGTCAGTTCAAGATCTGAATTCTATCTACGAGACAACCGATCTCGGGTTAAACATGAACCGTCGTCTCGAACAGCTGACCGACCGGACTAGGGTGATTCCTGCCCGATCGGGTCACCTGGGCGTTGATAGGGTTCTGTTGTTTGGCACGCTGTCCTACCGTCTCGAGAAAACCGCAAAACTTTCAAAACAGTCAAGTGTCAAAGACAATCAGGATGTTGGGACAGATTGCCATCCGGACGGATTGCCATCCGGTCGGACTGCCATCCGATCGGACAGCCGTCCGACCGGCTTGCACTTGGTCCCACGCTTAAATTATATTTCAACTCCTCAAGAGTTTTGGACATCGAACGGATTGTCGTCCGATCGGATTGCCATCCGATTGAATGACCATCCGACCCTGTGATGTTTTTAACTTCATCACTTAAACAATTTCCAACATTTTCAATAGATAGCCAGTTCCAAATGGATTGCCACTCAGTCGGACTGCAATCCGATCGAGTGACAAACTGCTGTGAACTTGTTCTCACTAAGTGTCCTACTAATCGGATCGTCACCCGATCGAGCCGCCGACCTGAAGGGTAGAGATACTTCTCTGTTTTCAAAATGCTACAACGAAAACTTCAAAAGGCAAACCATCGTACACAAACACATCCATACCAAATGAGGTGACAATCCAATCGAATGGCCATCCGATCGGATTACCATTCGACGCTCAGTCACATCTCGTCGTTTAACGCACTGTTCGACTCTTACGCTATCAATCTGTAATCAGGCTAATCTCAGACGCGCTCACTTCAATCCAACCAAGTTGTGTTTACTTGCTGAACACCGAATGTGAGTATACTCGAACCCTTTTATCGCCTTTTGGGTGTAACATACATT
Organism: Helianthus tuberosus; assembly: GCA_030545235.1. Classification (NCBI taxonomy): domain Eukaryota; kingdom Viridiplantae; phylum Streptophyta; class Magnoliopsida; order Asterales; family Asteraceae; genus Helianthus; species Helianthus tuberosus. The sequence continues at coordinate 110,204,844 of CM060383.1, forward strand.
TCTATCAAATCAAATTGATCAAGACGAATTATTCAATCAAAGTATTTATCACTTGCGAATAACTGTTATGCATATTTACACGTGATGCTAGTTACATATGTGTTAGGACTTATACTCGCAAGGTCCCGCCTTAACTAGTATTGTACTATAGCACCCAACGGGGTCTAGTTAGGATGAATAGAAATCGCAATCGCAGCTCGAGTGACTTAGCTGGTAGTATCTATCTTGTATGCATGTATGTTGAGGTATCTCGTTTATGTATTAGGTAATTCACAGCACTTTTAACTATTTTACGCTACTCTATCAAAACTTGTATACTCGCCAATATTTTTGTATTGACGTTGTTTAAACGTATGTTGCAAGTTTAGTCGCAGTCTACATCAAAACAAGCTAGGAAGTCTAGAAACTCACCTAAAATCTAGGTTGTCGGATTTGTATTGTTCGAGAGGACAAGAAATCTGTGATAGCTTACGTGATTGTATTGTTTGTTAGTATGGGATAACAAATGTAATAAATATTGTCGCTTTATAGTTGTTATGGATTCTCTTGAGAAATCCGATTTGCCTAGTGCCGTGCCCCGATGATTCCGCCATCGGTTGGGGTGTGACACTACCCAACGTCGTTGTATCATGTTGAGTTCCTTCTGATCAAAGATATGCTGGAGGCTCTTATGGTTAGTGTAAATCGTAGACTTCGTGCCATACATATAATGTCTCCAAATCTTCAAGGTAAACACAACAGCTTCTAACTCCAAATCATGAGTTGTGTAGTTCTTCTCGTGCACTTTCAGTTGTTTGGATGCATGGGCTATCACATTGTCCTTTTGCATAAGCACGCATCCAAGGCCCAAACGTGACGTATCACAATATACAACGAAACCATCATTTCCCTTAGGCAGGGATAGAATAGGTGCACTGCACAACCTTTCCTTCAACAACCGAAAAGATTTTTCTTGCTTCTCTATCAAATCAAATTTCTTATCCTTCTAGGTCAATAGCGTTATTGGTTGCGCTAATCTGGAGAAATTTTCTATGAATCTCCGATAACACCCATCAAGTCCTAAGAATTATCGCACCTCTAAGGGAGTCCTCGGTGCTTCCCAATTATTAATGGCTTCAATCTTCGACGAATCCACATGTATACCTTTCTCATTTATCACATGTCCGAGAAAATAAACTTGGCATACAAATTCTCATTCTTTAGCAGCTCCAAAATCATCTTCAGATGTTGCTCATGATCTTCTTTGGTTCGCGAATAGATAAGTATATCATCTATTGTTAGTGCATGCGTCTGTCAACTTTGTCTTGTATTGAGTCTTACATTACAATTGTTAGATCAGGGCGCGTTGTACGAGAAATAGGGTAGATTTTATGTGTTTGTAAGCTAATTTCGTTTGAACATGACATGTAACACATTCAAACGAAATTAACCAGTTTAATTTCATTTGAAGTGATCCATGCCACTTTCAAACGAAATAGCTCACCCTATAAATACTTGATGTCTTGATTTCATTTGTAACTTTTCGGTCAGTGTAACGAAGTGCTGCCGAAGTGTTGTCAGACTATAAATCATTATCAAATCAATCTTACAACAGTTTGAAGTGTATATCTTGCTGAATTGACCTCTACACGTCTGTTTCCGCCTCTCGTGTTGAGTAAAACTCTTCTGATCGACTCGTTCGGGTCTGAAAACGATCCTACAAGTGGTATCAGAGCTCAGGAGGAAGAGTTCATACCAATTCAGTTGTTTTTCTAACTTCTTCACCTTCTTTCATAATTGAACAAGTTTTCACGGTTAAAATTGGACAATTTTCAAATATCATGTGCGCAACACTGTTTTAACAAAACCTAGAAAGTTTCAGAACTAAAATCGACCATTTGATTGACCAATTGGACCAAAATATGACCGAAATGATGATGTCATGTTGATTTCGTTTGAACTTGATGGCTGATTTCGTTTGAGAGAGTGCATAGTTGCTGATTTCGTTTGAAAGTGCAGAGTAATTCCGTTTGAAATAGCAATTTGGGATAATTTCGTTTGAAGTTTGGTGGTAATCCCGTTCGAAAACAGGATTTCGTTTGAAGATTGTTGTTGATCTCGTTTGAAAGCATAATTTCGTTTGAGTGTTCAAACGAAATTTGTTATTTCGTTTCAAGTGGCAATCTCGTTTGAAGGTCATACAAGTTCAGTGATTTCGTTTGAAATAGTGGGTGTTTCAAACGAAATTAGGTAGATTGATTGAACAGGGTATTCCGTTTGAGTATGGTGGTTCTGTTTGAGAGGGAATTTGGTTTGAAACTGGTATTCTATTTGAAACAGTTTGTTTGTGAACATTTGAAAATCAAATCAAGAGTGAAGAGTTCTATAACGCGTTTGCGACATCCCCGACTACTCCATCTACCATTGCTCAAAACATGAATCTGGAAAATGAGACTGGAACTACACAAAAACCCCCGAAGCTAATGAGCATTGAGGAGTATTACGGTTGGAAAGATCAGTTTGAAAACTGGGTATAAGCAAACCATTTGAGATCTTGGGAGTGTATCTTGAAAAAGTATGTACTACCACGTACTGAACTGCGAGTTGAGAAAGAAATATCTTAATTCAATGATAAAGAACGAGACATGTACAGAGCTGAAAAGATGATGATCAGTCTACTTCAGCAAGCTATTAAAGAAGACATCTTTGTATTGCTTCAACATGACAAAACTTCAAAATCAATTTGGGATGCTCTTAAAAACAAGTTTGAAGGAAGTGAGAAGATGATTAAAAGTAAAAAGGCACCGCTTAAGAAAGAATTTGATCTATTCACAAGTCTGCTAGGGGAAGATACAAAGAAGTTGATTGAAAGATACTGCCACTTAGTGCGCTCTATGTCGTTATTAAGCATAACCAAAGATCGAGAGGAATGGGTTGACAAATTAGCTGATGCTTTACCTCAAAAAGAATGGGGTACATTTTTGATGATCTTAAAGAACACTGGAGTTTATGATGATTTGACGATTTCTCAGTTTATCGAGAAGATTGAGGGTCAAGATCTTGAACAACAGAAGATTGCGAGGATGAGTAATCCGAGTGGTAAACAAGATGTGAAAATGTACTACAAAAGCAATGTTCAAGAGGTTGAAATGAGTCCAAAAATTCAAACTGCGTTTAGTGCTGGAAACTCATCAGAAAATGTTGAACAAAGTCCTAATAGCAGCAGTGGATTCTCTTCATATCCGAGTGTTAATCCAAAGAGTCCAAATTCAAGTTTTCATTCTCAAAGCTCAAAAAGTGGAAACGGTTGTGTAATACAGTGTAACATTGCATTGAATCTTCCAGATGGTCAAAGTTTTTCTGAAGAAATTGCAAAATATCACATGGCGTTACTTGCAACTGTGCTACAATCCTATGAAGGTTTGGTTGCAGGAAGGATCAGAAATCCTATGCTGACAAAAGAGGATTACGATCAGATAGACGCTGAAGAAATGGAACTCATGGACATCAAATGGTGTCTAGCTAGTGTCTTGAGGAGAGCAGAAAAGTTTAAAATGATCACAGGGAGAAATGATTTTCTGGATGCACATGTGTCTACTTTGGGTTTTGATAAATCTAAAGTTGTTTTCGATGCAAGGAGAAAGGTCATTTCAAAAGAGAATGCAAAAATCAAAAAGCAAGTGGAGCAAAGAATCCTTTTGGAAAAGATGACCACTATCGGAAAGCCATATATCAACAAGTTGCTCATCAACCATATCAACAAAAAGAAACACAAACTGCTCATGGGAAGATAATTGAAGATACAAATAGGAAAGCTTATTCTGGCATTATTAATCAAGATGATGAGAAAATGGCTCCAGGTTTCACTTGGAACAAATACATATCAGCTGATAGTAAAGCATGTTTAATAAACCAAGATGATGAAAAATTACCTGAAGGATTCAGCTGGGATATGTTTGCGGATGAGAATGGGAATTTTAAAGATTTTATTGCGAAGATAGTTCAAGAACCAGATTTGTTTACAGAGTGGATGAAAGCAATTGGTGTTCATGAGAAGAAACAAGAAGAAGAATCTGTTTCATCCGATGAAAGTTCAGAAGAGGCAACTGTTGTTGATCAAACTTCAACTGATTCTGGTTCTTCAGATGATTGTTCTGAAAAGACATTAGATTTTGATCAAACACCATCTGATTCCGGTTCTTCAGATGATAGTTCTGAAAAAGCGATAGATTTTGATCAATCACCAACTGATGATAGTGGTGATGATGAGGAAGAAAGACATATTAATATCGCTAAAACTCATCTATCTTCTGAAAGTTTTCAATTTTATTTTGCAGATCGCCCGGAGAAGCTGAAGGAGAGACAAGTAGCTAAAGAACAAAAGAAAATGAAGAATGAAAGTGTTGCTCAAGAAGAAGAGACTGTTCAACAAGAAGAAGTTAAAGTTGAAAAGGTAATTGAAACTGAACTGGTGATTGTGGTTGAGAAAGTTATCAAAGATGAAAAGATTGTGGAAGTCATCAAACCTTGCTTAAAGTGTTCAGAATCTTGCAAGAAATGTGCAGAAAAAGATGAGAAACTGTGCGAGCATGAAAAGATGAAAGAACAACTATTATTCAATCTCAACTACGTGAAAGAGTCATATGATGTGCTAAACAGAACAGTAACTGGTCTTCAAAAGACAAATTCTGAAAGAGAAGATGCACTTACTATGATGAATTCTGTGATGATGACAAAGCAGAAGGCAATTAATCATTACATCGAAGAATGTGCAAAGTTGCAGAGGGAGTTGGAAAATGAAAAGATTGAGAATGAGAGAATCAGACGTTTATTACAGAGTTATTCTAGTTCTGATTATCTCATTGATCGAATTTATCCAACTGTTGCAGGTTTTGAAGCATTTAAGGATGATAAGAATACTGACAAGAAGGATACTGGTAAGAAACAGAGTGTTAGTTATAACAAGTGTCCGCCTCCGATTTGGGAAGGGTATTCGCCAAGAAAACCGAATAAGGAGCAAGTCGAAAAGGCAGTCAATATAAAGTTAAAGTCCGATATAACCGATGAATTACCAGAAAATATTGACGTCATTTTTACATCGTCTGACACTAATCATGAGTCTGAGTTAATAAAAAAGGTGGTCGATCAGGTGTTGGATACAGATGAGGAGTTGGAGTTAAAGTCTGAGTCAAAGTCCGAATCTGGGTGTTCAAGTTCGTCCGTCAAAAGTTTGAGTTCGTCGGTCAACAGTTCAAAATCGTCGGTTAAACGGGTGTACAATAAAGAATTTCTGTTATCAAAATCTAATTTGAATGACGAAGCAATCAAAGTGGCATATACATTGATTGATTCAGACAAATTATATTCTGATGAGGAATTTCCAATAAGAAGTGTTAATTTTGAAAAGATCAAAAAGGTTTTCAAACTTACAGAAATCAATATTTCTGAAATAAAAGATGTAAATCTTACTGAAAAACCTAAAAAGTACACTTCAAGAGTTCAACAAAGATTAAACAAGAAAAAAGGTTCCGGTTCTGGTTCTGGTTTTCAAAAGAAATCAAACCATAACGATAATTTCAAAAAGAAAGGATTAGGATTTATTCCACCAGAAAATTATAAAAATGAAAAATATGTCCGAGATTTTAAATCAAAAATGAAATTTATTTCAGGGACAAGCTGTGAAGAGGAATCAAAAAGCTCATTCTGGAAACAATCAAACAGAGAATTCCTTGCCAAGAAGCAAGAGAATGTGAAGAATGTAACTAATCAAAGAAAGGAGACAAGAATCTATTTCAAATGCAATGAAGCTGGTCACATTGCATGGAATTGTTCTCAAGCATCAAAGACAAAACAGGAAGTCTCTAACAAACTCAAAGGAAAAGTTGTTGAGAAAAATGAGTCACCAACTAAGAAATTTAAATTTTTTGAAAATTCAACATATGAAGTTGGTGAGTGTTCAAAGACTCATTTTTATCAAAAGAGAGCTAAACATGACAACCAAGTGTGGGTTGTTAAGAAGTTTTATGAGAAACTTGGTGATGAATCTAACTCCACAAAGTTAGACGAGCCACAAGCTGAGTCAAAAGATGAAAACTCAGTACCTCCAATGGATGATGTTCATTTTCCACCATTGAGGGCTGAGAATTTTAAATCAAAAGTTGGAAAAGTTGAGATCTTAGATCAATTCTATTCTGAGAAGAAAGAATTTGATGTTGAGAAAGCTTTTAATGAGAATGTTAAAAAGATTTTTGGGAAAATGGTTGAGGGTAAAGTGAAAGGGGTAAAGGATTTCTATGAAACAAAGAAAGCAACATTTTACCCAAGTGCAGATGAGGAAGAAACATCCAAGTTTGGTGAAGCTTGGATGTCTGTGTTTAACATGTAAAAATCTGGACTTGCCGGAGCTTCCAGGTTGGTAAGAGTGGAGCAGGAATCGGCATCTTTCTTGAGAAATTCACGAAAGTGATTTCGATTTACAAGTGGTTGGAAAAGGTTTTTTCTTACAAGTGGTAAATCAGGGACATTAAGTTGTATATGATTTTCTATACATGATTGAGAAACAATATGATGAACCCCAAATTTACAAGTGGTAAAATCATCCAACAAAACTTATTTTCCGGAAAAATCATTTTGATTAAAACAAACTTAAGTGTTTTGAAATCATAATGAGAAAATAGTTTGTTGAAAGGGAGAGTTCTGATTGTTTATGCCAGGTGGATGGCGAATTGAAGCTATTTGATATCGGTTGTCAATTTTATTATATAGTTTGTTTTCAAATTTCCTGAAATGTGTTTGCATTTTAGGGGAAGTAAGAATTTTCAGAAAATCCAAAAAACAATAGAAAATTTGAAAAAGGCAAAAACATGATAAAATTCAAAAATGAGTTTTAGTGTCAAAGAAGAGGAAATGATAGTACATCAGTAGACAGTTACAATATGCTAAAGAAATGTAATGTTTAAATAGCGTTAAACAGTCTCACTGATGATATGCCGATAGGTTTTTACACATTTAGTAAACTTTTTCAGGATATAAACTTAAATTCAAACTTGCTTATTTCGTGGGGAACACTACTTGGATATATAGGTAACCCCTGAAATTTTGTTTGAAAGGTCCCTCTTTCTGAGATACTAGGTCTTTATGCTCAGTGATATCTGGGGTATTATCCCGGGACTTCTGATAATGAGGAAGCAATGGCCTAGTCCCTGGAGAATACTTTACTGCTTGCTTGAAAAATAGCGCCGCCCTCAGCAAAAATGATGAAACAATAAAATTTATAATCAATGCTGTTGTAAAAAAAGATCCTCTAAAGGGGACACACCAAAAGTCGAACCGTCATCTCTCTGCTGAACGAAAGTTCTGACCTGAGCTCTCATAGTTTCGCATTTAACCTCTTACAGATATCATCTGTGGTATACTCACCTGTAAGACTGAATATTGGGATCTGGATACGGGACTATATTCAAGAGGTGGGACACAGGAATGAGTTTAAGTTCTTAATACACCTAATTCATATCCTGAATCAGTTGAAATTTGTGTGAAAATTTAAGTGGATCAGTATATCGGCAATCTAAGTGAATTGTTTAATTCTTAATGTGTAACTAAGCTCAACGGTACTTGTGACTTGTCAAAAACTGATATGATTGTGACAACTCGATATTTAGAACCCTTCATTCGTATATTGGTGTAACATGCTTGAACGTTATGTGTTTATATATACTAGTAAATGAAAGTTCATGATTATCTTGATGTGCTATGTGCTATTAATGTGTACGTATAAAGTATAGTTTATACAAGTGTGTATGTAGTGAACCGGAACCAAAACACAAGAACCCAACTCGAGACCACTCGGTCTCGAGTGAATAGTGTAACTGTTGGGCCGGTTGGGCCATGCTCCTCTTCACCCCACTCGAAAACCCACTAGGGTGAACCAACTTAGAGCTAGTATATAACTCATACTCCTAGCCAACTTTGCCATTCTTTGGACAACTCACACTCACTCTCACTCTCATACACACTCTCCTACATTCTCTCTCACTAAAACCCTAGAACCACAAACCTCCTCTCCTCTCTTTCGGATTCAACCGGTGGCACCAAGACTCTCGGCTCAAGCTCTAGATCATCACTCGGTATTTGGTTCATTGATTCTTCAAACTCGAACACCATCCGATTAGTATTTTATGTTCTAGATGTCACAATGCTTGGTTGATAAATGAGATCCATGATAAAAGTGTTGATGGATGTGATATAGGTTAGTGATTCATGTTATGTGCTTTATTTCGGTTGACGAATGCATGATGATGCTACATGATGATGAAATGTTGTCTTGGTATAAATAATAGGTGATTGATTATGAATGATTGTCATCGGCTTTATATGGGTTTGGATCCGAATGACTTGGTTATGTATAAATAAGGAGGTTTATTGCTCATGAAATCGGATTTGCATATGTATTAGATGATGTTCATGTTAATCGGATTTTGTACTAAGGATTCTAAGAATCGAGTGCTTGATAAACCGGCTATTGTATGTATTATGATCGAATGATTGTTGAGATTGTCATGATTAGAATATATAATAGGATAGGGTTGTTTGATTTATCATATTGCAAAATGTTGAGAACCTTAAAGTGATGAACAAGATTGAATGTTGATATGAATATTTGAATATGCAAAGAACACTTGAAAGATGCCTTGTTTGATCCATTTAATCTAGATATTAGACAAAGAAACATGTTTGTGTGTTTTTATTGGATAGTACACAATTTCATGCACATGAAGTTGCAATGCTATTGGATAGTACACCGAATGTTCTAGAAGGATTTCGGTTATCAGATATGAAGGTCGAGACCCTCGGTCTCGACTCGAGACCATCAAACTACAGCTCGAGACCACAGCACCCTCACACAAGCAGCATAACTCGAGACCATGGTTGCGGGTCCGGTTGCGACTCGAGACCGTCTAGTCTCGACTAGTACATGCATGACTCGAGACCTCCACAGTTGCGACTCGAGAACTCGTAGGTATAACTCGAGACCGCACAGTCTCGACTCTAGATCTCTAGTCTCGACTCGAGACCACGTACACATACTCACTGATTTGGACTTGCACACTGTTACGGGCTTAGGTGTTTGGGCTGTACTGTGGGCTTTGTTTGCTACATGATTCCTACCGTTGAACTAAGCACTGTTGTTGAACTGCCATGCTAGACGTGTATGCGATGATCGTTACTTGTGTACAATACGTGTAGAACATACGTGCACTATTTGAATATGAACCTGACTTGAATGGTATCTAGGTTAGGACGTGGTTGACCACTTATAGCTTGACCGACTTTCTGTGTAACTGCCGAGCAAACCAATGTGAGTTCACACTTTCTTCAAAGCATGGGATTCCCAGGGTTGGGAATGGGTTAAGGAACATGGATTCCTCGTCCTTTCTTGGGTAGGACAGTATTGGTTCAGGAATATAATTCCTCGTCCTCATGGACAGATAACTCGTACTAGACCAAAACTCTATCACGAAGTCCCTCCTTTTTATATCGACACAATCGTCGGGCCAATGGCGAGCGGGTCATTAGTTAGATAGCGCTATTTAGGTCTGACAAGCCTCACACCGTGCCGCAGAGGACGGGCGTGAACTAATGGATCTGGGCACGTCAATGATGATAGACATTGACAGTTCAGGGCACATAAACATGACTATAGTCAGCAGTCGATATGGTAACGAGTCTAGTAACATACACGGGGTAGCCCCCACGGCCGTAGAGCCAGATAATTAAACATGGGGTAGCCCCCACGGCTGGATAGCCAGAGTAATTGGGTTAAATAAGTCACGTTTTCAACTATGGGGTAACCCCCACGGCAGGATGCCAGATAAAGGAAACTGCTTTCAGAACAACTTAAAACAAACACCCAACTGTGAACTCGCTCAACATTATTGTTGACTCGTTACTACATGCTTTGCAGGTCAATAGGTACTTAGCTGGAGCCTGCATGGAAGAGAGTCGTTGTGGGGCATGGACAGCTGTGTGCCATGCTAAACCTTGAAACAATTAAACTTATGTTCTGGTTTTAAACGTTATGCTTCCGCTTGCAACTTAAACTATGTTTTGTTTGGACACCAATTGTACTGGTTGGATTTTTATAATCACTTACATGCTTGTTCAATATGATTGGTGGCTGGATCCTGGTCAGTCACGCCTCCAAGCTGTAGTATTCCGCAGGTGGATTTTGGGGGTGTGACAATGATCCTCTTACACAAACTCACAAAAATATTGTTTGTAAATATTTCTTTACTGCATTTCATTTCTGTTATTTCACAAAATCCAAAAAGATTTTAGTGTGTTTTAGCATAAATTTTTGAAAAATCCAAAAATATTTTCGACAACTGATGTTGGAGAGCTGATTTTCAAAATTCCAAGTGTTAAACATGATGAGCATGTGGTGAGGGGGAGAGTGTGTTTAAATAAAGAAAAGTTTTCAAATATACGAGTGGTCATATGAGGTTTTTATCATTGATAAATCATTCTGTATTAATATTGAGAGGGAGTTTGTTCATATAAATTTGTCAAATGTTAAAATTTTGTGAAATTTATTTCTGGGTTAAGAATGTGCAGGTGTAGCCAGGTTTTAATCTTGAACCTGAAGAAAGAGTACAAAGCCAGGTTCTGATACCTGAGGACTATGTGATTTAAACAAGCCAGACTGCGATCCCACCATATCGAAAAGGGGAGTCTGAAGCCATCCGAGGAAAGCGTGTTTCGAGGGAAGTCTGTTTGATGCTGAAGAGAAGAAAGAGATAAAGTTTGAGGATGCATTCACGTTCAGACTGATAAAGACTGAAGATGTTGAAGACTCGACACTTAAGACTCGTCAACATTCGAGGGGGAGTCTGTTAGTGCATGCATCTGTCGACTTCGTCTTGTATCGAGTCTTACATTACAATTGTTAAATCAGGGCGCGTTGTACGAGAAATAGGGTAGATTTTATGTGTAAGCTAATTTCATTTGAACATGACATGTAACACATTCAAACGAAATTAACCAGTTTAATTTCGTTTGAAGTGATCCATGCCACTTTCAAACGAAATAGCTCACCCTATAAATACTTGATGTCTTGATTTCATTTGTAACTTTCCGGTCGATGTAACGAAGTGCTGCCGAAGTGTTGTCAGACTGTAAATCATTATCAAATCAATCTTACAACAGTTTAAAGTGTATATCTTGCTGAATTGACCTCTACACGTCTGTTTCCGCCTCTCGTGTTGAGTAAAACTCTTCTGATCGACTCGTTCGGGTCCGAAAACGATCCTACATCTATGAATACTATCATGAATTTATCCAAATAGGGTTTGCACACCCTGTTCATGAGATCCATGAACAGTGCAAGCGCATTTGTTAAGCCAAAAGGCATGACTAAGAACTTATAATGGCCATAACATGTTCTAAAAGTAGTCTTTGGAACATCCAGCAATCTTCAACTGGTGATAGCCTGAACGCAAATCAATCTTCGAATAGTAGTTGAATCCTTGCAATTGATCAAACAGATCATCGATTCTCGGTAATGGGTATCGATTTCTGATAGTTAGTTTGTTTAACTCCCGATAATCTATACACATCCTGAAGGAACCATCCTTCTTCTTCACAAACAAAACTGGTGCTCCCCATGGCGAAAAGCTTGGTCAACTGAAACCCTTATCTAGAAGCTCGTGAAGTTGATTCAACAACTCTTTCGTTTCTGAAGTTACTAATATATAAGGAGATTTTGCAATCGGTGCTGCACCAAGAACAAGATCAATTCTAAACTCGATCTGTCTCGCAGGGGGTATTCCAGGTAAGTCTTCAAGGAAAACTTCTAGATACTCACGAACTACTGGAATCTCTTCAATCTTCCTTCCTTCAATCATCGTATCAACCATGTTGACCAAGAATGCAGGATAACCCTTATGCAACATCTTGTGCATCTTCATAACACTAACGACTCTCGATTTCCGACTTGTTCGATCCTCGTGAATCATTATTACTACACCACCAGGGCGGGGTATTCGCACTAGTTTCTCCGAACAAATTGGACAGCCAATCCATCCTAACGACTACAACAAAACTACCAAGCTCCACTGGTAACAAATCGATACTAAAGCTATGATCCAATAACCGAATACTACAACCACGAAAGACTTCACTGGTTTCTATCAATCTACCATTTGCTAATTCTATTGAATACTTTTTAGAGTAAACTGCCATTTTGGTCCCTGTGGTTTGGCTAGTTTTGCCACTTTAGTCCAAATCTCAAACTTATTACATCTGGGTCCCTGTGGTTTGCATTTTGTTGCCATTTTAGTCCAAAACCCAAAAAACCCATATTTTGACTGTTGAATGCTGATTCTTTTGTCCTTTTGTGCAAGGGTATTTTGGTCCAAGTGCATTTCATTTAATATTTTGTTAATTATAAAACTAAATTTAATTATAAAACTAAATTAAAGATCCAAATTATATATATATATATATACACACACATCCAGATTAAAGATCCCGTTCTTTCTCACTCTGCTCTCTCTCTCTCTCTAAACTACCACCACCACACCCCCACAACCACCACCCCCACAACCGCATCATCCCCACCACCACCATCCCACTGCCGCCAACAACCACCATCCAACTGAAACCCCACCACCACCATCCCACTGCTGCCAACAACCACCATCCCACTGAAACCCCAACAACCACCATCCCCGACGGCTTCAACCATCATCCCCGACGGCTTCACCTCCACCCTCGCACCACCACCACTGCACTACCATCATCCCCACCTCATCTTCTTCCCTTCTCTCCCTCTCTCTCTTTCTCAAATTGGTCGAAGGTGGTTGCAGATCCGGTGGAGGGTTAGGGTTTTGACATTTTTGAGAGGTTGTTGACGGTGGAAGCGGCGACGAATGATTTTTTGGTTAGATCTCTCTCTCTGTTAGATCTTTTTTTGAGAGGTTGTTGACGGTGGAAGCGGTCGCTTCAACCCTCTGTTAGATCTCTCTCTCTCTCTAAGCAACATGTTTTTTTGGTTGTTGACGGCGGGGAAACTAAACCCTCTGTTGAAGGGTTTCAATTGATGGTGACTTCTCCGTTAACTGATCCGTCCCACTCGACGCCGGAATAGACTTCTACTTCTCTGGTGGAATGGGGTTGAATGATTCTCTGGTTTCTGATTCCGATGCTTACATGAAACTGGACTTGATTTGTGGATTTCTAGAATTAAAATGAAACTGGACTTGATTTGTGTTAGAGATAGAGAAGAGAGAGAGAGAGACAGAGGGGTGAAACAGATGATGATGATTCAGTGTTGAAGGGTGGGTGTTGATGGTGCCGGTGGTGGAGTTCTGGTGGCGGTGGTGTTGCTCGAGAGAGAGAGAGTGAGAGAGGGAGAAGAGAGAGACAGAGGGTGTCTGGTTGTAAAAAGATGCATTTTTAATGAATTAAGGGGTTTTTTAATATTATGTGGTTTTTTTAATTATTGAAATACATTAATGAAAATTTAATGCCCAAACTACCCCTCCACAACAGGACAAAAAAGGGTCAGTAAATCAGTTAAAATTAAGAGATTTTGAGTTTTGGACTAAAATGGCAACAAAATGCAAACCACAGGGACCCAGATGTAATAAGTTTGAGATTTGGACTAAAGTGGCAAAAATGCTCGAACCACAGGGACCAAAATGGCAGTTTACTCTACTTTTTATCTAGATTACTTGCTTGAGAACACAAAAACAATTCAAAGTTTTTCTAAACAAAACTCAAGTAAGCTCCAGTATCAAATAGCACGAACGCAGAATGGTTATTAATTAATTACGTACCGATAACAACTGCAAGATCATCACGAGCTTTCCCAGCATTCAGCTCAAATGCTCTACCTCTGGCAACTTGACCTTTCACCTTAGGACAGTTCTGCTTGAAGTGTCCCTGTTCTCCACATTCGAAGCATCCTTCCAGCTTGACTCCATCCAATGTGCTATTAGCATAGCACTCTCGGGTCACATGCCCAGTTCGACCGCATTTGGCGCATTTCCTTTGCTTATCACTCTGAGTTTGCTTCATCGAGCCACTCTTATCATCCCTGTTCACATCTTTCCCTGAACCACCGGTGTTAGCCGCAAACGCTTTACCAGAACTGCGTTTATTCTCATGATTCTCATCAGAACCTTCCTCGAACTCACAAACTTTCGTTTCGTTGAATCCTCAGATCTATGTTCAGAGCGCTCATGTTGATCAGATATCCTATCCGCATGGACTTTTGCTGATGACTTCCCAGTCTCATCCTTTTTGTTAAGGCTACTTTTGCGAGCGACATCTTCGATCAATGATTTTGAAAGTGAACTAGCTTCTAGATAGGTAGTGGGTTTCGCTAATGTGACCATACTACGAATCTGTGGCGCTAGTCCCCAAATATACCTTTCAATCTTAACATAATCAGGAGTGACCATCCGAGAAACCATTCTAGCCAGATCATTAAATCGAGTCGTATAAGCTCTGATATTAAAACCTTCCATGGTTAGATTCTAGAAATCTGTATCAATCTTCTGTAGCTCACTACGTGGGCAGTATTCCTTAAGAAGCATCTTTTTTTAGTTCGTTCCAGGTAAGACCATAGGCAGCATCTTCTCCCAAAATCTGAACTTGAGCGTTCCACCAGGATAAAGCTTCGTCAAGAAACGAACATGAAGCATACCTAACCCTCTGATTAGCTGCACAACCGTTGATTGCCATGACAGATTCCATCTTCTCAATCTATCTAACGATATCAAGGGGTCCTTTAGCTCCGAGCACGAGCAACACCTTCGCTTAACATTGGAACTCCTGAAGAAGGAACAACTTTTTGCTAAATTCTCCAAGTGTGAATTCTGGCTTAAAGAAGTTCAATTCTTGGGTCATATAGTCAATGCGCAGGGTATTCATGTGGATCCATCCAAGATTGCTGCTATTAAGGACTGGAATACACCGACGACGCCTACAGAGATTCGATCTTTTCTTGGTCTTGCTGGTTATTATCGTCGATTCATTTCAAATTTCTCGAAGATTGCGGTTCCAGTCACTGCTTTGACTCAGAAGAATAAGCCTTTTGAGTGGGGACCCAAGCAAGAAGAAGCGTTCCAAACGCTGAAGCAGAAGTTATGTAATGCTCCTGTTCTATCTCTGCCCGATGGAAGCGATGATTTCGTTGTCTATTGCGATGCGTCCAACTTAGGCCTTGGTTGCGTCCTTATGAAACGAGGTAAAGTTATTGCATATGCATCTAGACAGCTGAAAGTCCACGAGAAGAATTACACGACTCATGATCTTGAGTTAGGAGATGTGGTTTTTGCGCGTAAAATCTGGAGACACTACCTCTATGGAACGAAGTGTGTGGTTTTCACAGACCACAAAAGTCTCCAGCATATTCTTAATCAGAAAGAGCTGAACATGAGGCAATGACGTTGGGTTGAACTCTTAAACGATTATGACTGCGAGATTCGCTACCACCCTGGTAAGGCGAATGTTGTAGCCGATGCGCTTAGTCGAAAGGAGCGAGTCAAGCTTCATTCTGTTCGAACACTATCTGATCTTCAATCTCGTGTCCTTCAAGCTCAGCAATTTTGTGTTTCACAAAATTTGGTAGGTAATGAATTACCACATCAGCTTGAGCTTAAACTCTAAACGAAGGATGATGGTTTACTCTATTTTATGGATCGTTTGTGGATTCCAAAACAAGACGATCTTCGCACCTTAGTGATGGACGAATCACATAAGTCTCGATATTCTGTCCATCCTGGTGCTGATAAAATGTACAAGGATCTTCGTACTCAGTATTGGTGGCCTGGTATGAAGAAGGATGTTGCCTTGTATGCATCAAAATACCTAACTTGTCTCAAAGTCAAGGCCGAACATCAACGACCTTCTGGTTTGCTTGTTCAACCAGAGATACCGGTTTGGAAATGGGAGAACATTGCCATGGATCTCATTACTAAGTTACCGCGTACGTCTAAAGGTCACGATGCTATTTAGGTTATAGTTGATCGTTTGACAAAATCTGCTCACTGCTTACCAATCCGTGAGGATTTCTCTGCTGAGAAGCTTGCCAAGATCTATGTAGACGAGATTGTATCACGACATGGTGTTCCCTTGGATATCATCTCTGATCGTGATGCTCGATTTTCATCTCATTTTTGGAAGGCCATGCAATCTGCTTTGGGAACCCAACTGAATCTAAGCACTGTTTATCATCCCCAAACAGATGGCCAATCTGAGAGAACGATTCAAACTTTGGAGGATATGCTTAGAGCATGCGTGATTGACTTTGGTGGTAATTGGGATTCTCATCTACCACTGATCGAGTTCTCTTACAACAATAGTTATCATGCTAGTATTAATATGGCACCATTCGAAGCTCTCTACGGTCGAAAATGTCGTTCGCCTGTCTGTTGGAACGAGACCGGTGAAGCTCAGCTTACTGGACCTGAGCTCGTTCTGGAAACAACAGACAAAATCAAGAAAATCCGCGATAATCTTGTGACAGCTCAAAACCGTCAAAAGAGATATGCGGATCTGTGACACAAGCCCTTAGAATTTCTAATCGGAGACCGTGTCCTACTCAAGGTGTCACCTTGGAAGGGAGTGGTGAGATTTGGAAAGAAAGGAAAATTTGCACCTCGATATGTGGGACCATTTAAGATTGTGGAAAGGGTTGGAAAGGTTGCCTATCGATTGGAGCTACCTCCAGAGCTTGGAAATATTCACCCGAATTTTCACGTGTCCAATCTGTGAAAGTGTTTAGCTGACGCTGATCTACACATTCCTCTCGACGAAATCCAAATCGATGAAACGATGCACTTTGTCGAGAAACCCGTGGAGATCGTGGACCGTGCTTTCAAACAGTTGAAGAACAAACGGATTTGATTGGTCAAAGTTTGTTGGGAATCCAAACGTGGCCCAGAGTTTACTTGGGAATGTGAGGACCAGATGAAGATGAAATATCCGCATTTGGTTTCACAAGCTTCCTCTAGTTAAAATTTCGGGCCGAAATTTCCTGAAGTAGGGGAGACTGTGACAACTGTGTTCTGTAATCGATGTTCGATGTAAAACAATGATTATTATTAATAAAACAATGTGTTTTGGTGTTATTATATGTGTAATTGTGTTTGGTGATTTTACAATTTGATTCGATTCCAATTTCAAGCTTTAAATCACTTTCTGGAAGGTTATACGCAAACTGGTGCTTAAACACAGTCAGTATAACGCGACAAACACTCCGGAATAGTGACATTGGCTTAGCATACCTTAAATAACCTTTACATAACTTAGAAATAAGTGTTGAAGTCTTTGGTATGGCAAAATCAAGTTAATTCGCTTACAGGGACTAAATTTGACACACTGTGAAACTATGCCAATTTGTATAGTAAAGAACAATCCGGAACTTGATCATAAGTTAAACATACCCTAAATAACCTTTACATAGCTTAGGAATAGGCTTTGAGGGGTTCGGTATGCTAAAATAAACTTTATGGTCATTCAGGGACTAAAAGCGTCAAAAAGTGCATAAGTTTGCACTTTCGCGCATATCTTACGTTCTGAATACATCGGGACATCCAAAAATTTATGTAAGCATTAAAATATTTTATTCTAGTGTTTGGCATGATAAAAATCCGTTCGTCGCTTAATTTGGACCGTTTTTGCGTCCGTTATGATTTCCGTCGTAATTAACCGAACAATGCAACCGTACGGCCAAACGAACCAACATCCGAGATATTTTTGAGCACCATTTAAGTGCCCTATACTTTAACTTCATTTTAGAGCTTTGAAATGGGGTTAACTGGGCTTAAACGTGTCAAAAATGCATCAAATAACAAGTTTGGGGCTTCAGTGGCCTGTTCTGCCAAAAATGAAACTTGGCTGGTCTGCACAAGGCTTACGGATCATAAGACCTTACCCATACGGTCCGTAAGGACCTCCCAGATCAGAAAAATCTGTTTAACAGCCTGTTAACAGCTGTTAAGCACTCATAACCCAATTGCACATGGCATTTCCGGAGAATGGGGGGCATTTTGATGCACATGGTGTTGTAAACAAGCGTATGGATGAGGTTGAATCACGGTTTTCGATAAACGATCTTAATGGTTCAAGGAAATCTATAAATACCCCCATGATCTCAACCCCAAAACCCACACCTTTGAAATCTGAATTTGTTCTCTAAGTTGATGTGTTTAACACTTCATACCTGAGAATATTCGGATTCAAAACTTCCATTCTTGGACCCGTTGTAAGTGTTCTTTCGTTCTTTTCATTCGTTTTAGTGTTAAAGTCAAACTGCGTTTGACTTTCTGCATTGACCAGTTTATGGTCAATGTGAAGTTCGTTTGAACTTCATAACGTGAACGTAATCACGATGGTTATAGTCCCTTGTGACTATACCTACTGATTACCACGTTATCTAGGCTCAGTGACGAGTCGTAGTTTCGGCCAAAATACGGATTCTTACGTATTTTGTAACCAAACTACTTGTGACTATACCTACTGATTACCACGTTATCTAGGCTCATTCTGTCTGATCTTCCGATTGAGGCGTCTATTGTTTGACTAGTGGTTCGATTACTAGGTGCTGCTTGATTTCTCTGGTTTACTCGAGTTTGTTGAAGTACTATTGATTGAGGATACCTTGCACTACACGTGAGTACATAGTTTCCCTATTTTACTGTTTTCAAATGTTTTGGGGTGATTCATATGTACAAAATGTTTTCAAGGTTTAAACGATGATTTCAAAAACGAATAGAACAACTTATACTAAACTAATAACGATTTTGATAATGTGAACGAACTTGTTGGTTGTAGTTACATAATGAATGACATTCATTAATTTTGGCCGAACCGACCAGTATTAGGTTATGGTACCATAGGATCTGACAAATCCCGTTATTGCACTATACCCATAGTTATGTGTGGGTGTTGCGGGTAACGACTGAATCTGAAATTGTTAACTTACCCTTTGGGGGTTTGTTAATACGAGAAGCGAGGAACGAGGTAATCGAGTCACGAAGGTTTGAATGTTATTAGCGAGACGAACATATATAAGTTTTCACAATTAAAACGAGGATGATTTAAACGATTTAAACGAGTAAACGATTTGGAAACGATTTGGAAATGATTTGGAAACGATTTGGAAACGATTTGGAAACGATTTGGAAACGATGTCAAACGATTTGGGTAAACGATTGGCTTTTGGCTAGTGTTTAGATGACGAGATGGGTGTAATGTGGTGAAAACATGGTAGATACGCCGCTGGTACTTCTTATATATAAGTGTTTTCAACATATTATATACCGTGGCGTTATTTAGTTCACTTGGGTAAACGATATTGAAACGATGTCACACAACGATGATTTCGAAATAATATATGAAGTTTTATTAACGAGTTTATACGAGATGTTTTACAAGATGGTTTTCTAAAACAAAAAAACTTTTGGGTTAAGAATTGTTTTGGTAAAAAATTACATAAGAAATTAAGTGATCAAATTAGTTAAGTGATGTAGTGTGCTAAAATATGTGTGAAAAATGTGTTAACCAAATTAGATATGAAAACAGTTTCAGGATACGGCTCGGGATATAGAGCTGTATCGATGATCAAACAATGAGCAAAAAAGTAAAGGTTGACACGTGATGTACGAGGAAACCCCTTGATCAATCTAGATCGCCGGCATAAAACCTCGGGAGCTGACAATTGCAGCTGCCTTGTTCTTCTATTGCTTCAAATATCAGGATACAGTGCAGGATGTGGTGCGGATCGACTATGTGTTACAATGTAATTCGAATACAAGTGTTGTGTGTAGTGTTTGCAATGAGCTAGAGAGAAAGTGTTCGAAAATGTGTTAGTTGAGTGCCTTAATCTGATCCGCCCCCATCTATTTATAGTAAAACAAATGTAACTAACTATCCTACATAACCGGGATCCAATGAATATTCCTTAGTCGAACGTTGTAGACCTGGTCTTTCGGGTTCAACGTCTCTCCTTTAACAAATACGCCCGAGTCTTGAGGAGATGAAGTCCATTTGACCGTTAGCAAGTCCTAGTCTTTAACCTGCACGTGATTAATTCGATATACCTCAGGATATCACCCAGGATGTTAGCAATATCCCCGTCCAGTATCCTGATCACAGATAAACAATTAAAAGCAGGATATAGTTCAAGATATGTATGCTTAGAAAATGAGCCATAACAATTGTCCCCAAATATATCGGTTGGTATACCAATCCAACGAATATATTTTAAAAGTCTTATCCCATAATTCAAGGCATTTAAAACGAAGCGACGGTCAAGATCACATCATAACCTCCAACACGCTTTTGGCTCAATGGAGATCCACAATGCCCTTATATCTTCTCTCTTCTTGTTTGAAAAGCAGATATCTCCAACAGAGCCTCCAGGTAATTCCCCATTTCTCAGTTACTTTCTGTCAATTTTTCTTATTCGTAATGGCTGCCGAGACATTCACCCAGCAGAATCTCCTCAAAAATCCCGAAAAGGAGGTCTGTGCTTTTGACAACGTAGACATTGCGGCTTTGAGAGCTTCCGGTGCTTTCCCTGATAACACGGTCTTTAGACCATTCAATCGGTCAATTTGATCAGATGTTTCTTCCGCTGATTGGGTTTGCTTCCCAGCATATCCTTTCTCGCTAGGTCTTCGATACCCTTTTCCCGAATTCATGATGCAATTCTTCCGAACCACCGGCATCTCTTTTGCTCAAACCATGCCCATGGTTTGGAGAGTGTTAATCGTACTTAACCAAATCAAAAACCTTCATTGCCCCGACCTCTGCATCGAGGATCTGCCTATTGCTTATCACCTCCGATCCCACGGCTCTAGCCGGTTCTTGCTTTTCTCGACCTCTAGGAAACCCCTTATTATTAAAGCCACCAAAAACGAAGACGGATGGCAACGAAAATTTTTCTTTGTCAAACGAGACTCCATTGCTGAGGGTGCCAGCCTTCCGGTGGAGTGGTTAACCACCGGTAGGGTCATAAATATTCTCATGGACCGTTAGGTTTTTATCTCCTACTAATATCCTTCTTTTTGATCCTTATGCAGTGAATTTCAAGGAAGTAGCTCCCCCTACCGCTGAATCAGAGGAAAGAATCAACACCGTTAACCAATTACCTGCAATAGACAGGAGTTTCACCACACACGTCCCGAGTTCCAGTCAATACTCGTCATCTGAAATGTCTGGTAAGGATTACTTTTAAAATAATTAGTCAACACAGTATAATAATAAGATAAAGAGTAATAATGATGTAAAACTTTTCCCTTTATGCAGCACCGGCCAAGATCCCTGAAGTCTTTGACCTCGACGAGTTGGACAGTTATTCTGATCAGGTTCAAATCAAGAAGGAACCTAGTCCCAGGGCCACAGCCTCATCCAAACCCAGCAGTTCCAGAGCCATCATCATTCCCAAACCTTCACCGGCTACCAAGCCCCGGAGTTCAAGTTCCCGTAAAAGGAAAGAGCCTGATTCCCCCGTCATTTCTGACACATTTCCTTATGAGAAGCACGGGTTCATTGAAGCTAGCGGGTTTATGACTTCCTTTCTTAACCAGGTTAGTATTCTCAAATTACATCCTGCAGCTTACATTATTTACAAACATTAATACCTGTCCTCTTACTTTCGCAGGGTCTTGAGCATCTGGTTCACCTATATCAAGAATCCTGTGGGCTTAACAAGACGCTCGAATCCAAGCTAAAGGAAGCAGAAGTCACAATCTCTGATCAAGGCATGATTGCAGCCGCCAAATCTCGTCATTACGAGGAGAAGTTCAAAGCTATGATTCAAGAACACCAGACTGCTCTCAACAAAGCTACTCTTCAAGCCCAAGCCGATCTTGAAGCTGCCCATGTGCAACATGAACGGGATATGGTCAGCTACCGGGAAAGCCTTAAGAGTTCCGTCGTCATTTCTCTCCTCCAAGCCAGGTTGAAGATGGCCCATGAAGCCAAAACATTAGGTTTTGAATGCCCTTATTGGGACGTTGGTGCCTGGGAAACCAAGCTAAAGAACCTCGGCGGCACTTCTTCCAAACCAGCTGCCGAAGAATCTTCCAAAGCAGTTGAAAAAGCAACCGATGCTGAGAAGGATGCTGAGGCGGATCCCAAGACGGATGCTGCTGAAATCATTATGGACGAAGAAGGCACTGCCCCCTAAAGCTTATTTCCTTTAAATTGTTTGAACAATTTTATGTCCTATGAACAATTTTTATTTCTGCATCAAAACAATTTGATAGCCGAAGGTGGATGGGTCCTGGGTTTCAGGATGAAACCTTCGGTTATCAACCAGTACTGATTGTTTCAAAAACTAATTTCATCTTTCATTTTTCTTGCTATTATCTTCCGTCTTTCTTAGTATGTATCTTAGCTTTGCAAAATTTCGTACAACTATTTTTCAAAAATATCCTGATCAATATGCTCATCGATATATTATAAAAACTGTTATTAGATAGGACTTCCAAATATTCGTTCAACTTTGTAGAAAGCTTTTTAAAGAGTGAAAAACAATCCACTTTTCCAAAACCTGTTTTGATAATACTTAAATGATCAAAGTTTCAAACTAGTATTAGTTTCAAATATTTTAATCAAATATTCTGAGAAGTATTTTGAAAATATATTTTGAGAATATATCAGGATATTTAACCTTTTACCAAACATAGTATTATCAAAAACTTAAACGGTGCGTATAAAGGAAAGATCATACCAGGAATAGGGTATAACCCTATTATCAAACCTCAATCCCTTTGCAACTTTTCCAACGAAGATGTCCCCTGTCTGAGACACTTAGTGCATTAGTTCCAAGCCTTATCCTTTTAGCTTTACACCATTTCTTCATTAGGAATGTCCCCTGTGTACAATGTCTTCAAATACTTAGAAATCTTCTGGATATCGGTTCCCATTGTATAGACAATTTTTCATGTTACAGGGGTAAAACCCAAGAATGTACTGGAGATAAATTCCTTGTATCCTGGGGAAAATCCCAAATTTTCGTGCGCTACAGGCGGGAGTGTCTAAACTCCAAGACTTAGAAAGGTGAAAACCTTTAAACCTTAGAGAGTATGAAAATACCCTTTCGTGAGAGAGGGTGAGCAATCCTCATATACCTTTAGGATTCAGGATATAGCCAACAGTAACGAAATTGTTAGCCACTTTTACATGGACTGGTCCCGCCACCTTGAACTATCCCTGAATAACTTACGCTCCAGGCGGAGTGTTTAAACCCAATTCGGAAGAAAGGTGAATACCTTTAAACCTGTGAAGGGATCGAGATCCCTTATACGTGAGAGAGGGGGCCAATATTCTAATCTTCCGAAGTATCTTGAGTGAGCATCCTGGAGCTATATCCTGGAGCATATACTACAAAACATCCTTAAACTAAGGTGGGTGTTAGCTTGGCTAACACCCCTCCGATGCTTAAGTTAGTATTGGGTTTCAAAGAATAACTTAAACCAAACATATTTAAAAAAGATAAAATTCATACCATCCTGAGTTAGAAATTAAATTCTAAACTCACTTGAAATAAAGCTTAAGGTGTATAGCATTCCAAGATCTCGGTAGCATATCCCCTTCCATATTCTTGAGTCTATATGCTCCTTTCCCTGATTCTGATTCAACTTCATATGGTCCTTCCCATTTTGGAGCTAGCTTGCCATCGGCAGGATTAGTAGTATTCTGAAAAGCCTTTCTTAACACCCAATCTCCAACCTTAAATCTTCTGGTCCTAATATTCTTGTTATATGCTCTGGATATTCTTTGTTGATATGCTGCCATCCTTAGCCTTGCTGCATCCCTTTTTTCATCTATAGTATCCAAATTCTGACTCAAGGCTTCAGGATTCTGTTCAGGATCCCGTAGGGTAGATCTTGCAGTAGGTATTGCCATTTCCGTTGGAATCATTGCTTCTGCCCCAAATACCAAGGAAAATGGGGTTTGGCCTGTTGCATTCTTTACCGTTGTCCTATCAGCCCACAAAACAAAGGGTAATTCTTCTGCCCATCTTCCTTTTTTGGCTCCAAGCCTCTTCTTTAAGTTATTGACAATTATCTTGTTTGAGGATTCTGCTTGTCCATTCGCTTGAGGATGTACCGGAGTAGATGTTATCATTTTGATTCCCCAACTTTTGCAAAAGTCAGTAGTTCTCTTGCTTATAAACTGAGAACCATTGTCACAGATTGTCTCGGCTGGTACTCCAAATCTGGTCAGGATATTTCTCTTTATGAAGGATACTACTTCTTGATCTATAACTTGAACAAATGCTTCTGCTTCAACCCACTTGGAGAAATAATCCGTCATTGCCAACATGAAAACCTTTCCTCCTGGAGCTTTTGGAAGCTTTCCCACTATATCCATACCCCACTTCATAAACGGCCAAGGGGAAACAATAGGATACAGCGGTTCAGCAAGCTGATGTAATATGTTACTATGTCTTTGACATGCGTCACATCTTCGAGCATATTCTGCGGCATCTTTTCTCATTGTCGGCCAATAATATCCTGTCCTTAATACTTTTGAGAATAATGACCTGCCCCCAGTATGGTTACCACAATCCCCTTCATGTATATCCTGAAGTACTTCTTTGGCTTCAGGACCCTCCAAACACCTCAAATACGGTCCTGCAAGAGATTTCTTGTATAAAACATTATTTATAATAGTGAATCGTGATACCTTCATCCTAAATGCCTTAGGATTTTCATTTTCGGGGATGTGTCCTTCCTTGAGATATCTCATGATTGGAGCCGTCCAAGATTTAGGATCCTCTTCAGGATACTCTGCTCCAGGATCCTGAATACCCGCTACTTCTTTATCCCGAGGATTCGTTGCAGGATACAAGACATGTAATATTGGTATTTGGCTTCCTTCTGGTATCCTGATCGATGATCCCAGATTTGCTAAGGCATCTGCTTCAGCATTATCCTCCCTTGGTACCTGTTCAAGTGTAAAAACATCGAAATATCCTGCTAATTTTTTGAGAATATCGAGGTATTCTATTAATTTCTCACCCTTGACTGCATAGGATCCATTAAAATGGTTAGTAATTAACAAGGAGTCAACATATACTTGCAAATTCTTGATACTCATATTCCTAGCCAATTCTAATCCTGCAATTAAAGCTTCATATTCTGCCTCATTATTAGTAGCAGGAAATTCACACCTAATAGCCTGGGGTAATATGTCCCCCTGTGGCGATTTTAGTAGTATACCTAAACCTACACCTCTTATATTGGATGCACCATCAGTATACAACGTCCAGGATCCTGAAGATTCTCCTAACTATTGAACTTCTAGGTCTACCTCGTCCTGAATGTCACTACTGAAATCAGCCACAAAGTCAGCTAAAGCCTGAGACTTTATGGCATTTCTAGGTTCATATACTAAATCATAAGCACTTAACTTTACTGGCCACTTGGCCATCCTGCCTGACATCTCTGGTTTCCTAAGCACATTTTGACAGGATAATTCGTTTTAACATGGATCCTATGTGTCTCAAAATAATGTCTAAGCTTTGTCAATGCCATGACTAGAGCTAATATCAATTTTTCTAAATGAGAATTGTTTTGGTCAAAAATTACCGAAGCAATTTAGTGATCAAATTAGTAAAGTGAGGTAGTGTGCTAAAATGTGTGTTGAAAATATGCTGGTTAAGTTGTTTAAGAAAACAGTTTTCAGGATACGACTCAGGATATTGAGCTGTATCTACGATCAAACAATGAGCAAACAATGAGCAAAAAGTAAAGGAAATGACACGAGATGTACGAGGAAAGCCCTTGATCAATCTAGATCGCCAGCATAAAACCTCGGGAGCTGACAATCGCAGCTGCCTTGTTCTTCTTATTGCTTAAACTTCAGGATACAGTGCAGGATATAGACCAGATCGCTATGTGTTACAATGTTTTTGTGTGAGAGTGAAAGCATGCTAGAGAGCGAGTGTTAGAGTGTAACGAGTGCAAAATGTGATGTCCTATTTGATCTGGTATACCCACCTATTTATAGTAATGAATTACAAACAATAATCCCTACAAATATGGGGTACTCCGAATATTCCATTGTGAACGTTATTGACCGAGTAATACGGCTTCAACGTCTTTATTCGAACGACTTGGACCGAGTCTTCCGCGGAATGAGTCTTATGAACGTTGCCAGCTTCTAACCCACGTACCTGCACATAATCCATTAGTAATCCTGAGGATACCATTCAGGATGTTACCAATATCCTGAACCAGCATCCCGGATGTAAACAGATACTACATAACCAAGATATAAACCAAGATATTTTCCAGGATATGGGTTCAGAATTTCACCCATAACAATTGTCCCAAAAAATGTTACCGTTTGATATCCTGCACTAACGGTTACATTTTTCACGGTGGCCGAGGTAATTAAGAGATAAGACCATTGATGTGACAGCTTTCAACCACCCGGCCTATATTTACTCATCATGCCCTATATCTTCTCATCCTCATCTCCTTTTTTAATCACAATCGACAAGGAAAAAGGTAATATTCTCTCCCTCATCTTCACATTCATCTTTATCATCTTTCTCTGGCGAAAAATTCAGGCGACCAAATGCCCAGGTAAACAAGGTCCAGTTCAAGTGACTCGGCTCCCACATTCATCCAACAGAATCTTCTCCAAGAACCGGATAATGAGACATGCACCTTTGACAGTGCCCACCTGTCAGCCTTGAAATCCTCCGGTATCTTTCCGGAAGGAACTATATTCCGACCCTTTGATAGAGAAATCCGGTCAGATATAGTTTCCAACGAGTGGATATGTTTCAATGCCTTCCCCTTTACCTTAGGGTTACGATTGCCCTTTCCGGACTTCATCACCGAGTTCTTTAATATCACCAAAATTTCTTTCAGCCAAACCATGCCAATGCTCTGGCGTGTTTTGTCTGTTCTTGACCAAATCAAGAGAAACCATATACCTGACCTTTCCGTCCATGATCTCCCTTTAGCCTACAAGCTTAGATGCCATGGCTCATCTAGATTCCTATTTTATTCTACTTCCGGTGACCCATTGATACTTCGTGCCACCAGGAACGAGGATGGTTGGCAATCCAAGTTTTTCTTTGTAAAAAGGGATTCAATCCCTGGTGGAACGGATTATCTGATGAGATGGTTGAGAAAGGGTAGGACTTAGGGTTTAAGAATGATCCTGTCTCTTATTCTGTCTCATATCCTGAGCTAATGAATTTCATTTTCTCTGTTTGTGTATGCAGCTGATTTCAGGAAGATCGCACCTCCCCTTGCTGATTCTCAAAAAAGAATAGACGCCATCAGACTGCTTTCAGAAACAGAGAGAAGCTTTAATCCATCTCCACCAACTCCAAGCCCTCTTTCAAGCGCAAACATGTCTGGTAAGAATCCTGCAAGATATCCTGTACACACATGTTTTTATTTGATATTCTTAGGAGAGATTTAGAATTTTACTCCCTGTGTGCAGATTCCAGCAAAGTTCCAGTCTATCTAGACCTCGATGAACTCGACAGCTATCCAACTCCAGCCACAGTCAAGAAGGAGACTCCTGCTGCTACTAGCTCCAAGCCACTCCCGGCTCCCAAGGCCAATCCAAGAACTCGTGCTTCCACAGCAAAAAAGAGGAAAGGTCTTGAAGTCACTGCTCCAGGTTCAGAAGGGTTCTCCTATGATGAACTCAGTTTCTCTGATTCCTTAGAGCCAATGACATCCTTTCTTAACAAGGTAATATCCTGACACATATCCTGCACATATATCCTGCACGTATATCCTAATCAATATACATATTCTAACTTATACCTGTAATTGATGTGCAGGGCCTCCAGCATTTGCTCCACTTGTACAATGACGCTTGTGGTACTGTGGCACTCCATGAAGCCATGATCAAACAGCTCGAAAGGACCGTTGCTGACCAAGGTGCCATTGCTGAAGCGAAGACCCGGCACTACGAAAGCCTGCTGAAGAAGGTCACCCAAGACGCCGAGGTCAAACTCGCCACCGTTCAAATGGATCATGATCAAGCCTTGGTCAATTTCCGGGAGGGAATCAAGGCTTCTGCTATCGTCTCCCTGTTACAAGAACGCATCAAGATGGCCTACGAGGCCAAGGAGACGGGCCTTGTTTATCCATCTTGGCCAGTTGAATCCTGGGTGGCCAAACTAAAGGAGCTTGGAGGCAAAGCTGTGCCACTTCCTGTTGAGGCTGGTGAGTCTTCTAAGTCAGCAGAGGTGGTGGTCCAGGCTGGAGACAAGAAGGATGCTGGAGCTGATGCTGGGATGGATGCTGGTGAGGATGCTGCTCAGGATGCTGGTGCTGGGAAATCTGAGAAGGTTGGAGAAGATGCCGCTGTGTGAGGGCATTCAGGTGGGCGATTCAGGACCCTCCAAACAACTCAAATACGGTCCTGCAAGAGATTTCTTGTATAAAACATTATTTATAATAGTGAATCGTGATACCTTCATCCTAAATGCCTTAGGATTTTCATTTTCGGGGATGTGTCCTTCCTTGAGATATCTCATGATTGGAGCCGTCCAAGATTTAGGATCCTCTTCAGGATACTCTGCTCCAGGATCCTGAATACCCGCTACTTCTTTATCCCGAGGATTCGTTGCAGGATACAAGACATGTAATATTGGTATTTGGCTTCCTTCTGGTATCCTGATCGATGATCCCAGATTTGCTAAGGCATCTGCTTCAGCATTATCCTCCTTTGGTACCTGTTCAAGTGTAAAAACATCGAAATATCCTGCTAATTTTTTGAGAATATCAAGATATTCAATCAATTTCTCACCCTTAACTGCATAGGATCCATTAAAATGGTTAGTAATTAACAAAGAGTCAACATATACTTGTAAATTTTTGATACTCATGTTCTTAGCCAACTCTAATCCTGCAATTAAAGCCTCATATTCCGCTTCATTATTGGTAGCAGGAAATTCACACCTAATAGCCTGGGGTAATATGTCCCCCTGTGGCGATTTTAGTAGTATTCCTAATCCAACTCCTCTTATATTAGATGCACCATCAGTATATAATGTCCAGGATCCTGAGGATTCTCCTAACTGTTGAACTTCTAGGTCTACCTCGTCCTGAATGTCACTACTAAAGTCAGCCACAAAGTCAGCTAAAGCCTGAGATTTTATGGCATTTCTAGGTTCATATACTAAATCATAAGCACTTAACTTTACTGACCACTTGGCCATCCTGCCTAACATCTCTGGTTTCCTAAGTACATTTCTAACAGGATAATTTGTTTTAACATGAATCCTATGTGTCTCAAAATAATGTCTAAGTTTCGTTGATGCCATGACTAATGCTAGTATCAATTTTTCCAAATGAGAATATCTAGTTTCAGCATCTAACAAGCTTTTACTAACATAATAAACAGGATATTGCTGACCTTCATGGTCCTTTACAAGGACGGCACTTACAGCATTCCCTGATACTGCGAGATATAGGGATAGTGGTTCACCATTCTCAGGCATCATCAGTAGAGGTGCGGTTGAAAGATACTGCTTTAAATCCTGTAGGGCCGCTTCATGCTTCTCACCCCATTTGAATTTTCTGTTCTTCTTCAGGATATCATAAAAATCTTTACATTTTTATGAGGATCTTGAGATAAATCTATTTAATGCTGCCACTCGCCCTGTTAATCGTTGAACATCCTTCATATTTGAGGGCGATTTAATATCCAAGATGGCTTTGATCTGCTCCGGGCTTGCTTCTATTCCTCTTTTGGTCACCATATATCCTAGGAATTTTCCTGCCCCCACTCCAAAATGGCACTTAGCAGGATTCAGCTTCATGTTATACTGATCCAGGATATCAAATGCTCCTTTAATATCCTGGAGGTGATCCCGAGTTTTCTTTGATTTTACCACCATATCGTCAATGTACACTTCCATGGTGTCCCCCAGTTTGTCTTTGAACATCATGTTTACCAATCTTTGGTATGTTGCACCTGCATTTTTCAAACCAAAAGGCATAGCTGTTTAACAATAAATACCTGTTGGTGTCATGAAGGCAGTGTCTTCCTGGTCAGAAGGCTCCATTTGGATTTGTTGAAATCCTGAGGATGCGTCCATGAAGGTCAGCATTTCATGCCCGGCAGTAGCATCTACCATTGCATCAATGTGGGGAAGAGGAAATGGGTCTTTAGGACAAGCTTTGTTCAAGTCTGTGTAGTCTACACAAACTCTCCATTTCCCATTTTTCTTTTGTACCACAACTACATTTGCTAGCCACCTTGGGAACTTAACCTCTCTAATCATTCTGGACTTCAATAATCTCTCAACTTCCTCTTGAATAATCGTATTCCGCTCAGGAGCAAACTTCCTTCTTTTTTGTTGAACAGGCTTGAATGATTTATCAATTCCAAGCTTGTGGGTGATGATGTCTCTGGATATGCCTGTCATATCCTCATGCTTCCATGCAAACGTTGACATCCTGCATTTTAAAAAGTTAATTAACTGTTCTTCAATATCCTGAGGGATATTGGTTCCTACGAGCACCGAAATATCGGGGTTATCCTGATCCAAGATAACTTTCTTCACATCCTGCTCCGGATCCTCCACGATATCCTGGGCCCGCGTCTTTAATTGCTATGCTGCACTAGGCTTGGTTGAGGATTTCATCGAGGATGAGAAGCATTCTTTCGCCTCCTGCTGATCACTATCAACTTTGACAACTCCCCAAGGGGTAGGTATCTTGATGCATTATTAATATGTTGACGGCACAGCCTTCATATCGTGAATCCACGGTCTTCCTAGTATGATGTTATAGCAGGATAGAGAATCCATCACACAGAAACGTTGTATTGAGTTGACTCCTTCAACGTATACTGGTAACTTTATCTCTCCCACTGTGTTTCTAGCCTCTCCACTGAACCCAACAAGCACGGTAGAATTTGAAGTGATATCCATTGGAGATACACTCATTCTCTTCAGCGTCTCTAGTTGGATTATGTTGACGGAGCTGCCATTATCAACCAATATCCTGCGTACAAAATGGTTAGCCACATATAATGTTATTACCAGAGCATCATGGTGAGGATCCTGGACAGTATCCCTGTCATCAGCATCAAATGTGATCACTTTGTCAGTTGTGAGGGTAGTCATTCTGACAGGTTTGTCTCCCCTTTTGGCCTTAGCTTCTTTTGCATGTCTCTTTGCTGCCGAATACGAAGTCCCGCAAATGTCGGATCCTCCCGAAATGAAGTTGATTATCTTGGCATCCGCGGGAGGTGATGCTGCTCGCTCAGGATCCTTCTCAGTATCCTGACCCTTATTCTTCTTTCTTCCTAAGAGATCTTTCAGATATCCCTTGCTTAGAAGATAGCTTATTTCTTTCCTTAGGGCAATGCAATCCTCAGTCACATGTCCGAAATCTTCGTGGAAAGCGCACCATTTTGATTTATCTTTCCAATCAGCCTTTTGTTGATTCTTTCGAGGCCACCTAGCCTTCTCTCCCAGACCCTGCATGGCATACATCAATTCAGGAATGTTAACAGAAAAGCAATATTCAGACAACTCAGGATATTCTTCAGGATCCTCATCTTCGACAGCATTCACTCTTTTGTTTTCATTTCTTCCATATGGCTTAGGCCGATATGACTTGAATGAGGATTCTGACTTCCTGTTAGTTGACTCATAAGTGTTAGATGAGTTCATCCTCTCTTGCATCTTTCTGTCATCCTCCAACCGAATATATCTCAGGGCCCTGTTCCGAGCTTCATCCAAGTTCCTGCATGGGTTCATTACAAGGTCTTGGTAAAATTGAGAATCTTTTTGCAGCCCCATCTTGAAAGCTTGCACAGTTGTTGCAACATCAAGATGTGGGATGTCTAAGGATTCTCGGCTGAACTTGTTCACGTAATCCCTTAGGGATTCTTGATGCCCTTGTGTTATCCTGTAAAGGTCACTTGTTAATTTTTCAAAGCTTCGACTACAAGAAAACTGGCTATTAAATAAATTTACTAAGTGAGCAAAAGATGTAATCGAATGCGGAGGAACATTCAAGAGCCATTTCAAGGCTGATCCTGTTAAGGTGGAACCAAAACCCTTGCACAAGCATGCTTCCTTGAGATCCGGAGGAATAGGGTTAATCTCCATTCTTTCCCTATACTGAGCAATATGCTCCTCAGGATCCGTAGTTCCATCGTAAAGCTTCATGTTGGGGGTTTGAAATCTCTTTGGGATCTCAGCATCACAAATAGGATATGCGAAGCGAGATATCTTGTGGCTGTCTTGGGACACTTCCGGAATCGGCTGGACCACTCCAGGTACACTAGATATCATGTCCTTCAACTTCTGAAGTTCCCTAGTGAGTGCTGATGTTACACCTGTATCCTGCAAAGATCCAGTATTGTTAGTAGCATGAGTATTATTATTATTTGACACGTTACCCGTTGGAGGATTTTGCCCATATCCTGAAGCATATCCTGAGCTCCTCATGGTTGACATCCTGACCGAGGAGGGTATCTCAGGAGTATGATTCTGCGGGAGGCTGGGCACAATATTCCCCCTGTTATCCTCAGTATACACAGCTGAACTAAAGTTCAAAGTCCTGGGTTGCAATGGAGTGACAATATCCTCAGCAGATCTGCTCGAGCCAGACTTCAGGAGTTGTATTTCCCTCAATAGCATTTGGTTTGTTTCCTGTTGCTGCCTCATTTGTTCCTGCACACTTCCAAATAAGGTTAGAATTTCATCATTAGAAGCCAAAACAGGAGCAGATTCCTGAACACTGCGAGTAGGGATAACATCCTGAGGTCTTGATGAAGCTGTCATCCTTGGAGGAGGTGGTGGAAGCACCGAACCGGTAGTAGCAGAAGTCGTAGCAGACACAGTGGAGGAACTCATGTTTGATCTTGAGGCCATTGTAAATAGTATGGCAAAAAGTTTTGAAAATAGAAAACCGATTAGCGATTTCGCAAAAAATTTTAGTAAAG
The DNA here is from genome assembly GCA_030545235.1 of Helianthus tuberosus. NCBI lineage: Eukaryota > Viridiplantae > Streptophyta > Magnoliopsida > Asterales > Asteraceae > Helianthus > Helianthus tuberosus. The sequence goes on from CM060383.1 coordinate 110,237,796, forward strand.
AGAGCACCACTTGCCCCACGGTGGGCGCCAAATTGTTTTGGTCAAAAATTACCGAAGCAATTTAGTGATCAAATTAGTAAAGTGAGGTAGTGTGCTAAAATGTGTGTTGAAAATATGCTGGTTAAGTTGTTTAAGAAAACAGTTTTCAGGATACGACTCAGGATATTGAGCTGTATCTACGATCAAACAATGAGCAAACAATGAGCAAAAAAGTAAAGGAAATGACACGAGATATACGAGGAAAGCCCTTGATCAATCTAGATCGCCGACATAAAACCTCGGGAGCTGACAATCGTAGCTGCCTTGTTCTTCTTATTGCTTAAACTTCAGGATACAGTGCAGGATATAGACCAGATCGCTATGTGTTACAATGTTTTTGTGTGAGAGTGAAAGCTTGCTAGAGAGCGAGTGTTAGAGTGTAACGAGTGCAAAATGTGATGTCCTATTTGATCTGGTATACCCACCTATTTATAGTAATGAATTACAAACAATAATCCCTACAAATATGGGGTACTCCGAATATTCCATTGTGAACGTTATTGACCGAGTAATACGGCTTCAACGTCTTTATTCGAACGACTTGGACCGAGTCTTCCGTGGAATGAATCTTATGAACGTTGCCAGCTTCTAACCCACGTACCTGCACATAATCCATTAGTAATCCTGAGGATACCATTCAAGGTGTTACCAATATCCTGAACCAGCATCCCGGATGTAAACAGATACTACATAACCAAGATATAAACCAAGATATTTTCCATGATATGGGTTCAGAATTTCACCCATAACAAGAATACCTAGTTTCAGCATCTAACAAACTTTTACTAACATAATAAACAGGATATTGCTGACCTTGATGGTCTTTTATAAGAACGGAACTTACAACATTCCCTGATACAGCGAGGTATAGGGATAGTGGTTCACCATTTTCAGGCTTCATCAATAGAGGTGCAGTTGAGAGATATCGCTTCAAATCCTACAAGGCTGCTTCATGCTTTGCTCCCCATTCAAATTTCTTATTCTTCTTGAGGATATCATCGAATTCCTTGCATTTTTCTGAGGATCTCGAAATAAATCTGTTCAGTGCTGCTACTCGTCCTGTTAACCGTTGAACATCCTTCATATTCGAGGGTGATTTTATATCCAAGATAGCTTTAATCTGCTCCGGGCTTGCCTCTATCCCCCTTTTCGTCACCATATATCCAAGAAACTTTCCTGCCCCCACTCCGAAATGGCACTTAGCAGGATTCAGCTTCATGTTATACTGATCCAGGATATCAAATGCTCCCTTGATATCCTGGAGGTGATCCTCAGCCTTTTTAGATTTCACCACCATATCGTCAATGTATACCTCCATGGTGTCCCCCAGCTTATCTTTGAACATCATGTTTACTAATCTCTGGTATGTTGCACCTGCATTTTTCAAACCGAAAGGCATGGCAGTATAGCAATATATAGCTGTTGGTGTCATGAAAGCAGTATCCTCCTGGTCCGAAGGCTCCATTTGAATCTGCTGAAATCCTGAGGATGCGTCCATGAACGTTAACATTTCATGTCCAGCAGTAGCATCCACCATTGCGTCGATATGAGGGAGAGGAAATGGGTCTTTAGGACAAGCCTTATTCAAGTCCGTGTAGTCTACACAGACTCTCCATTTGCCGTTTTTCTTCTGTACCACAACTACGTTTGCTAGCCATCTTGGAAACTTGACTTCTCTGATCATCCTGGACTTCAACAATCTTTCAACTTCTTCTTGGATAATCGTATTCCGCTCAGGAGCAAATTTTCTTTTTTTTTGCTGAACAGGCTTGAATGATCTGTCAATTCCAAGCTTATGAGTGATAATGTCTTTGGATATGCCTGTCATATCCTCATGCTTCCATGCAAACGTTGACATCCTGCATTTCAAAAAGTTAGTTAACTGCACTTCAATATCCTGAGGGATATTGGTTCCTACGAGCACCGAGATATCAGGATTATCCTCATCCAGGATAATTTTCTTCACATCCTGCTCCGAAGCTTCCAAGGTATCCCGGGCCCGCATCTTTAATTGCTATGCTTGATTAGGCTTGGTTGAAGATTTCATCGAAGATGAGTAGCATTCTTTCGCTTCCTGCTGATCACTTTCAACCTTGACAACTCCCCAAGGGGTAGGGATCTTGATGCATTGGTGATATGTTGATGGCACAGCCTTCATATCGTGAATCCATGGTCTTCCCAGTATGATGTTATAGCAGGATAAGGAGTCCATCACACAGAAGCGTTGTATTGAGTTAACCCCTTCAACATATACTGGTAACTTTATCTCCCCTATGGTATTCCTAGCTTCTCCACTGAAACCAACGAGCATAGTGGACTTCGAAGTAATGTCCATCGGAGATACATTCATCCTCTTCAATGTTTCCAGCTGAATTATATTGACAGAACTACTGTTGTCTACCAGTATCCTGGTGAGGATCCTGCGTACAAAATGGTTAGCCACATATAATGTTATTACCAAAGCATCATGGTGAGGATCCTGAACAGTATCCCTGTCATCACTATCGAAAGTGATCACTTTATCAGTTGTGAGGGTAGTCATCCTGACTGGTATGTTTCCCCTCTCACTCTTAGCTTTCTTTGCATGTCTCTTGGCCGCCGAATACGAAGTTCCACAAATATCGGATCCTCCTGAAATAAAGTTAATTATCTTGGCATCGGCTGGGGGTGATGCTGCTCGTTCAGGATCCTTCTCGGGATCCTGACCTTTATTCTTCTTTTTTTCCAGCAAGTCCTTTAGATACCTTTTGGTTAACAGGTAACTTATTTCTTTCCTTAAAGCAATGCAATCCTCGGTCATATGTCCGAAGTCCTCGTGGAAGGCACACCATTTGGATTTATCCTTCCAATCAGCTTTCTGCTGGTTCTTTCGAGGCCACCTAGCTTTGTCCCCTAAACCCTGCATAGTATACATTAACTCAGGTATATTAACAGAAAAGCAGTATTCAGATAAGTCAGGATATTCTTCAGGATCCTCGTCTTCAACAACATTCACTTTCTTGTTATCATTTCTGCCATATGGCTTGGAGTGATATGGCTTACATGAGGTTTCCGATTTCCTGTTAGTTGATTCATAGGTTGAGGTAGAATTCATCCTCTCCTGCATCTTCTTGTCATCTTCCAGACGGATATATCTCAAAGCCCTGTTACGAGCTTCGTCGAGATTCCTGCAGGGATTCATTACAAGATCCTGATAAAACTGAGAATCCTTTTGTAACCCCATCTTAAAAGCTTGCACAGCTGTTGCAACATCAAGATGTGGGATATCCAAGGATTCTCGACTGCATTTGTTCACATAATCCCTCAAGGATTCCTGAGGCCCTTGAGTTATCCTGTAAAGATCACTGGTTAGTTTCTCAAAACTCCGACTACAAGAAAATTGTCTGTTAAATAAATTAACCAAATGAGCAAACGAAGTAATTGAGTGAGGAGGGACGTTTAACAGCCATTTTAAGGCTGATCCTGTCAGGGTAGAACCAAATCCCTTGCATAAGCATGCTTCCTTGAGATCTGGAGGGATAGGATTGATTTCCATATGTTCCCTATACTGGGCAATATGCTCCTCAGGATCCGTAGTCCCGTCATACAGTTTCATGTTGGGAGTCTGGAATCTTTTTGGGATTTCTGCATCACAGATAGGATACGCAAAGCGGGATATCTTGTGGCTGTCTTGGGATACTTCTGGAATTGGCTGGACCACTCTAGGTACGCTGGATATCATGTCCTTCAATTTCTGGAGCTCCCTGGTAAATGTTGACGTCATAGCTGCATCCTGCAAAGAGCCATTGTTGTTAGTAGCAAGAATATTATTATTTGACACATTACCGGTCTGAGGATTTTGGCCGTATCCTGAAGCATATCCTGAACTCCTCACAGTCGACATCCTGACCGAGGAGGGTATCTCAGGAGTACGATTCTGAGAATGGCTTGGGACGATATTCCCCCTGTTATCCTCAGTGTAAACTGCGGAACTGAAATTCAAAGCCCTGGGCTGTATAGGAGTGACAGTTTCTTCAGCGGGTCTACTCGAGCTAGCTTTTAAGAGTTGTATTTCTCTTAACAGCATTTGATTAGTTTCCTGTTGCTGCCTCATTTGTTCCTGCACACTTCCAAATAAAGTTAGAATTTCATCATTAGAGGCTAAAACGGGAGCAGATCCCTGAACACTCCGAGTAGGGATAACATCTTGAGATTGTGAAGAAAATGGCATCCTTGGAGGAGGTGGTGGAAGCACCGAACCGGTAGTAGCAGAGGTTGCAGCAGACATAGTGGAGGAGCTCATGTTTGATCTTGAGGCCATTGTAAACAATGTGGCAAAAAGTTTTGAAAATAGAAAACCGATTAACGATTTTACAAAGATTTTTAGTAAAAGTAGCACCACTTGCCCCACGGTGGGCGCCAAATTGTTTTGGTCAAAAATTACCTAAGCAATTAAGTGATCAAATTAGTTAAGTGAGGTAGTGTGCTAAAATTATGTGTGAAAAATGTGTTAACCAAATTAGATATGAAAACAGTTTCAGGATACGGCTCGGGATATAGAGCTGTATCGATGATCAAACAATGAGCAAAAAAGTAAAGGTTGACACGTGATGTACGAGGAAAGCCCTTGATCAATCTAGATCGCCGGCATAAAACCTCGGGAGCTGACAATCGCAGCTGCCTTGTTCTTCTATTGCTTCAAATATCAGGATACAGTGCAGGATGTGGTGCGGATCGACTATGTGTTACAATGTAATTCGAATACAAGTGTTGTGTGTAGTGTTTGCAATGAGCTAGAGAGAAAGTGTTCGAAAATTTGTTAGTTGAGTGCCTTAATCTGATCCGCCCCCATCTATTTATAGTAAAACAAATGTAACTAACTATCCTACATAACCGGGATCCAACGAATATTCCTTAGTCGAACGTTGTAGACCTGGTCTTTCGGGTTCAACGTCTCTCCTTTAACAAATACGCCCGAGTCTTGAGGAGATGAAGTCCATTTGACCATTAGCAAGTCCCAGTCTTTTACCTGCACGTGATTAATTCGATATACCTCAGGATATCACCCAGGATGTTAGCAATATCCCCATCCAGTATCCTGATCACAGATAAACAATTAAAAGCAGGATATAGTTCAAGATATGTATGCTTAGAAAATGAGCCATAACAAGAATCATGGCTACGAAATTTTATAAATTATAACCATCATGATTTGAGTTGGTTAATCATGTTGCAATATTATACACTTTTTAAAAACAAGGTTTTCAAGGTATTGCAATATATGTAAACAAGCCATGATTCTGATACTCTTATAAAACCTATGTACTCGCCAGCATTTCTTTGTTGACTTTGTTTTTACATATGTTTCAGGTGTTGTTGCTTGATTGACGTTCTAGGATGCATGCGTCACATAGGATCTGGACGAGGCCTTAGTGACATAAAACGATGATAGTTGATATAAAACTTGTTTGTTATGTGTTAAAACAATGTTAATGTTTAATATTATCAATAAAACGAAACACTTTTTGTATCCATGGTTATGAAACGATAATTCTGTTACAACACTCCCCGACGTTTCCACCACGCTTTGTTGTTTTACGTGGTCGGGGTGTGACATTGGTAGTATATCAAACTATATTTTGGTTTAGGAAATCAATAAAAGATAAGTTTTTATGGCTTAATTGGAAAACTTTTGTAATAACACATTGCGGTCGTTTGGTAATACATTCAAACCTTAGTATATCAAACTATACTTTGGTGACTATAGATTTACCATGAAGGCAAATCTATTTGGTTTAAACTTGGTTTCTGACATTCCCTAAAACGGGAATGGGGTGTCAAGTCCTATAGCGCTATATCGTACTAACAATCGGCTTGGTCATTGTTAATGAATGTATATGAAAATAAATTCGCACCAACAACAGTCTTACAAACTTTGAAAATCATTATTTAAGCCGTAGGTAACGGTTTTAATTCATTAAAGGATAAGTACTATGTATGCGAAATCATATAGCTTTGAAATCATGAAAATAGTGAATAGGCACATATGAATCACCCCAAAAAATTTGAAAATGTAAATGAGTGGACTAGGTACTCACTTGAGATTGCGTATAAGTCTTGTATTAATATATAAACAAAGCTCAAGAGATCAAGGAATCACGTGTGTCCTAACATCGGATAACTTATGTTAATAAGGCGGGACATTAATCGGTGGATCGGATAGAATGAAGTTTTATAAATCAAATAAGTTTTGGAATTCATATGGCATGATTTAATAAACTTAACATTCTGATTTGGAAAGAATCCTAAGTGCTTTTGACCCGTTATGACTCGTTAAGGTAGTTTACGCTACTTTAATGTGTCATTTGCGTAAAAACGCATTTGGATGGTCATACATGTCCTATGATAAGTCTTAAATGCCAAAATATGTTTAAAAAAGTTGTAACATCAGTCTATATGTCAAAAAGCTGGTTACATATGCTTAAAATGGATTTATGTGCAAAAATGGAATTTTGGTCATTTTTAAGAACATAGTAACGACTTATTATATAACTAACCAAACGACGTGACCATAAGGTATAACCTCAGGAGGTTATTCCCTATACAACTATGGTCACAAATATGTGTTTGGTCGGATCCTAAGATCGACCAAACGGTTCGGATTCGAAAGTCAAAGTGGTGGTCAAGACCGCTCAACTTACGATCCTAAATAAACACTAAACTAGAAGTAAGTAGTTAAACATGTCAAAACATGTTTAACTAAGTTGCAAAACTGATTTGGTATCAAAACTTAGTGTTTTGATACCTAAAAATGGTTTCATCGTAAAATGCACAAAATGTGCATCTTTGACCAAACTTTGGCTCGTCACTTCGACTAGTAAACATGGTAATCAGAAGGTGCAATCACAAGGGATTATAACCTTCGTGATTACGATCACGTTGCAAAGTTCAATTGATCTTTGACTTGACCAATTATGGTCAGAACCGAAAGTCAAACAGAAAGTCAATTGTGTGACTTTTAGCTCAAAATAAGCTAAAATAATTGAACAAGACTGGATAGAACACTTATTGTGTTATAGAATGGCAAGAAAACTCATTAGGAAGCCTCCAAGTATGGAAGCAAGATCCAAGAACGTAGGAAATGAGAGGATGGAAATGAGCAAGTGAAATGGGTTGAAGAACCTTGCTATTTATAGTTGTATGGAGTGAATTTGATCAAGACAAGTGTCCTAATAGGTGGCAAGAATGTAAGGAGATGATCACAAGTGTTGAAATCTGGTTAAAAGGCTTGGAGATCACACAACTTGGTCATCAAGAATGGAAAAGCATGGCTGCAAAACATGTGCTGCAGCTGAATAAACTTTCTGTCCAAACCAGTCTATTGTGCCCGCGACTGGGGAGAGCCCCTCCAGTCATGCCCAGCCACCCAATACAAGACAGTTTCAAGTTTTGGCAAAACATGCCCCTGCACCTATTTTGATGAGTTTTTAATGCTTTTATCCCCCGTTAACCCAAATTTTAGGATTTATAAGGACTTTAAAGTATATGGGACTTGAATTATGCTTGGAAATGTCGTGGATGTCAGTTCGTTTGGTTGTACGGTCCCGTTTTTCGCTTAATTACGACGAACGCAAAAACGAACGCGAAAACGACTGAAATTGCGCAACGAATGATATTTTTGCATTCTTATCAATAAAATACATGATTATAATGATTACAAAATGTGTTGGATGTGCGTACGTGTTTCGTATTCAAAAATACGAGAATCAGCAGACTTTCGCAGTTTGTCGCAAATAGTCCCTGAGATCGAATAAGCATGTTTTTGCCATACCGAACCCCTCAAAACTTATTTCTAAGTTATGTAAAGGGTATTTAGGGTATGTTTAGCTTATGTCATTGTTTCGGAATGTACGTTGCATTAAAATAATTATGTTTGCATAATAGTTTATGATTTCACTTCTAAAAAGGGTTTAAGAGTTTGAAATCGAACAAGAACTAAAACGTGCAATTGTCATATGCAATTATTTTTTGGGTAAAGGGTTACCCCGGTGATTCTATATATTCACAACCAAAACAAAACAAGAAGTGCAGAGAGTCTACACTTGTTCAATCTTGAGACATGCCCCAAGAAAGTAGAACCAAAAAAAACCAAAAACCAACTGAAACATCAACAAAAAACAACTAGACTATAATCTAGACGACTAACAAACATCACTAATCACTCGCCATTAGCCTGAACTTCAGCATCCGGTATCTCCCATTCACCTAGCAGTCTTCGGACTCTATCCGTTTGCTTCATCTTCACTCCCATGAGCTTGTAACGAACAGTCTTTATTATTAACTCATAAATCACCTCCGGAAACATAATCAGCCGCGAGGATAGATCTACATCTGAGCATTAACCAGGCTACAATATCATCCCATTTCGATTCTACATTACCCATACCCGCCTTCGACCGAACCATATTCCATATCTGAGCCGAGAACTTGCATTCAAAGAACAGGTGAGCATGTGAGTCATGATTTTCATAACATAATAAACAGCACAACATATTCATATTTTTCCGCCTCGAGAAATCCCATTGAAGGATAATGTCTTGTGTAAGAAGTTTCTTTCTCATAATCAGCCATAATAAGAAAGAATGCCTTGGAACACATTGGTTGAACCAGACAATTTTACTCCACTCGGTTTCTTGCTCTCTATGCCGAATTGTATCCCAAATATAAGACGATGAGACTTCATTCACTTCGTCACCCACCCTCCAAAGAACATAATCACGTTTATCAGGAGTCGGATGAACTTGATCTAGTTGTATGAGAACCGGATATAAATCTCTCCACGCCGTAGGCCATTGCCAGCCCCCGTCTACATGAATATCAGCAACTGTGTCTTCCAGTCTAAAACCTGCATTAGTAATAGTTCGAGGAGATAAGAAATTACCAAGAGGCCCTAAGGCACACCACGTATCATACCAAGCCGACGTGGATATTCCGTTCCCAAGAGCCGTCCAAATATGATTCCTAATAATCGGACGTAATTGAAGTAATTTCCGCCAACTCCAACAGCAATTTGTAGGAACCTTAACTACCCAAAAGCTTTTACCCTTTAATTTGTAACCATGCACCCATTCCACCCAAAGAGATTTTCGTTTAGTGATGACACTCCAAATATGATTCGCCATGAGCGCTTTATTAACATCACCTATGCGTCTAATACCCAATCCCCCTTCATATTTCGGGGTGCACACAGAAATCCAAGAAACCTTAGCCCTTCCTCTTTGAAAGGAGCTATCTTGATTCCACAAAAAATTTCTCATTCTGGCTTCTAAATCATGTGTCACCCGAGATGGTAATATAAACACGGAAGACCAGTAAATATGCAAAGAAGACAGGACCGCGACGATGAGCTGTAACCGGCCAGCAAAAGACAACAGCTTATTTCTCCAGTTCGAGATACGTTTCTCAAGCCTTTCCACCAAAACACTACAATCCTTATAAAGAAGTCTTGTAGAAATAAGAGGAACCCCCAAATATTTAACCGGAAGGGAGCCCTCCTCAAAAGGCATCACATTCAGAATAGCATTCTTCACATGTTGACTCACATTACAAAAGAAGACTGTGCTCTTCTGAACACTATGAACCAAACCAGACATATTAGAGAACTTTGTAAGGGACAACATAATGCACTTAGCTGAATTAACATCCCCTCGAGCAAATAAGAAAAGGTCATCCGCAAAGCACAAATTGACAATCTGCTGTTTCTCACACCTGTTGTGAAACCTAAATGAGGAGTCCATCTTAGTCTCATACTGTAAAATACCTGTCAGAATCTCCATCACAAGTGTAAAAAGGTAGGGTGAAATTGGATCCCCTTGTCTTAAGCCTCGTTTCCCTCGAAAATAACCATGACAATTACCATTAACACAAACAGAATACGATGGAGTTGTTACACAGATCATAATCCAATCCACCATTCTAATATCAAATCCAAAACCAATCAGAACACTTCTTAAGAACCGCCAATCCACAGTGTCATAAGCTTTCTGAATGTCGACTTTGAAAGCACACTTAGGGGGGCCAAAATTCCTGTGGTAGTTATGCATGAGTTCCTGGGTAAGTAAGATGTTATCCGAAATTTTACGACCTGGAACAAACGCCGACTGGTTGATACTAACAATCATATCCAGGGCCACTTTAATACGATCTGCAAGAATCTTGCTGATACATTTGTAAAGAACATTACAACACGCTATCGGACGGTAATCAGTAACACTAGAGGGTGTCGCAACTTTCGGCACTAGCACAATAAGAGTGTGATTTAATTCCCGCAAAAGTTTTCCAGTGGTAAAGAAATCGATAATAGCATTTGTGACCTCCTCACCTATTATCGGCCATGCCCCCTTATAAAAAGCCGACGAATATCCATCCGGACCTGGAGCTCTATCAGTGCCAATTGAGAATAACGCCTTCTTAACTTCATCAGCCGTAATCTGACGAACCATATTACTCGCACACTCGGGATTCAAAACATTTGTAAACAATTCAGCCGAGGGACTTAAGGCAATGCTATCTTGACAACCCAAAAAGTTTTCATAATGTTGAACTAGAGCTATAGGAACATCATTACCTTCAAACGTCACACCATTCAAATCCTTGATGCTATGAATCCGACTTTTATGGTTTCTAATCTTCAGCGTTGAGTGAAAGAAAGCCGTATTCATGTCTCCAGCTTGCAACCAATCCACTTTAGCTTTTTGCTTTAGAAAACGCTCCTCATCCAAGCAAGCTACCTGGTAATCTCCCGTAATGGAGGACTCTTCGGCCCGTAAATCAACATTCAACGGATCAGCATCAAGACGTGTTTGAATACCATCCAACTTAGATCTCAGATCATTCACCTTCTGGTGCAAATTACCTTGACTAAACAGAAGAGACCTCAATGGATTCTTTAATGAACGAAGCTTTTTCACAATCCTGAATTGAAGCACACCATCTACATTCAGCTCCCAATATTTTTTGACAATCTCCAGAAATTCTGGCTTATGGATCAGAAAATTAGCAAACTTAAACGATCTTCGTTTACACGGCTCAGCTTTCGGGATTTTAAGAATACATGGACAGTGATCCGACAACCTGTACGGATGAAAAAAGGCACCAGCATTAGGAAAATCCTCAACAAACTGAGTATTCCCCAAAATCCTATCAATCTTTTTTAATAAGCCCACACCCTCCTTCGGTTTTTGATTCCAAGTATAATGAAGACCTGAACTGTTAATATCAAAAACTTCTATATCATCAATGCAACTTTGGAACTCCCTCATACCAGCCGATGTCGTGGACGTTCCCAAGGACTTGTCTTCAACATTTAACGCCGAGTTAAAATCACCCATAATTATCCAAGGTTGTTTATCAACTAGAACCTTATGCATAGAAAGTTGTTGCCACAACTCCCTCCTAGAAACATAGTAATTTGCTGCATAAACAATCGAACAGAACACCACCTTTTTATCAACCTTGAAACGAAGCTGGACATTCATGACTTGAGAAGTTTGGTTCAAAACCATAATCTCAAACACATCTGGATTCCAACCAATAATAATTCTAGCACCTTTATCACATTGGCCTCCATTAGACGTCCAGTCCCAATTCCGGAAAACAGAATTACACACTTTATGAAGATTACCTACGTTAACATGGGACTCTAAAATAGCACAAAAACTCAAGTTATTCTCTTTGACAATCTGTCGAACCTCCTTTTGTTTGAGGGGGCGGTTCAACCCCCTTATATTCCAGGATGCTAGACTAATCATCAGTAACTTTTAGAGCAGGAGTGCTTGCCCCTGTACTATTTATCGGTTTTTTATTCCCTTTGATCATAAACTCATTTGTTTCGTTAAACCCCTCCAAAACCTCCTCATCATCAGAGTCTTCGAACCCATCATCGAATCCATCATCTCCTTTTTTATTATCCCCACTTTTATTCTCCGTATCCATGTCTTTCAGCGCATCAAAAGGGTTATCGGACACAAAAACATTCCCATTTTTCACTCCTTTGGTCTCATCTTTCGGCTTAGACACCACAGGTCTATATTCGAATTTTGATTTTTGTTTGTTAACTTGAATCCCATTCCTTTTAGCAGCTTTTTTCCCATAAACCCCAATATAACCATCCTCGTCAACAACAGGAACTTTCTTAGCCGGTTGTATACCTTGAGGCACATAGTTGCGAGTTTGATTGTCATTCTTTCTTATCTTTTTCGGTTGCTTCGGACAGGTCTCATTGGAGTGGCCAAACACACAACACGAAGCACATCTATGAGGGCTCCATTCATACTCTACATACATGGACTCCTTGACAAAACCCTCCCCTTCTGATTCCGGAATCGCTATGGTAATCTCTTCTTTAAAATCAGTCTCAGCCGAAATTTCGATCAACGCCCGAGCATAGCTGCTTCTACCCCATCCGTCATTACACATAGATGTTGTAAATGTATCCAGCATCTTAGGTTCACCAATAGTCGTGCCCACTAGACTCAGCCCATCTTCCGTATATGCCGCTAGTGGAACATCATGAATTTTTACCCATACTTGAACTTTTTTCACATCCGTCTTTTCCAGCTTAGTAGTTGGAGTCCATATATTGAGAAATAATGGTTGCGATCTGATTATCCACGGACCCTCTTTAAGAGCATTCAACATTCCTTCTTCATCCTTAAATTTAAAAAAGAAAAAGCCGTTTGCATTCATCATAGATCTTTGTAAACCATACTTTTTCCAGTTTATCCGCACATAGTACTCCACCACCGGGAATGCAAGTCGATCCCCCAAAAAATACCCATAAAGGGTATTCGCCAGCTTATTCTGTACCACTCGAACAGATTCCTTTGGCAACACAACATCACAGCCTTCATGCACACTTGTACTAGCCAAAGAACGAAAATTGACCTTCTTATCCTTGTTCATACTAACCGATTCTGCATAAGATTTTGACGCTGATGTACTCCCATATTCCTGCTGACTTGCAATAAAACCTTCAACTCCATCTAGATTTTGTCGCATACCCAAAGAATCCGATTGCTTATTCTCCACATGGACTGGCACCGTAATCTTGGATAGCTCGTCGATAACATTAAACATTTTAGGATCAGGTTGATCCGATATTACTGTACCTCGGCGAGGACAAGCTGTGAAACCATCAATGTTCAAACCGCGACTAGAAAAACCCTTGAACTGCAAAGGAGGCTTTCCTCGATCACCCTGATTGTTAACTCCAGGGTTATTACGTTCATCCATACTAGTACAATCAACTCTCACTATCAGCAATGAAACAACGACACCATGCAAGAAGAAACAGAAAACCAGAAGACCAAACCGCAGAAAGAAGCAAAACCCTAATCTAGCAAAAACCCTAATCCATACTACTACCAAAATCGTATAGAAGTCTTGTTAAATGAAACAATCGATCTATACAACCTGATTGAAGTGCAGAATAAGGCGGCGATTGAAGATCTGGAACAAAAACCCTAGAATTAATCCGACATCCAATGTTAACAAGTTCGATATAGAATTCTGAATAATCAGATTCCTAATCTCAGACTGTTATACACCAGATTAAGAACCAAAAACCAGGATTGCAGGGGAGCCAGAATCGCCTAGCTAGGAGAGAGCATTAGGGTTTCACATCCAATGTTCCATGAAAATGCAATGTTCATTTCGTGGGAAATCTCATATGCAATTATAAAATCCCTAAAATAAAAATAAGATTTCGTTGGTTTCAAACATGTTCGGAATTGTACGATGGTTGACAAGGCACAAGTGTCACAGTCTCCCACACTTTAGGAAATTTCGTCCCGAAATTTAAGTTAGAGGAAACTTGTGAAAACAGATGTGAGTGTTTTACTTTTGATTGATCCTCCGTTCCCTGAGTGAAACTCCGGGCCATGTTTGGATTTCCAGCGAACTTTGTTAATCGTATTCGTCTGTTGTATTATAATTTGAAGAGGGTGTGAACTTGAAAGGGAATTGGAGTTTCCAATAACGGATTGGAAGAATGTTAATAGAGGTCTCTATGAAGACTAGTATAGGAAACTGATGTGTGTGTTCAAATTTGGAGTTGGAAAGAACAATATTGGTCACGGTCCAAAACTTCTAGTAACTTAAATAACGCCACGCTTGCAATGTAAGAAGGAACACTTATATATTGGAAGTTCCAGCGGCGTATCCACCATGCCCTTATTACATTGTTCTCGTTTCGTTATTCCTATTACTATAGGTTCTTACACATGACAAAACTTGCTATGGTTTTCCATGCACCGAATTGTTATAATTATGTGTGCACCCATAATTACTCAATTCTTTGCATAGTCCGCATAGTTCATTTTGTGATGTGTGGGGGAAAATCAAACAAATAAATTCACAGAAAACATTTAAACATATGAATCAAACACTGTTTTGGAATAACACTTTAGAATCCATGGGTCTAACTATTTACATAGAAAAACCCATTTAAGGATTTTGGGATAGTACTTTGGGATCCAGAGATCTAACTATCTGCATAGGAAGATCAATCATGGATTTGGGATTTGTGTTTTGTTTTTTGTTTCATCGTCAAAATGTCTAGAACAATGTGAGCATGTCATGAAAAAAAATGTTTTGAAAACTATATACTAGGTATGCTTGGTCAACATATGAAGCACAATGTCTTTGAAATCATGTACTATAAGTACTAAATAAACAAAGCATGTATGATGTCATGTAAGCAATAGAGTATGCACATAGACATATTGCATAAGACCAATTAAGGACTTACGAAAGTACCCTTAGGTATCCATTAAGGATTTAAAGGTGGTACTTTTAGTTTAATTTGTAAGGAACAAAATCCATGGTGTCGGTATTGTAGGGGTATGTCACACATACACGTAACTACATTGATTTTGAAATAACAAGATTATTTATAAACCAACTGGAATGTTTCGAGTTTCTTAGATAAACAACAAGGAAAATATAAAAGTTTAAATGTTCACAGCTGCATTGTCATTTGCACGAGCCTCATTAGCATTTATGTTAAATGCTCGTCCACGGACCGGATTTGCATTAACGAGCTTTGGGCAATTGTTTCGATAGTGAGTAAGATCACCACAGTTGTAGCACGATCCAGGTAGATAAGGTGCTTGGGGAGCAGTAGGGTTTGCAGTCGTTTGGTTTTGGGTGTTGGTAGCAAAACGGCATGCATTGACCAAATGTCCCAATCGTCCACAGTGGGTACATTGGTGACATGGTGTTTGATTTAGATGATGACAGTTGCATTTGTTGCACAGAGGTGCCGTGCCAGCATATGTTTTCCTAGCACGGGGTTGTGCTGGTTGGTTGGGAGCAACTTGATTGTTCTGAGCAACTACAACGAAGTTTTGTGAAGCCGTACGCTTCTTTGACTTCTTGGAGGATTCAGTCTTGGTTTCTGTTTTGGTCAAAAATTACAGAAGCAATTAAGTGATCAAATTAGTTAAGTGAGGAAGTGTGCTAAGAATATGTGTTGTAGATATACTGAATTGATTGTTTGTTAAAACAGTTTCAGGATATAGCTCAGGATATTGAGCTATATCTACGATCAAACAATGAGCAAAAAGTAAAGGGGGTGACACAAGATATACGAGGAAAGCCCTTGATCAATCTAGATCGCCGGCACAAAACCTCGGGAGCTGACAATCGCAGCTGCCTTGTTCTTCTTATTACTTCAAACGTTAGGATACAGTGCAGGATATTGATCAGATCGCTAAGTGTTACAATGCTTTTTTTGTGAAACTGAGAGTTGCGAGAGAGTTGAAGTGTTAGAGAGCAGTGAGTGTTGTGTCCTATTCGATCTTATTTATCCATCTATTTATAGCTAAGAAACGAAAACAAAATCTCCTATAAATGGGGGATGCCTTCGAATATTCCTTAGTAAACGTTGGAGACCAGGTAAAGCGGGTTCAACGTCCTTCTTCGAACAACTTAGACCGAGTCTTCCGGGGAAAAGGTCCCCATGAACGTTGCAAGCTTGGACTCGCGCTCCTGCACATAATCCGTTAGTGATCCTTAGGATACCATTTCAGGATGTTACCAATATTCTGAATCAGCATCCCGGCATGAACAGACATCACATAATCAAGATATAACTTAGGATATTATCCAGGATATGGGCTCAGAATTTCACCCATAACAATTGTCCCCAAAAATGTTACCGTTAAGTATCCTGATACCAACGGTTACATTTTTTTCACGAATAACGAGGTAATTAAGAGATAAGACCTTGATGTAACTAGTTGTAACCACGCAGCCTATAATTACTCATTACCTCCCTATAACTTCTCATCCTCATCCTCATTTAACCCTTACCGAAGAGAAAAAACGTAAAAAAATTCTCTCTCATCTCCATCTTCCTCCTCCATTCTGTCCAATATTCCGGCAACCATATGGCGAGACAGACAAGATCGAGTTCCGGTGACTCTGCTCCTACGTTCATCCACCAGAATATTCTCCAAGATCCGGAGAAGGAAATATGCACCTTCGATAGTGCCCACTTGTCATCCCTCAAAACCTCCGGCATCTTCCCGAAAGGGACGGTATTCCGGCCATTTAATTGGGAAATCCGGTCGGATATGGTTTCCGAGGAGTGGTTGTGCTTCAATGCTTTTCCCTTTACCTTAGGGTTGCAATTTCCTTTTCCAGATTTCATCACCGAGTTCTTTAATACTACGAAAATCTGTTTCAGTCAAACAATGCCGATGCTTTGGCGAGTCTTGTCTGTTCTTGATTAAATCAAGAAGAATCATATCCCTGACCTTTCCATTCATGACCTCCTCTTAGCATACCGGCTTAGATGCCATGGTTCTTGTCAATTCTTGTTCTATTCCACTTCCAGCGATCCACTGATACTCTGAGCCACCAGGAATGAAGAGGAATGGAAATCCAAGTTTTTCTTTGTAAAAAGAGATTCAATCCCTGGTGGAGCGGATTATCCGGTGAAGTGGTTGAGAAAGGGTAGGATTTAGGGTTTTAGGATGATCCTGTCTTCTATCCTGTTTCATATCTTGTACTAACTTTTTTATTTTCTTGTATACAGCTGATTTCAGGAAGCTTGCACCCCCCTTAGCCGACTCTAAGAAGAGAATCGATGCCATCAGACTCCTCCCAGAAGCTGAAAGAAGTTTCAATCTATTTCCACCATCTCCAAGTCCACTTTCCAGTGCAAACATGTCTGGTAAGGATCCTGCACGATATCCTGCATACATGTTTTTATTTAATATATTTAGGAAAGAGTTTTACTCCGTGTATGCAGACTCCAGCAAAGTTCCAATCCTCCTGGATCTTGATGAGCTTGATAGTTACCCTACTCCAGTCAATGTCAAGAAAGAGACTCCTCCTACTACCAGCTCCAAACCGCTCCCGGCTCCTAAGCCCAACCCGAGAACTCGTGCTTCCACCGCCAAGAAGAGGAAAGGCTCTGAAGTCAGTACCCCAGGCTCTGAAGGGTTCTCGTATGAAGAACTCAGCTTCACTGACTCCTTGGAGCCGATGACATCCTTCCTCAATAAGGTAATATCCTGATACTATATCCTGCACACATATCCTGATAGAATATCCTGACAGAATATCCTGACCGGATATCATGGTTAATGGATTTTGACTTATACCTGAATTTTGACTTATACCTGAATTTTGACTTGCAGGGCCTTCAGCATTTGCTCCACCTCTACACTGATGCTTGCAGCACGAACAAGTTCCAAGAGGCCAGGATCAAGCAGCTCGAGACCACTGTCGCTGACCAAGGCGCCATTGCTGAAGTCAAGACCCGACATTACGAGGACAAGCTGAAAAAGGTCACTCAGGATGCTGAGATAAAGCTGGCTGCCGTTCAAGTGGAGCACGAACAGGCCATGGTCTCTTTCCGGGAAGGGATAAAAAATTTAGCTATTGTCTCCCTGCTACAAGCTCGCATCAAGATGGCTTATGAGGCCAAGGAGACAGGTCTTGAGTGTCCAGCCTGGCCGGTTGATTCCTGGGTAGCAAAGCTGAAGGATCTTGGAGGCAAAGCTGCGTCGTATCCTGCTGAGGCTGGTGAGTCCTCTAAGTCAGCAGATGTGGTGGACAAGGCTGGAGAGAAAAAGGATGTTGGGACGAATGCTAGGGAGGATGCTGCTCAGGATGCTGAGAAGACGGAGAAGGATGGTGAAGATGCCGCTGTGTGAGGGCATTCAAGTGGGCGATGATGGATGTTGATGCCTAGGCCGGAGCCCACTTTTTTTAGATTTGATGGTTGTGGTTGTCTGAACAATTTACTTTTCTTGTCTTTTAAACAATTTACTTTCCTGCACTTAGACAATATGATGACCAAAGGTGGATGGGTCCTGGGTTTCAGGATGAAGCCCTTGGTCATCAATTAGTATAATCTGTTTTGAACAATATAACAGTTGGAGGTGGATGGGTCTCGGTTTGAGATGAAGCCTTCAACTGTTATGTAAATATAACTATGAACTTATTGTGCTTTTGGTGGATGGATCTCAGTTTGAGATGAAACCAAAAGCACAAACTTCTGCCATGTTAATAATACAACTTTCTTTTGGCTTTATCTTTGTTGTTACACTTTTTATGCGTAGCTGTTATTTATGAAAATAGTTTTGTTTGAACATTCTTGGGAACATATTCTGAGAGTATCCTGAGAGATATCCTGGTCAGGATACTGCCACATAACTCATAAAACTTAAGTTATAAAAAGGAGAGATCATACCGAAGATTCCTAGAGAGTCAACTCCAATCTTTCATCCTAGGAATGTCCCCAGTGCACATTTATAAGTTTGAATCCATCCTTTGAATTGTATAATGTATTTCCCCTGTGTTCAACAAATTTGAAGACTTAGGAATGCAAACATAGTCGTACTTTAGCTTTCCTGTGGATAAATCCTGGATATCCTGGGGATAAACCCTTAATATCCTGGGGATAAACCCTGAGTTTCATGCGCTACAGGCGGGAGTGTATAAACTCCAAGACTTAGAAAGGTGAAAACCTTTAAACCTTAGAGAGTATGAAAATACCCTTTCGTGAGAGAGGGTGATCAATCCTCATATACCTTTAGGATCCAAGATATAGCCAATAGTAACGAAATTGTCAGCCATTTTTACATGAACTGGTCCCGCTACCTTGAACTATCCCTAGATAACTTGCACTCCAGGCGGGGTGTTTAAACCCAATTCGTAAGAAAGGTGAATACCTTTAAACCTTTGAAGGGATTAGAATCCCTTATACGTGAGAGAGGTGGCCAGTCCTCTAATCTTTCTAAATATCCTGAGCGTGTATCCTGGAGCTATATCCTGAGGCATATTCTGCAAAATAACCTCAAACTAAGGTGGGTGTTAGCTTGGCTAACACCCCTCCGATGCTTAAGTCAGCATTGGGTTCGAAATAATAAACAAATTCAAATATATTTAAAAGAGATAGAATCCATACCATCCTAAGATAGAAATTAAATTCTAATCTTATTTGAAATAGAGCTTTAAGTGTATAGCATTCCAGGATCTTGGCAGCATATCCCCCTCCATATTCTTAAGTCGGTATGCTCCTTTGCCAGATTCTGATTCAACCTCATATGGTCCTTCCCACTTTGGAGCTAATTTTCCATCGGCAGGATTAGTAGTATTTTGAAAAGCCTTTCTTAATACCCAATCCCCAACTCGAAATCTTCTAGTGCTTATGTTCTTGTTATATGCTCTGGATATCCTCTGTTGGTATGCTGCCTTCCTTAGCTTTACTGCATCTCTTGTCTCGTCCACAGTATCCAATTCTTGGCACAAAGCTTCAGGATTCTGCTCAGGATCCCAGAGGTTAGATCTTGCTGTCGGTACTACCATTTCTGTTGGGATCACCGCTTCTGCCCCAAATACTAAGAAGAATGGAGTCTGGCCAGTTGCACTCTTTATTGTTGTTCTATCAGCCCACAAAACAAAGGGTAGTTCTTCTGCCCATCTTCCTTTTTTAGCTCCTAGTCTCTTTTTCAAGTTGTTGACAATTATCTTGTTCGAGGATTCTGCTTGTCCATTTGCTTGAGGATGTACCAGAGTAGATGTGATCATTTTGATTCCCCAACTCTTGCAAAAGTCAGTAGTCCTCTTACTTATAAACTGAGATCCATTGTCACAAATAATCTCGTCTGGTACTCCAAACCTAGTCAGGATATTCCTTTTTATGAATGATACTACTTCTTGGTCTCTAACTTGAACAAATGCTTCAGCTTCAACCCATTTAGAAAAATAGTCAGTCATTACCAGCATAAAGACTTTTCCTCCCAGAGCTTTTGGCAATTTCCCCACTATGTCCATTCCCTACTTCATAAATGGCCAAGGGGAAGCTATAGGATATAATGGCTCAGCAGGTTGATGTAATATATTAATGTGTCTTTGACACGCATCACATCTTCGAGCATATTCTGCAGCATCTTTTCTCATCGTAGGCCAATAGTATCTTGTTCTCAATACCTTTGAGAATAATGACCTGCCCCCAGTATGGTTACCACAATCCCCTTCGTGTATATCCTGAAGCACTTCTTTAGTTTTGGGATCCTCCAAGCACCCCAGATATGGTCCTGCAAGAGATTTCTTATACAAAACATTATTTATAATAGTGAATCATGATACCTTCATCTAAAGGCCTTAGGATTTTCATCCTTTGGGATGTGTCCTTCCATGAGATATCTTATGATTGGAGCCGTCCAGGACTTAGGATCCTCCTCAGGATACTCATTATCAGGATCCTGAACACTTACTATTTCCGTATCCTGAGGATCCGTTGCAGGATACAGGATATGTAATATTGGTATTCGGGTCCCTTCCGGTATCCTGACTGATGATCCTAGATTTGCCAAGGCATCAGCTTCAGCATTATCCTCTCTTGGTACCTGTTCAAGTGTAAAAATATTGAAATATCCTGCTAATTTTTTGAGAATTTCGAGATACTCGATCAACTTCTCACCTTTAACTGCATAGGTCCCATTAAAATGATTAGTAATTAACAAGGAATCAACAAATACTTGTAAACTCTTGATATTCATGCTCTTAGCCAATTCTAATCCTGCAATTAAAGATTCATATTCTGCTTCATTATTAGTGGCAGGAAACTCACATCTAACAGCCTGGGGTAATATGTCCCCCTGTGGCGATTTTAGTAGTATACCCAAACCTACACCTCTCACATTAGATGCTCCATCAGTATACAATGTCCAGGATTCTAAGGTTTCTCCAAGTTGTTAAACTTCTAGGTCCACTTTGTTTTGAATATCACTACTAAAATCAGCCACAAAGTCAGCTAGAGCCTGTGACTTTATGGCATTTCTAGGTTCATATACTAGGTCATAAGCACTTAACTTTACTGACCACTTAGCCATTCTACCTGACATCTCAGGTTTTCTAAGCACATTTTTAACAGGATAATTGGTTTTAACATGAATCCTGTGTGTTTCGAAGTAATGTCTAAGTTTTGTTGATGCCATAACTAGGGCTAATATTAGTTTTTCTAAATGAGAATATCTAGTTTCAGCATCTAATAAACTTTTGCTAACATAATAGACAGGATATTGCTGACCTTCATGATCCTTTACAAGGACAACACTTACAGCATTCCCTGATACTGCGAGGTATAGGGATAATGGTTCACCATTTTCAGGCTTCATCAATAGAGGTGCAGTTGAAAGATACTGCTTCAAATCCTGCAAGGCTGCTTCATGCTTCACTCCCCATTCGAACTTCTTGTTCTTCTTCAGGATATCATAAAATTCCTTTCATTTTTCTGAGGATCTTGAGATAAATCTGTTTAATGTTGCTACTCGTCCTGTCAGTCTTTGAACATCTTTCATGTTAGAAGGTGATTTGATATCCAAGATGGCTTTGATCTGTTCTGGGCTTGCTTCTATCCCTCTTTTAGTCACCATATATCCTAGAAACTTTCCTGCCACCACTCCAAAATGGCACTTAGCAGGATTCAGCTTCATGTTATACTGATCCAGGATATCAAATGCTCCCTTAATATCCTGGAGATGATCCTCTGCATTTTTGGATTTTACTACCATGTCATCGATGTACACCTCCATAGTGTCCCTCAGCTTGTCTTTGAACATCATGTTCACCAATCTCTGATATGTTGCACCTGCATTCTTCAAACCAAAGGGCATAGCAGTGTAACAATAAATACTTGTTGGTGTCATGAAGGCAGTATCCTCATGGTCTGAAGTTTCCATTTGGATCTGCTGGAATCCTGAGGATGCATCCATGAAGGTTAACATCTCAATATGAGGAAGAGGAAATGGGTCTTTGGGATAAGCTTTGTTCAAGTCTATGTAATCCACACAAACTCTCCATTTCCCATTTTTCTTCTGCACCACAACTACATTTGCTAGCCATCTTGGAAACTTGACCTCTCTGATCATTTTGGATTTCAATAACCTCTCTACTTCTTCCTGAATAATCATATTTCGCTCCGGAGCAAATTTCCTTCTCTTTTGTTGGACAGGCTTGAATGACCTGTCAATACCGAGCTTATGTATTATAATATCCTTGGAAATACCTGTCATATCCTCATGCTTCCACGCGAATGTTGACATCCTGCATTTCAAAAAATTAGTCAATTGATCTTCAATATCCTGAGGGATATTGGTTCCCACGAGCACCGAGATATCCGGATTATCCTGATCCAGGATAATTTTCTTTACATCCTGCTATGAAGCCTCCACGATATCCTGGGCCCGCATCTTTAATTGCTATTCTGTATTAGGCTCGGTTGAGGATTTCATCGAGGATGAGTAACACTCCTTTGCCTCCCGCTGATCACTATCTACCTTGACAACCCCCCAAGGCATAGGGATCTTAATGCATTGATGATAGGTTGACGGCACAGCTTTCATGTCATGGATCTATGGCCTACCCAATATGATATTATAGTAGGATAGGGAGTCCATCACACAGAAGCGTTGCATTGAGTTGACCCCTTCAACATATACTGGTAACTTTATTTGCCCCACTGTGTTTCTAGCCTCTCCACTGAACCCAACAAGCACAGTGGACTTCGAAGTGATATCCATTGGAGATACATTCATTCTCTTCAACGTTTCTAGTTGGATTATGTTGACGGAGCTGCCATTATCCACTAGTATCCTACGTACAAAATGGTTAGCCACATATAATGTTATTACCAGAGCATCATGGTGAGGATCCTGGACAGTATCCCTGACATCATTGTCAAAAGTGATCACTTTATCAGTTGTAAGGGTTGTCATCCTGGTTGGCTTTTCTCCTCTTTCGGCCTTAGCCTCCTTTGCATGTCTCTTGGCCGTGGAATATGAAGTCCCACAAATGTCGGATCCTCCTGAAATAAAGTTAATTATCTTTGCATCCGCAAGAGGTGATGTTTCTCGTTCAGGATCCTTCTCAGTATCTTGAGCCTTGTTCTTCTTTCTTTCCAGAAGATCCTTCAGATACCCCTTGCTCAAGAGATAACTTATTTCTTTCCTCAGAGCAATGCAATCCTCAGTAACATGTCCGAAATCCTCATGGAAGGCACACCATTTGGACTTATCCTTCCAATCAGCTTTTTGTTGATTCTTCCGGGGCCACCTGGCTTTGTCTCCTAAACCCTACATAGCATACATCAGTTCAGGTATGTTAACAAAAAAATAATATTCAGATAATTCAGGATACTCCTCAGGATCCTCGTCTTCAACAGCATTCACTTTCTTGCTGTCATTTCTACCATATGGCTTGGAGCGATATGGTTTATATGAAGATTCTGATTTCCTGTTGGTTGACTCATAGGTTGTGGACGAATTTATCCTCTCTTGCATCTTTTTGTCATCCTCCAGTCGAATATATCTTAAAGCCCTGTTCCGAGCTTCATCCAGGTTCCTGCATGGGTTCATCACAAGATCCAGGTAAAATTGAGAATCTTTTTGTAACCCCATCTTGAATGCCTGCACAGCTGTCGCAACATCAAGATGTGGAATATCCAAGGATTCACGGCTAAACTTGTTCACATAATCTCTTAAGGATTCCTGAGGTCCTTGAGTTATCTTGTAGAGATCACTTGTTAGTTTTTCAAAACTTCGACTGCATGAAAATTGAGTATTAAATAAATTCACAAGATGAGCAAATGATGTAATTGAGTGAGGAGGAACGTTTAAGAGCCATTTTAAGGCCGATCCTGTTAAGGTAGAACCAAAACCCTTGCATAGGCATGCTTCCTTGAGGTCTGGAAGGATAGGGTTGATCTCCATCCTTTCCCTATACTGGGCAATATGTTCTTCAGGATCCGTAGTTCCGTCATATAGCTTCATATTGGGGGTTTGAAATCTTTTTGGGATTTCAACATCATAAATAGGATATGCAAACCGGGATATCCTGTGGCTATCTTGGGAGACTTCTGGAATTGGCTGGACCACCCCAGGTACACTGGATATCATGTCCTTCAATTTTTGAAGCTCCCTAGAAAATGCTGACGTCATACCTGCATCCTGCAAAGGTCCAATATCGTTAGTAGCAAGAGTATTATTATTATTTGACACGTTACCAGTTTGAGGATTCTGGCCATATCCTGAAGCATATCCTGAGCTTCTCATAGTTAATACCCTAACCGAAGAGGGTATCTTAGGAGTATGATTCTGAGAATGGCTAGGCACAATATTTCCCTTGTTATCCTTAGTATATACTTCAGAGCTGAAGTTCAGGGCTCTGGGTTGCAAGGGGGTGATAGTATCCTCGGCGGGCCTGCTTGAATTGGATTTTAAGAGTTGTATTTCTCTTATCAGCATTTGGTTGGTCTCCTGTTGTTGCCTCATCTGTTCCTGTACACTACCAAACAAGGTTAGAATTTCATCATTAGAAGCCAAAACAGGACCGGATCCCTGAATGTTCCGA
This sequence comes from Helianthus tuberosus, assembly GCA_030545235.1. Taxonomy (NCBI): domain Eukaryota; kingdom Viridiplantae; phylum Streptophyta; class Magnoliopsida; order Asterales; family Asteraceae; genus Helianthus; species Helianthus tuberosus. The sequence continues at coordinate 110,262,744 of CM060383.1, forward strand.
GTAGGGATAATATCCTGAGGCTGTGTGGAGGCTTGCATCCTTGGAGGAGGTGGAGGAAGCACCGAACCAATTGTTACAGAGGTTGTAGCAGACACGGTGGGGGAGCTCATGTTTGATCTCGAGGCCATTGAAAATAATGTAGCAAAAAGTTTTGAAAATAGAAAAACAAGTAATGATTTTGCAAACGCTTCTAGTAGAAATAGCACCACTCGCCCCACGGTGGGCGCCAAATTGTTTTGGTCAAAAAATTACCGAAGCAATTAAGTGATCAAATTAGTTAAGTGAGGTAGTGTGCTAAGAATATGTGTTGTAGATATACTGAATTGATTGTTTGTTAAAACAGTTTCAGGATATAGCTCCGGATATTGAGATATATCTACGATCAAACAATGAGCAAAAAGTAAAGGGGTGACACGAGATATACGAGGAAAGCCCTTGATCAATCTAGATCGCCGGCACAAAACCTCGGGAGCTGACAATCGCAGCTGCCTTGTTCTTCTTATTACTTCAAACATCAGGATACGGTGTAGGATATTGATCAGATCGCTAAGTGTTACAATGCTTTTTTGTGAAAGTGAGAGTTGCGAGAGAGTTGAAGTGTTAGAGAGCAGTGAGTGTTGTGTTCTATACGATATGATTTATCCATCTATTTATAGCTAAGAAACGAAAACAAAATCTCCTATAAACGGGGGATGCCTTCGAATATTCCTTAGTAAACGTTAGAGACCAGGTAAATCAGGTTCAATGTCCTTCTTCGAACAACTTAGACCGAGTCTTCCGGGGAAAAGGTCCTCATGAACGTTGCAAGCTTGGACTCGCGCTCCTGCACATAATCCGTTAGTGATCCTTAGGATACCATTTCAGGATGTTACCAATATCCTGAATCAGCATCCGGGCATGAACAGACATCACATAATTAAGATATAACTTAGGATATTATCCAGGATATGGGCTCAGAATTTCACCCATAACAGTTTCCTTTGGTTTTTCTTGTGTAGTCTTGTTCGATGGTTTCTTGTCGCCTTTACGGAAAAGTTTACCCTTCTTGACTTGAGAATCAGCCAGGGTAGCGGATAGCTCAATGGCCTGTCTAACTGTAGCCGGATTGCTACCAGTGACTATGTCCTGAATTGGGTCAGGGAGGCCATCAATGTACTTTTCAATTGCCTTATCCGAAGACGTAGCCATGGTAGGACGTAATAGACTTAGCTCTTCATAACGATCAGTGTAGGCTTGATGTTCACCACTATCTTGTTTAAGATCATGGAATTCATTTTCAAGCGCCCTTTGTTCATAGCGTGGGCAGAATTCTTTCATCATGAGAGCTCTAAGCTCTTCCCATGTTTGAGCCAAAGCTACACTAGCACCTATATCCCTCATAATCCCGTTCCACCATGTGAGTTCTCTCTTTTGGAATACATTTGAATCAAATTCTACTTTACGCTCGTTCGGACACTGAACATGGAGGAAAGTGCTTTCGATACTCTCAAACAATTGTAGGAGCCCAGTAGCTCCCTCAGATCCACTAAAGTTGAGTGGTTTGGTCGAATTGAATTGTTTAAAGTTGCACGAAGTAGGTGCATTGTTGTTGTTAATGTTGTTGTAAGCTTGACCAAGTTCAGCCACTAGGTTTGGGAGTACAGCAGCTATCTGCTGAGCGATCAATGTCGCCATATCGGCGTCCTGATTAACATTGCGACGAGGAGGCATTCTAAAAGAGAAGGAAATGTGAGAGAAAGTGAATTAGATTGATAAAGGATAGTTAAAACTGAATGTTAAGATTATCGACGAAGCATAAGGATTGTGATCATTTGTTCGTTACCTAAAACAAACAAATGGCAAAGTGTCTAATCAAAGTAAATGGATCTTTATAATGTATCGTGAAGACATGCTTTAGCCTATAAGTGGATACTCACCCAAAGAGTTCCCAGGTAAGAGTAACCGTTCCGGTGATGCGGATTTGTACGAACACTCTAGCCTTAGACAGAAAACTCAGGGTACAGGCATCCACCCTTCCGGATTGCATATGTTCACATTATTAAAAACTTTGACGAGATTTTGAAAAATCCAAAGGCTTAAAAGCCTAAAACAGATCATCTAAGGATAGATGATTTCTTGTGTAGTTTTGGAAAAATTTTGACTCCAGAGAATGAATTATGTTTTGTTTTTGTCAATCACCTAAGGATATGTGATGGTATTGTATTAATAATCTAAACGCATGAAAACTCGCGTTAGGGTCCTAGAAAGGTTATTGACTAGGTCAAGAGTATTACTAATAACCTAATTCCCTATAACCATGGTTCTAATACCAATCTTCTGTAACACCCCGATCGCGTAATACAACAAACCACGGCGGAAACATCGGGGAATCACGTTACAGGAAATTGTTTCACAACACATGGTATTTAAAGTTTTGTTTTATTGAATTAATAAGTTACATTGTTTTGTTACAATCAATCAAATACGATTAATCGTATTTCAAGTTTTAAGGCAAGCTACGTCCATCCTATGTGTAGCATGCGTCGACAATCATCACATAATAAAACCTGAAACATATGTGAAAATAAAACATCAGCATAAAAATGCCTGTGAGTAACATAGGTTTTGTGATTTAGATTCATGGTTTTGGATAATATAAGAAAAGAGCATATGTTTTCATAAATAGCCATGAATCCTTATTAAAAGTTTAGTATCTAAAATACTTTGCTTTTTGATAAAAAGGATTGTTAGTATATACAAAATAAACTTTGGTTCTTTAAATAATAGAGTTGATAGTATATCAAAATATACTTTAGTTCATGAAATGATAGATTTGGTAGTATATCAAAATATACTTTGGTTTATGAATAAGAGATTTGATAATATATCAGAATATACTTTGGTTTAAGAATGAAAGCATCGGTAGTATATCAAACTATACTTTGGTTTAAAAATAAGAGTATCGGTAGTATATCAAACTATACTTTGGTAAACAATATCACATTGGTAGCATATCAAACTATGCTTTGGTAGTATATCGAGATATACTTTGATTTGTGATTTGGTAGTATATCAAAGTATACTTTGGTTTAGGATATCAATAAAAGATAAGTTTTTATGGCTTAATTGGAAAACCTTTGTAATAACACATTGCGGTCGTTTGGCAATAAATTCAAACCTTAGTATATCAAGCTATCCTTTGGTGACTATACATTTACCACGAAGGCAAATCTATGTGGTTTAAACTTGGTTTCTGATATTCCCTAAAACGGGAATGGGGTGTCAAGTCCTATAGCGCTATATCGTACTACCAATCGGCTTGATCATTGTTAATAAATGTATATGAATATAAATACACACCAATAATAGTCTTACAAACTTTGAAAATCATTATTTAAGCCATAGGTAATGGTTTCAATTCGTTAAAGGATAAGTACTATGTATGTGAGATCATATACCTTTGAAATCATGAAAATAGTGAATAGGCACATATGAATCACCCCAAAACATTTGAAAATGTAAAAGAGGAGACTATGTACTCACTTGGGATTGCGTATAAGTCTTGTATGAATGTGTAAACAAACCTCAAGAAATCAAGGAATCAAGTGTGTCCTAACATCGGATAACTTATGTTAATAAGTCGGGATATTAATCAAGGGATCAGATAGATTGAAGTTTTATAAATGAAATGAGTGTTGGAACTCATATGGCATGACTTAATAAACTTAATATTCTGATTTCGAAAGAATCCTAAGTGCTTTTGACCCGTATGACTCGTTAAGGTAGTTTACGCTACTTTAACGTGTCATTTGCATAAAAACGCGTCGGCTGGTCATACATGTCCTATGATAAGTCTTAAATGCCAAAATATGTTTAATAAAGTTGTAACACCAGTTTATATGTCAAAAGGTGGTTACATATGCATAAAATGGATTTATGCACAAAAAGGGCATTTTGGTCATTTTTAAGAACCTAGTAACATCTTATCATATAACTAACCAAATGACGTGACCATAAGGTATAACCTCAGGAGGTTATTCCCTATACAACTATGGTCACAAATTTGTGTTTTGTTGGGCCCTAAGATCGACCAAACGGGTCGGATTCGAAAATCAAAGTGGTGGTCAAGACCACTCGACTTACGATCCTAAATAAGCACTAAACTAGAAGTGACGAGTTAAACATGTCAAAACATGTTTAACTAAGTTGCAAAACTGATTTGGTATCAAAACTTAGTGTTTTGATACCTAAAAATGATTTCGTTGTAAAATGCACAAAATATGTATCTTTTTGTCCGAAAGTTTGACTCATCACTTCGAGTAGTAAACGTGGTAATCAGAAGGTGCAATCATAAGGGATTATAACCTTCGTGATTACGATCACGTTGCAAAGTTCAATTGAACTTTGACTTGACCAGTTATGGTCAGAACCGAAAGTTAAACAGAAAGTCAATTGTTTGACTTTTAGCTCAAAATAAGCTAAAATAATTGAACAAGACTAGATAGAACACTTACTTGTGTTCTAGGATGTCAAGAAAACTCAGTAGTAGGCCTCCAAAGTATGGAAGCAACCTCCAAGAATGTAGGAGATGAGAAGATGGAAATGAGCAAGTGAAATGGGTTGAAGAACCTTTCTATTTATAGTTGTTTGGAGTGAATTTGATCAAGACAAGTGTTCTAATAGGTGGTAAGGATGTAAGGAGATGATCACAAGTGTTGAAATCTAGTTAAAAGGCTTGGAGATCACACAACTTGGTCATCAAGAATGGAAAACCATGGCTGCAAAACATGTGTTGCAGCTGAATAAACTTTCTGTCCATACCAGTCTGTCACGCCCCGCGACCTGGGAGAGCCCCTCCCGTCGCGCCCCACCACCCAATATAAGACAGTTTCAAGTTTTGGCAAAACAGGCCCCTACACCTATTTTGATGAGTTATTGACGCTTTTAACCCCTGTTAACCCAAAATTTAGGCTTTATAAGGATGTTAAAGCATATGAGACTTGAATTATGCCCGGAAATGTCATGGATGTCGGTTCGTTCAGTTATACGGTCATGTTTATAAGTTATGTAAAGGGTATTTAGGGTATGTTTAGCTTCTGTCATTATTCCGGAGTGTACGTTGCGTTAAACTAATTACGTTTGCGTAATAGTTTACGATTTCACTTCCAGAAAAGGTTTAAGAGTTTGAAATCGAACAAGAACTAAAACGTGCAATTGTCATATGTAATTATACAATCCCAGAAATAAAACACAATATTTCATTGGTTTCGAACTTGTTCCAAATTGTACGATGGTTGACAAGGCACAAGTGTCACACAAACCATTCGTCGTTTGACTTGACACAGAGCTACTAGTCAACGCTAGATAATCACACAATATCAATTCGTCGTTTGACTTGACACGGAACTACTAGTCATGACGGGGTGGTCCACCCGATAGATCTATCAACAATTCTACGCATACCGGTATTAATGATTCAACAGCTAAATTCCCACAAAGTGCCACTCAATGGGTCACTTATGGTGCCTGCCTTATGAACAATATATATATCCTACTAAAATGATAAATTTAATATTTTGTGTTGTATGAATTCCTCGAAGTCCCCACCAAAATGTAAGCCTATTCTGATACTTACTCTCTTGAGATCAAGCAAATTCGTCACAACTTAGATTTAAATATTTTTAAATCTATACGGTCGTTTACCCCAAACATCGTAATCCTCCCCGTTTCTCCCCAAAACATATTTATATCAATCAATTCATGTTTTCCTTGAAAACATATTTGTATCATTCCAAACCATATTTTCCATGAAAATATATTTATAATTTATCCAAAGGGCATAACAGTGAACTCATAGTGACCAAATCTTGTGCGAAATGTGGTCTTGGGAATATCTTCTTTGAGTACACGAAGCTGATGATACCCAGAATGTAGATTAATCTTTGAAAAGCAAGTAGCACCCTGTAACTAATCAAAGAGATCATCAATGTGAGGTAGGGGACATCGATTCTCGATTGTGAGTTTATTGAGCTCATGGTAATCGATACACATACGGAAAAATCCATCTTTCTTTTTCACAAATAGGACAGGAGCACCATAGGGCGAAAAGCTTGGATGGATGAATCCTTTGTCAAAAAGTTCCTGAAGCTGTTTAGATAACTCCTGCATCTCAGACGATGCAAGACAATATGGAGATTTAGCAATAGGATTAGCACCAGGTACAAGATCAATACGGAACTCAACTTGGCATGCTGGGGGTGAACTAGGTAATTCTTCAGGAAATACCTCAGGGTAATCCTGAACAACATGGATGTCTTGAATAGTCTTACCTTTTCCTTTCTCCTCTATGACATGTGCCAAGAGGCCACATAATTCTTTCATAGGTATTTTTGGGCTTGGGTACATGTCATGAGTTTGAGGCTACTAACGGGTTTTTCACCACAAACTTCTATGATCTCACCAGTCGAAAGAGGCACACGAACGATTTTGTCAAAATAAACCACCTCAGCGTCGTACTTGGCTAACCAATCCGTTCCTACTATAACATCAAAGCTTCCAAGTTGCATTGGCGTGAGGTCGATAGGAAAAAGATGGTTACTAAGGTTCAACTGGCAATTTCGAATGACAGAATCGAGTATAACGGTGTTGGGATTGAACCCTATCAGAGGAACAGACAATTAAAGCCAAAACTAGATCACTTGAAAGTAGTTTCAACATCTGCTGACCTCCTATCTACTAATCGGTATAACTGCTGACCTACAACTGCTGATCAAGTCAAAGACTGATAAAGACTAAAGACCTGCTGATCAATCTACTGCTTTGAGTCAAGCACTGCTGGGTTATATCAAGTGCTGCTGGGTTCACATCAGTGGAAGGATTTAGCAGTAGTTTAGTTAGTCTTTATGTAATGAATTGTAATAACAGTAGTTAGCATAGCAGTACTTGTATAGATCAGAGGTTAGAGTTTGTTAGGAGGTTAGATGTCACTTTCAAGGTGACGTCAGCTAAGATGCCACAGTGGTTTGTCCGTGCCTATAAATAGAACAGTACCCTGTACTGTTCTATTAGCTCTTCACCATCTTTCTTCACCATCTTCGGTGTTTGGAATAACTTTAAGCATTCGGTTCATTGTTGAAAATGTGTGTTGAAAGCAATTCTCCTGTTTGATTGTGAAAAGTTTGTTTCCATTAATTTCCGCTGCACATCACTTTCATTGTTCATCTTAATTCAAACATAAAACACAATCAAAACCAAACTCAGATCCTAACAATTGGTATCAGAGCTTGGACAGTCAAATTTGATTTAACAATCATTTTGACATAAATAGTTCAGCTCACAATCGTTGATACTGATAGTTTGTTCGTTTTGTTGAAAAACAGAGCAAGGTTTAATCACCATCAAAGTTGATTAATCAGTGCCTGTAAAACAACCAGGATGACGTCACAATCACAAGATGATAAGAATAACATTGGCTCTCTTTTCAAACCACCCATGCTTAAACGTAATGAATACAACATCTGCCAGAGAAGGATGGGTCACATCCTTGCTCAACAGAACACTGGATGTTGGAGATCTGTTGTTTTTGGGCCCCATGTTCCTATGGTGCCAAGTGTTGAGGATACAAAGAAGTTAAAACCTAAAAAACCTAAAAACTATACTGAAACTGATTTCCAAAAGTTCAAACTCGATGCGAAAGCATTTAGCATCATAGCATCTGCATTACCCAATGAGATCTATCCTGGACTGTTATATTGTAACAGTGCCAAAGAGCTATGGGATGCACTAAAGGAACAGTTTGGGGGAACGGAAGAAGTTATTGAAAATAATAGGGAAATTCTGAATCAGCAGTATGAAACATTTTGTCACATCAAGGGTGAATCATTGACTCAGCAGTTTGAGCGATTCAGTTATCTTATTAGTGAGCTAAGACTTGTTGAAGTTACATTTCCAAATTCTACACAAAATAGCAGGTTTCTTAGATCACTACCAGAAAAATGGGATACCATTACATTTGTTACTAGAAATACTGCTGAGTTCAAAGATCTGACCCTGACCCAACTTCATGGTAGACTCCTGACCTATAAAAGGGAGTTAAACCAGAAAAAGAAGTTGCAAGAGTCTGGCAAAGTTGCTGATGATTATTCATTTTGCAGCACAGCTCTTTTTGGTCAGGAAGAATCTGGTAGCAGTAGTAAGGATCAGAGTTATGATCATTTTATTGATATAACTGCTGGTGGAAATTTTAACAACTTTAATTCTCACTCTGCAAATTATGCCTTCACTGCAAACTGTGAAAACCAGATGTCAGATAACTTGTGTTTTGAGCTCAATGATTTACAACACTTTGATCCCACTGACTTAGAAGAGATGGACATTTTGCATCAATTGGCTTTGCTTAGTGTAAGAACAAGTAAATTCTACGAAAGAACAGGGAGAAAATTTCCTGGGTTACATGGGAACTTAAAAGTGGGGTTGGATAAATCAAAATTTAAGTGCTATAAGTGCAATAGGCTAGGTCATTTTGCTAGGGAATGTAGGAGTCAAACGACTGGTCCAATAATAACTCATCCCAGCTCAAACCCTAGACCACAACATCAAAGCATTGTGCACTATACCCAATATACCCCTGCACCCCATGTTAACACTGCTCACTATGCTACAACTCCTGTGCCTGTGCATTATGTTCAAACCACTGTTCCACAAATTCAGTATGTTCAAGCCCATGTCCCTAAGGCATAAGTGTCACACCCCGACCACGTAGAACATACAAAACGTGGCGGAAACATCGGGGAGTGTTGTAACAGAATTAATGTTTCACAACCATGGAAATTTAAGTTTCGTTTTATTGATTAAAAGTGTTACAATGTCTTAACAAACCAGGAAATACAACATAATTAACTAGTCTTGCATCTTTTATTGTCACTAAAGCCCAAGTCTGCCTATGTGTATCTTGATCATCTTATGCAACAGCTCCTGAAAAACACATGTGAAAATAGGTACGTCAGCATAAAAATGCCTGTGAGATACATAGGTTTGTGAAAATAGGATTCATGACTTATGTTGAGAAAATGTTTAGTCATGAACCTTGTAATTTGCTATGTCTTGTAAATCATTTGAAAAACGATAAGGTCAGATGATATGTATAAATAAGAGAATAATGTATGGTTAAATGAATAACCAGGTAAAATAAGTTTGTATAATATAAGTTGTTTGTAAATTAATGTCTTGTGAAAAGTATGTTATTTGTATAAAATGTTATATGTCTCAAATTGAAATGATTCAGATAACGATACAATATGTAATACCATACAAACACTTATATATAGGAAGTACCAGCGGCGTATCCACCATGCTTGTATCATATTACACACGCCTCGTTACTTAATCACTTGCTCAAACAAACCACCAATGTAAGATGTCTATGTTTAAACCAATAGTCAAAAGTCCTTGTATAAACCATGTCAAATGTTTACAGTCCAAAAGTAGTCAAGTAATGTGTAACAAATGTTATGTATGGTAAGTAAAATAAGACTACTTAAACCATAAGTAAAAATGTACAAAACAAAATATTTTGAGTAAATCAAAAGTTATGTTTTGTAAAATATATGCATGCTATACTGAATATGAACATTTATGCGGTATTGTGAAAATTCATACATCCAAGCCTTGCGACAGTCGGATAACTATGTAAAAATGAGTTATCAAAAGAATATGTATTCGGATTCGGTCATTCCTTACGTCCAAACAAACCCGAGATTTCAGGAATGGGATTTGTCAAGTCCTATGGTACCACTACCTACTAACGAGCGGCATGATCGGTGTTAATGAATGTATAGTATAGTTTAAACAAACCAAATGTCATACCAAAATGTAGCATATGATGAATAAGAAATGTACTAAGTATGCTAAGTTAACATACAAAGCAGAAAAGTCATGTAAATCAATGTGCTAGCATGCTATCAGTCAACATACATAGCAGAAATGTAATGTAAAACAATGTACTAAGTATGCACACAATGGACATACATAGCATGAAATGTAATGAAATCATGTACTATAATGTACTAACAAACATAGCCGGTATATGATGTGAAAACAGGAAAGCATGAAAGTAACAAGTAGGCACATGTGTTCCACCCCAAAACAGTTTGAAAACAGTAAAAGAGGGGTCTATGTACTCACTTGAGATTGCTTAGTAGTCCTTGAGTAACAACCAAATAATGCTAGAGATCGCGGATATCAAACGGCACCTATATCGGAAGATCGGGTAGAATGAGGGTTTGTAAACCAAACGAGTATAGAGACTCGTGTCATATGGTTTAACAAAGCCTACATACTAAATGAAACCTAACATAAGTGCTTTCGACCCATTACGACCCGTTTAGGTAGCTTATGCTACTTTAACGCGTCGTTCGCGTGAAACGCGTTCGGAACGTCTAACTAGTCCTATGACAAGTGTTATATGCCTAAACATGTTACATAATCAGTTATGTGACAAAAGTTTAGGTTACATATGCTTAATTACCAATTATACATGAAAAGGGTATTCTGGTAATTTACCTATGGCATATAAACTACCTATCATACAACTACTTAACGAAGCGACCATAAGGTATAACCTCGGAAGGTTATTCCCTATATACTATGGTCACCTAATGTGTTTGGGTCGGATCCTAATGATCGACCAAATGGGTCGGGTTCGAAGGTATAAGCGATTTATTAGATCGCTTACCCTACGACCCTAGACAACGTGGTAATCAGTAGGCATAGTCCCAAGGGACTACAACCAACGTGATTACACTCACGTTGCGAAGTTCAAACGAACTTCGCATTGACCATAAACTGGTCAACGCAGAAAGTCAAACAAAGTTTGACTTTCAGACTCGAAAAGACTCGAAAAGCAATAAAAGAACGAAAGAATACTTACGAAGGGTCCCCGAATGCTAATCTCGATCCAAGAATCTCAGGTATGAAACAATGGTTTCAACTTAGAGTTTCTAAGATCAAAATTCTAGTGGGTTTTGAAGTTGTGGGGTGGGGCATTTATAGTTTTCGGGTAACCGTTAAGATCGTTTCATGGAAACCGTGCTCGAATCTTGTGCGTACACTTGTTGGAAAGTTATGGTGGCTAAAAATGGGTTCTTATCAGCTGACTAAGCAAGTGTGAGTGTGTGGTTGTGAATCAAACAGCTGCAATCTGCTGTTAAATGCAGTTAACCTGGTCAGAAGGGCCACGCGGCCCGCTTCAGGATTACACAAGGCTCAGGCGGGCCGCCTGGGCTTGTCTGATCAGCAACATGTTTCAGTTTTTACAGTTTCAGTCCCTGCACGTGTTTAAGGCCATTTCCGACACTTCTAAGGCCCGTAAAGCCAACTTTAAGGCCCTAAAATGATGCCTAAACATTGTGGACATGAAACATGCTCAAAAATATCTCAGATGTTGGTTCGTTTGGTCGTACGAACGCGATGTTCGCTTAATTACGACGGAATGTGCACAAGTGCGAAAAACGATCCAAATGACGCAACGAATGGATTTTTCTTATGCCAAACACTAAAATAAAATATTTTAGTGCTTACATAAATTTTTGGATGTCCGGATGTATTCAGAACGTGAGTTATGCGTAAAAGTGCAAACTTGTGCACTTTTTGACACTTTTAGTCCCTGAATGACACAAAAGTTTATTTTAGCACACCGAACCCCTAAAAGCCTATTTCTAAGCTATGTAAAGAATATTTAAGGTGTTTTTAACTTATGGTCATGTTCCGGAATGTCTGTTACAGTTCAAATTGGCATACTTTCGCAGTTTGTCAAATTTAGTCCCTGTAAGCGATTTAACTTGATTTCGGCATACCAAACCTTCCAAAACTTATTTCTAAGTTATGTAAAGGTTATTTTAGGTATTTTAAGCCTATTTCACTATTCCGGAGTGTTCGTTGCATTAAACTGGTTATATCTACGCATTAGTGCGCGTATAACCTTCCAGAAAGCGATTTAGAGCTTGAAATCGAACAAGAGTTGATATGTGCAAAAGCTACACATATTTATACAAGTCCAAAGTATGAAATACAATATTTCATTGGTTTGGCATTTGTTTGATGGTTGAAGTGACACAGGTGTTACAGTCTCCCCTACTTTAGGAAATTTCGTCCCGAAATTTAGTTTTAGAGGAAACTTGTGGAAACAGCTGTGACAGTTTCGCCTTCAGACAAATCCATTGAACCCTTAAGTAAAACTCTGGGCCATGTTAGGTTTCTTAGCAAAGATGTCAACCCTCAAAGTGAAGCCCTTGTAGTAGCAAAACATGGAGTTTCAAACTATAGACAGGAGAATGTTTCCCGTGAAGAATTATCATAGGAAACGTGTGTGTGCTTGAAATCAGAATTGGGGAGTATAAGAATATATGACATTGGTCAAAGTCCAAGACTTCTCCCGTATCATTACTCTTGTCACTGTAGGTCTTAACACATGACAAAACTTCCCGTGGTTTCTGTGCACTGAATTCCATAATTATGTAGGCCTCCATAATTACGTACTTCCTTGCACAGTCTGCACAGTTCATTTCATAATGCGTATGGGAAAAACAACGAATAATCCTGTGGTGATTTAACTTGACTGCAAAAGAGTCTTTTTAACTAGTTCACCAAAGGATTAGATCAACAAACAATCTCTTCAGCTAAACTACCCAAGAGAAATATTTAACTACATCAACATAGGATGTCTTTAACTAGATTGTCGAACCAATCTATTTAACTTAGATCGACGTAGGATCTCTTTAACTAGACCACCAGAGAGCCTTTTTAACTATACCAACGCATGATATATTCAACTAGATTGTCGAACCAATCTCTTTAACTTAGATCGACGAAGGACCTCTTTAACTAAACTACCCACAAGGAATATTTAACTACATCGACGTAGGATGTCTTTAACTAGATTGTCGGACCAATCTCTTCAACTTTATCAACACATGTTGTCCTTAAACTTTGGAATTGTACTTTATAATTCAAGAGACTTAACTATAACGTAGAAGTCCATTAAGGATTTAAGATAGTACCTTTTTGAATATCCTACTACGAATCCCTCATATGAAGGTATGAAAGATTCTACGAGGATTTGGATAGCGAATATCCAGAGTATACAAAAACACAAAATGCATAAATGGAAAGACAAGATTCATAACCACATAGTCACATAACCACAAAATTGTTTATATAGATCTTTAATTTGTAAGTTTTGTTTTGTTAATTACATACATGCATTTAAAGCACACTAGGAATTCATTTCATGGATTTCATTTGGTACTTTAAACATTAGCAAGAATCTAACTATGAAGATAGAAAGATCTTCCAAAAATTCGATTTCGTTTTCAAGAAAACGCAATATTCGAATTAGGGTACAATAAATTTTAGAATATTCAGAAATACCCTTAGGTACCTTATTAAGAATTTATAGTGGTACTTTGGGTATTCATACAGAGTTGCAACTTGCGCCTTGTACTTCGTTTCCTTGGAAGAAACGGGTACTTAGGATTTTCCGTGGAAAACACAAGAGATAATAAAATGGAAGAAATTACGGGGTAGTCTGTTCTTCAAGGAATACGGTTCCTTGATTGTCGGTATTGTAGAGGATACGTTGTTTATACAAGCCATCACATTTGTACATTGCAATGTAAATAAAAGGATTTATTTATAAACAACAACAACTGTTTCATGGACCTTGACTACAAAAGAAAATAATATATATGGCTTGATTATTTCTAAACAACATTGTCTTCTAGTTGGTCCGATGCTCATCCTTGCGCTGGATTCGCATTAGCAATCTTTGGGCAATTTCTTCGGAAATGGCCCATCTCGCCACAGTTGAAGCAAGGTCCTGGTGGAAGACGAGCTTGAGCAGGATTTACTTGAGGTTGGTTTGGACCACCTTGGTTCGGGATAAATCGACAAGCATTTGCCAGGTGACCTAGTCGCCCACATGATGCACATAAACGACACTGTAGGTGAGCTAAATGGTGTGCATTACATTTGTCGCATATCGGTGCAGTACCGGCATAAGGTTTCTTTACACGAGATTGAGTTGGTTGGTTGCGGTTGTTTTGGTTAGGTTGAGCAGCAATCGCAAAATTCTGCGAAGCCTTACGCTTCTTAGACTTCTCAGGGGATCCAGTCTGTTCATCCATGGTCTTTGATTCCTCGATTGGCTTCTTCTCACCCTTTCGAAAGAGTTTATGCTTTCTGATCTGAGATTCAGTCAAGGTTGCAGATAGCTCAATGGCCTGCCTAACCGTAGTGGGGTTACTACCAGTAACAATGTCCTGAACTGAGTCAGGGAGACCATCAATGTATTTTTCAATCGCCTTATCCAAAGGCGTAACCATGGTAGGATACAACAGGCTCAGCTCCTCATATCGATTAGTGTAGGCTCGATGTTCACCGCTGTCTTGCTTAAGATTGTCGAGTTCCCTTTCCAAGGCCCTGATCTCGTGACGAGGACAGAATTCCTTCATCATAAGGGCTCTAAGTTCAGCCCATGTCTGTGCTAGAGCAACTTCTGCACCACGATCTCTCATAACCCCGTTCCACCACGTAAGGGCCCTCTTCTGGAACACACTCGAAGCAAACTCGACCTTGCGATTGTCAGGACACTGCACGTGGCGGAAAGTATTCTCAATGCTCTCGAACCATTGAAGAAGCCCAGTCGCTCCCTCAGAACCACTAAACTTGAGTGGTTTAGCCGAGTTAAAACTCTTGAAATTGCATGGACCATTGTTGTTGTTGTTGGCTTGATTCCATTGAGCAAAGAGGTTTGGAAATTGAGCAGCCGTTTGCTGCGCAATGATTTCTGCCAGCTAGGCAGTCGCTATCTGGTTCTCGCGTCGAGGAGGCATTCTAAAAGAGGAAACATGAAAGGAAACGAGTGAGAGAATTAGACGAAAAGAATGAGATGAAACAAATTTGATGAAAGCAAGGATAGTGGTCATTTGTTTGTTACCACAAGGTAAACAAACGACACACAGTGACTAATCAAAGTAAATGGGTCAAAAATAATGTATCGCGAAGACATGCTCGCTTATAAGTGAACACTCATCCCAAGAATTCCCAGGTAAGCACAACTGGTCTCGCGTCTGATGAGATGTATACGAAGTGCTTGCCTAGACAGAAAACCCAGAATACAGGCATTCACCCTTCCAGTTTGCACGTGTTCACATTATTTAAAACCCAAAACCTTGACGATATTTCAAAAACTCAAAGGGGTTCAAAACCATATAACAGAGGGTTCAAAACCTTACAATAGAGGGTTCAAAACCTAGTAATCAATCATCCTAGAACAGATGATTAGTTCTCAAAGCGGTTTTGAAATTTATGTTCTTGTCGTGGTCGTCGCCTAAGGATAGGTGACGGTATTGTTTTATGACTAAACGCAAGTAAACTCGCGTTAGGGTCCTAAGAAGGTAATAGACTAGGTCAAAGCATTACTAATAACCTAATTCCCTATAACCATTGGCTCTGATACCATCTTTTCTGTCACACCCCGACCACGTAGAACATACAAAACGTGGCGGAAACATCGGGGAGTGTTGTAACAGAATTAATGTTTCACAACCATGGAAATTTAAGTTTCGTTTTATTGATTAAAAGTGTTACAATGTCTTAACAAACCAGGAAATACAACATAATTAACTAGTCTTGCATCTTTTATTGTCACTAAAGCCCAAGTCTGCCTATGTGTATCTTGATCATCTTATGCAACAGCTCCTGAAAAACACATGTGAAAATAGGTACGTCAGCATAAAAATGCCTGTGAGATACATAGGTTTCTGAAAATAGGATTCATCACTTATGTTGAGAAAATGTTTAGTCATGAACCTTGTAATTTTCTATGTCTTGTAAATCATTTGAAAAACGATAAGGTCAGATGATATGTATAAATAAGAGAATAATGTATGGTTAAATGAATAACCATGTAAAATGAGTTTGTATAATATAAGTTGTTTGTAAATTAATGTCTTGTGAAAAGTATGTTATTTGTATAAAATGTTATATGTCTCAAATTGAAATGATTCAGATAACGATACAATATGTAATACCATACAAACACTTATATATAGGAAGTACCAGCGGCGTATCCACCATGCTTGTATCATATTACACACGCCTCGTTACTTAATCACTTACTCAAACAAACCACCAATGTAAGATGTCTATGTTTAAACCAATAGTCAAAAGTCCTTGTATAAACCATGTCAAATGTTTACAGTCCAAAAGTAGTCAAGTAATGTGTAACAAATGTTATGTATGGTAAGTAAAATAAGACTACTTAAACCATAAGTAAAAATGTACAAAACAAAATATTTTGAGTAAATCAAAAGTTATGTTTTGTAAAATATATGCATGCTATACTGAATATGAACATTTATGCGGTATTGTGAAAATTCATACATCCAAGCCTTGCGACAGTCGGATAACTATGTAAAAATGAGTTATCAAAAGAATATGTATTCGGATTCGGTCATTCCTTACGTCCAAACAAACCCGAGATTTCAGGAATGGGATTTGTCAAGTCCTATGGTACCACTACCTACTAACGAGCGGCATGATCGGTGTTAATGAATGTATAGTATAGTTTAAACAAACCAAATGTCATACCAAAATGTAGCATATGATGAATAAGAAATGTACTAAGTATGCTAAGTTAACATACAAAGCAGAAAAGTCATGTAAATCAATGTGCTAGCATGCTATCAGTCAACATACATAGCAGAAATGTAATGTAAAACAATGTACTAAGTATGCACACAATGGACATACATAGCATGAAATGTAATGAAATCATGTACTATAATGTACTAACAAACATAGCCGGTATATGATGTGAAAACAGGAAAGCATGAAAGTAACAAGTAGGCACATGTGTTCCACCCCAAAACAGTTTGAAAACAGTAAAAGAGGGGTCTATGTACTCACTTGAGATTGCTTAGTAGTCCTTGAGTAACAACCAAATAATGCTAGAGATCGCGGATATCAAACGGCACCTATATCGGAAGATCGGGTAGAATGAGGGTTTGTAAACCAAACGAGTATAGAGACTCGTGTCATATGGTTTAACAAAGCCTACATACTAAATGAAACCTAACATAAGTGCTTTCGACCCATTACGACCCGTTTAGGTAGCTTATGCTACTTTAACGCGTCGTTCGCGTGAAACGCGTTCGGAACGTCTAACTAGTCCTATGACAAGTGTTATATGCCTAAACATGTTACATAATCAGTTATGTGACAAAAGTTTAGGTTACATATGCTTAATTACCAATTATACATGAAAAGGGTATTCTGGTAATTTACCTATGGCATATAAACTACCTATCATACAACTACTTAACGAAGCGACCATAAGGTATAACCTCGGAAGGTTATTCCCTATATACTATGGTCACCTAATGTGTTTGGGTCGGATCCTAATGATCGACCAAATGGGTCGGGTTCGAAGGTATAAGCGATTTATTAGATCGCTTACCCTACGACCCTAGACAACGTGGTAATCAGTAGGCATAGTCCCAAGGGACTACAACCAACGTGATTACACTCACGTTGCGAAGTTCAAACGAACTTCGCATTGACCATAAACTGGTCAACGCAGAAAGTCAAACAAAGTTTGACTTTCAGACTCGAAAAGACTCGAAAAACAATAAAAGAACGAAAGAATACTTACGAAGGGTCCCCGAATGCTAATCTCGATCCAAGAATCTCAGGTATGAAACAATGGTTTCAACTTAGAGTTTCTAAGATCAAAATTCTAGTGGGTTTTGAAGTTGTGGGGTGGGGAATTTATAGTTTTCGGGTAACCGTTAAGATCGTTTCATGGAAACCGTGCTCGAATCTTGTGCGTACACTTGTTGGAAAGTTATGGTGGCTAAAAATGGGTTCTTATCAGCTGACTAAGCAAGTGTGAGTGTGTGGTTGTGAATCAAACAGCTGCAATCTGCTGTTAAATGCAGTTAACCTGGTAAGAAGGGCCACGCGGCCCGCTTCAGGATTACACAAGGCTCAGGCGGGCCGCCTGGGCTTGTCTGATCAGCAACATGTTTCAGTTTTTACAGTTTCAGTCCCTGCACGTGTTTAAGGCCATTTCCGACACTTCTAAGGCCCGTAAAGCCAACTTTAAGGCCCAAAATGATGCCTAAACATTGTGGACATGAAACATACTAAAAAATATCTCAGATGTTGGTTCGTTTGGTCGTACGAACGCGATGTTCGCTTAATTACGACGGAATGCGCACAAGCGCGAAAAACGATCCAAATGACGCAACGAATGGATTTTTCTTATGCCAAACACTAAAATAAAATATTTTAGTGCTTACATAAATTTTTGGATGTTCGGATGTATTCAGAACGTGAGTTATGCGTAAAAGTGCAAACTTGTGCACTTTTTGACACTTTTAGTCCCTGAATGACACAAAAGTTTATTTTAGCACACCGAACCCCTCAAAGCCTATTTCTAAGCTATGTAAAGGATATTTAAGGTGTGTTTAACTTATGGTCATGTTCCGGAATGTCTGTTACAGTTCAAATTGGCATACTTTCACAGTTTGTCAAATTTAGTCCCTGTAAGCGATTTAACTTGATTTCGGCATACCAAACCTTCCAACACTTATTTCTAAGTTATGTAAAGGTTATTTTAGGTATGTTAAGCCTATTTCACTATTTCGGAGTGTTCGTTGCATTAAACTGGTTATATCTACGCATTAGTGCGCGTATAACCTTCCAGAAAGCGATTTAGAGCTTGAAATCGAACAAGAGTTGATATGTGCAAAAGCTACACATATTTATACAAGTCCAAAGTATGAAATACAATATTTAATTGGTTTGGCATTTGTTTGATGGTTGAAGTGACACAGGTGTTACAATAAGTGCAACCTGTTGCACCTCAACAAGCTGCTCCAATCGTGGTATAACTAGATCAACAAAGCTTTTTCACCCAAGGTTTTGTGGACTGGAGCAGCATGCCTGATGCGCTTGGTGATGAAAATTTTGCACTCTATGCTTCTAATGATACTTTTAATGATGAATTCTGTTTGATGGCATTAGAGTCAATACCAGAAGGGGTAGAAACTGAAGGTGAACAGCTAAGTGCTGAAACAGTGGATGAAGTGGCTAGAGCAGTGGTAACTGCAGTTGCTGATGAACTGCTGCTGGGAGAAAATTCAGAAACCCTGATTGAACCATTGTCTAACCCATGGTCCAAAGAAGATAAAGAAGAAGAGAAAGAGAAGCAAGCAGGTGAGAAAGAAGTTAGAGCTGATGAAGAAGGAGATCATCAATGTGATTGTGCCATGATGGCTGCTGCTAAGGTATCAGCTCAAGTTCTTGAAAAACTGTGTTCAGACAAATGTATTATTGCATTTGCTAGCATTAAAGAGGTAAATGAAAACCTTAGGGATAAAGTCTTAACTGATGAAGTCAAATTTGAAAAGTTATTAAAAGAACTTAGAAACAAATTGGCTGAAAAAGACAAAGAAATCAGCAGTCTCAAAGAAGAGCAGAGCATAACCAAGACTCAACTCCAAACTATGGTAGAAAAATACCAAGTTTGTAAAAAGGAGTTGGAGTCCACCCAGATCACTTGTGAAAGATGGGTGGAATCTTGTAAAGGGTATGAGGTTATGCTTGATAAACAGCTTGAAAGCAATGTCAAGTTTGGTGTAGGATATAGAAAATATGATGATCTTGAAAACACTTCTGTCAAACAAGCTGGTTCAGCTGAAATATTACCAACTAACAAGAATGGCCAAGAGGTTAAAATAACCGACAAACTTGGTAACAAAATCACTTTGGAAAGATCTGTGGGGTCCTCAACCTTTGAGGAAATTGAGAAATACCAATTTAAACCCACATGGTCTGATGAGTGTGACATTCTTGAAAATTTCAAGCCCATGGATTTCACAACCATGGATGGTGTCACAGCTCCAAAGGCAAAGGTCATTCCTATCAAAGATATCCCAACAGTGGTTCAAAACTCTGTTGCTAAGGAGTCTAAGAAAAGGAAGAAAAGAGAAAAGATCAAAAACCTGTTTTGAGATTTTTATGAAAAGAGAAACCATCTAACAAAAGACTGTTTTCATCTAAAAGCATATGATCTAAACATACCTGCTGAAAGTTGCACCATCTGTGGTAAAACAAACCACAAAACTCAAGCATGTGTGTATCTCAAAAACTTTGATGTAAAAAGTATGAATACACTGCTAAAACATCCTTGAGTCCATCAACATCATCTGTCAAATTCACCAAGAATCAACCACTGTTTGTGCCAGTCCAAACAGCTGAATCAAACATCTGTCCAAAGAGATGTTCAAGTGACTGATGCACCCCCTGCCAACCAATTCAGAAGAGGCAAGGGACAATCATCTTACCAAAGGATTCCACATGTTAAAGAGACCTACAAAAGGCCCTCTAAACCAAGAGTGAACAGGCATCCTTTTGGTTATCAGCAGGTGATTGGTCAAGAACCCCAACAATGGTTAGAGAAAAACAGTCCTAAAACTGTCCAAACCCCTGACCTAACCACTGTCTATCCATCTGAACTCATCCCAGACACTGTTGAGACCCCATCCAAAGCCTTATTGGCTTTGGAGACCCTAATGAACTAATCCTTTTACTTCATGTGCAGGGAGCTTCTGCATGCTTAGATAGCCTTTGGTATGTAGATAGTGGAGGCTCCAGGCACATGACAGGATGTAAAGCCCTACTCAAAGATTTCAAAATCCATGGAGGGGGTGATATATCCATTGGTAATAATAGTAAAGGGAAAGTTCTGGGGTCTGGTACAGTACAGTTTGGTAATGTAAAATTTGAAAATGTCAATCTGATAGACAATCTAAAATTCAACCTTCTGAGTGTTTCACAAATGAGTGATAAGGGGTATGGATCATTCTTCACAAAGGAGTGTTGTAGGATTGTTGGACCAGAAATGGTTGTAAAGATTGAAGCAATAAAAAAACTGGAAAAACAAAACTTGTTGCTCAAAGAAGTGGCAATGTTTATGTGGTGGATATGTCAAAAGAGAGCCCAAGAACTGATGCCTGTCTGTTCTCAGCTGCATCAAACAAAGAGACAGAATTATGGCACAGGAGATTGGGGCACACAAATCTCAAGACAATCACTGCCATTTCAAAACAGGGTTTAGTAAGAGGTTTACCTCAAAAACTGTTCACCTATCCTGAGCAATGTGTTTCCTACCTAAAAGGAAAACAACATAAAAGCTCCTACAAATCAATTGATGAGTCCAAAATAACCAAATGTTTGCAAATGCTTCATATGGATTTGTTTGGCCCAGTTAAAGTCATGAGTCTTAAGAAAAAGAGGTATTGTTTGGTTATTGTTGATGACTTTTCTAGGTTTACATGGACTTACTTTTTACACTCAAAAGATGAGACTGCAGGCATTCTGCAAGACTTTGTGAAACAGGTTGAAAAGCAGTTTGACCTTCCAGTAAAAATCTTCAGAAGTGACAATGGCACAGAGTTCAGGAACAAGGAGTTGGATGATTTCTGTGTGTCAAAAGGAATTGTGAGGCAATACAGCATTCCAAGAACACCAGAACAAAATGGGGTTGTTGAAAGAAAGAACAGAACTTTGATTGAGGCTGCCAGAACCATGCTTGCTGATTCAGGTTTGCCATTAACTTTTTGGGCAGAGGCAGTAAACACTGCTTGCTATGTCCAAAACAGAGTTTTAATCAACCCCAGGCATCAAAAGACTGCCTATGAACTGTTGTATAAAATAAAGCAATCGATTTCATATTTCAAAGTTTTTGCCTGCCCATGCTTCATTTTAAACTTAAAAGATTCTATCTCAAAGTTTGCAGCAAAAATTGATTGTGGTTATCATCTGGGATACTCAACCACTGCTAAGGCCTACAAAGTGTTTAACTCAAGGACCAAAACAGTGGAAGAGACTTTGAATGTAAAGTTCAATGAACTTTCATCAATGAAAATCCCAGCAAACCCTGCAGAATTGTTTGATCTTGATAAATTTACTTTTGAAAATACTGTTGTCAAGACTAACATTGCAGATCCATCAGAGGATTCAACACCAGACTATGGGTATGAAATCATCATTCCTCAACAAAGGTCTGTCAAAATAGGTTGAGCAGCAGATGTTCAAAACAGCTGTCAAAGCTCAACCACTTCTACCTCAACAGTTATTGACCAAAGTAGCCCTTTAACCCCTGCTTCTACATCATCAAACACTGTTGACAAAAGTCCTCAAACAGTGGATCAAAGTCAGCATGTGTCCACACCATTGCCTCCCATTCCACCACCTTTTGAAGCCACTGCTGGATCATCAAAGTCACCAGCAGTGGTTAGCTCAGATGATTCACATCTGCAGCCCTCCCCACTCAATGCCATTGTTCCATACCAATGAGATCTTATCTTCTTGAAATCTCATCCACCAGACCAAATTATTGGCAACATTAATGAAGGGGTGCTCACAAGAAGTCAATCCCAAAACATTTGTCTTTTTGCTGGCTTTCTATCTCTCCATCAGCCAGTCAAGTACCAAGAGGCACTAAAAGACAACAGCTAGGTAGAGGCCATGCAAGAGGAGCTCCAACAATTTAGAAGACAACAAGTTTGGGAGCTTGTACCATTGCCAGAGGGTGTAAGTCCTATTGGCACAAAATGGGTCTTCAAAAATAAAACTGATGAAAGGGGTATTGTTGTCAAGAATAAAGACAGGCTTGTGGTTCAAGGTTTCAGACAAGAAGAGGGCATTGACTATGATGAAACATTTGTCCCTGTAGCAAGACTTGAAGCTATCAGATTATTTCTGGCCTTTACCGTCAACCACAACATCAAGGTGTACCAAATGGATATCAAATCTGCATTCCTCTATGGTAAGATTCAAGAGGAGGTTTATGTTTGTCAACCTCCAGGCTTTGAGGATCCATTTAATCCAGATCATTACTACAAGCTGCATAAAGCTTTGTATGGCCTGAAACAAGCACCAAGGGCCTGGTATGAAACTCTTTCCACCTTTCTAATTTCCATTGGTTTCACAAGAGGTAAGATTGACAAAACATTGTTTCTAAAATGGAGAGGAAAGGATTTGATGATTGTCCAGATTTATGTGGATGACATCATCTTTGGAAGCACATGTAATAAAATGTGTGAAGAGTTTAGGCAACTCATGACAGCTGAGTTTGAAATGAGTGCAATGGATGAACTCCAGTGCTTTCTTGGTCTCCAAGTAAGGCAGCTGCAAAATGGCACTTTTATCCATCAAGGCAAATATGCCAAAGAACTTTTAAAGAAATTTGAGATGGATGATTGTAAGCCATGTAGTACACCCATTGCAACCAATAAAGTAGTCATGTCTGATGAGAAGGATGATTTGGTTGATCAAACTTTATATAGAAGCATGATTGGGTCTTTATTATACCTAACTGCATCCAGGCCAGACATCATGTTTGCTACCTGTGTTTGTGCTAGATCCCAATCAGCCCCTAGAAAGTCAAACCTTATTGCTGTAAAAAGGATATTCAGATACCTAAAAGGTGCTCCCACACTTGGTATCTGGTATCCAGCTGATGGTAAAATTGAGCTTTCAGGTTTCTCAGATAGTGACTTTGCTGGATGTGGCAAGACAAGGAAGTCCACTTCAGGAGGGTGCCAATTCCTAGGCAGTTGTTTAGTGTCTTGGCAAAGCAAAAAGCAAGCAGCTGTTTCCACGTCCACTGCTGAGGCAGAGTATATAGCTGCTGCAAGCTGTACAGCCCAACTACTCTGGCTTCAAAACCAGTTGCTTGATTTTGGTATCACTGCCTTAAAGACACCACTCATGTTGGATAGCCAGGCAGCAGAAAATATCATCAAAAATCTAGTTTCCCACTCAACCACCAAGCACATCAACATCAGACATCACTTTGTGAGGGATTGCTATGAAAAAGGTTTGATTTCCCTGCACCATGTTCCAACTAAGGATCAGTTGGCAGATGTGCTAACCAAAGCATTAGACACATCCACCTTTGAAAGCTTGATCTCTAGGATTGGCATGCTAAACATGGAATAACAGGCAAAATCCTGTTTTTTCTATGAATAAAAGCATTAAAATGTTTTCAGAAAATCAAAATCCATCCTTAAAAATAGCTAAAAATGAATTTTTCATTAAAATCCTTAAAAGTCTGCCATATCCACTGCTTTGTTCAAAGGTCTGTTCCACTGAAAAAACTTTCCACTGCTGAAAGTCAACCCCTGTTCTCTCACTTCTTGATAAGCACTGTTGTTTAAAATCAGTGTTTTATCCACTGATGTGCTATCCACTGATAGTAAAAATCACCCACTGCCTTCATTTCTACCTTACAACCACTGGTCTTGTTCCAACAGTGGTCTTCATAAAAGACAAATTGTCCTTCATTTCATCAGGGGTTGGCACGTGGACAATACATAGCGGTCAGATCTTTTGTAACCACTTCCACGTCAGCGTTCACGTTTTTTCTATAAAACCCCCTTCAAAACCCCAAATAGGGTTTTACTGTCGAATTGAATTCTTAAAAATTCCTTTCTAAAAGCAGTTTTCATCTCATTTCCTCAAATTTCTTCACAAACTTCTTCGATCATCTTCTCCAAAATGACAAAATCAAAGTCATCTACCACACCCACTTCAAAATCTTCTCGTAAAAAGGCCGCTCAAACGGCTACACCCATCGAAATCCCATACAAAGCACCACACAATTATCTGGGTCTTCTTACAAAACCAGGCACCACAGATGCTTTCGATTCCCTCATTGACATCATGTCTGCATCAAAGTACAAAACTTTGTTAACAGCAGATGCTCCAATTTACTTAGACACTCAAAGAGAGTTTTGGAAGATTATTACCCTTGACAAACAAGGAGAGAATGTCATAGCCATTAACTCTTCTCTAATGGGTAAACCTGTCAAAATCACACCACAATCCATCTCAGAAGTCTTTGAACTCAATGATCAGCAAGGTAAAACTTCTTTTCCCAAAAATGAGTTAAAAATTGATTTCCTTGAAAGGGGGTATGCAGAACAAATTAAAAAGGATACCTTACAAAAAGGTAATTTTCCACCTGCAACAAGATTTCTGTTCCATACCCTGCTTATGTGTGTTTCAAACAAAACCACTTCTTTTAATGAGATACCATTAAAAATTCAAAACCTGGGATATACTATTCTTCAAGATGAAAATTTTAATTACTCCCAGGAAATCTTTAATGATTTGGTTAAAAATGTTGATAAAAAGCCATTCTTTCTTTTTCCAAGATTTCTAAGCTATTATTTTGAAAAGAAATTTGGTAAGGATGATGCTTATGAAATAAAACAAGGTGCATCTTTTCAAATAAACAGCTTAACTGCTGAAACCTTTACAAGAATGTCAACACCTTGCAAAACACAAGCAGAGGTGCCTGAGCAGACTTTAGTAGCTACCACTGCTCCTCAGGTATCTGCTGCTGAGCCCACTGCTCAAGGTGATCATAGCAGCAAAACAACTGCTTTGAAACCCACATCTACAATCACCAAAAGGCCAAAACAAAAGAAATCTCAAAAGCCCCCCAAACCTACCAAAAAGACAACTCTGGAGGATGAGATACCAGAGCAACCGCCAGTGACAGCACAAAAGTCACAAGAAACCACTGTTGCTACTTCCTCACAGCAGTTGGTAGAAATATCTCAACCCATGCCTGAAACTCCTCCTGCTTCTTCTAAAAAAGAACGGGTTATACAAATAGGGACACCACAATATGATGCTCTGGAATCACTTGCTTCCATCATCCACAGCCCAATGCCCGGGGCCAATTCTCTTTTTACACCCAACCTCACATCCACAATTCCCCCACCAACTAAATTATTGTTGGATGCTATAGATCTGAACCAGGCACAAACCAGTCCTTCTCACTCACCCATCAATGAGAACTTACTTCATCAAACGACTGGGTCTGATGTATCAATCATAGCTAACCCACCAACAAGACCTGAGGAGGTTACACCCCTTGAGTTACAAGTAACTCCTGGTGGTAATCCAAGTGAAGCAGCCACTACAAGTGCTGAACCCATTGGTTTGCATTTGGACAGTGGTTATATCAATAAGACTTCCTTGGAGGCAATTCCTTCTATAGCACCTCTGATAACCACCAGTAATTTTGTTTTAACCACTGGTACCATCAAAAGGTTATCAAGTGTTGAAGGAAGAAGTCCCCAGTACCAAGAAAAAGGGGCATCAGTGGATGACTTTTGGAATACAATTCCTAAGTCAACCACTGTTACAACCACTGTTAGTGGGAAATCAGATGATCCCATTAAATTAGGTGATGGTTTAAAGTACCTAAAATTGACGGATAAAGTTGAAAAACTGGATACCTCTGTTGCAGAAATAAAAGCAATGCTGCAACAGTTGTTGAAAGATCAAAAGGTGCAACCCACTGCTATCCCAACTCAAGCACCTGCTCCACCACAAGCACCTGCTGCAAATGAGTTATGGAGTTTATTTCAACCCCTGCTCCAACAACAAAGACAAACTGCTGCTCAGTTTCATGCAATACATGTACAAGAGCTGAGAAACATAATGGAGTCCAGGTTTAGAAACACCCAAGCAGACCTCAGGCTATAAAGGCCCAAGCAGACATCCAGGTTTAGAAACAACCCACTGTTCTTTTCATTGATCAAGTACCCCCAGATAATGCCAAAAAGGGGGAGAAAATCAAGGAGTGGAAGAAGGGAATAGATGATGGTCTGTATATTGAACCAGAAAAAGATGCAATGACTAAAAAGATTCCCTTGCCAGATGGTAGCAAAAAGATTGATGTTACCACAAATGCACTTGCTGAAGCAAAAGCAAGTGTAAAAAGGGACAAAGAGGCAAAGGATATGTCCAGGTGGAATGAGGAGAAAAGAGCTTATATGGAGCTGAATGCGCAGGGTTGTTCTGAGCCAAAGGATATTAAAAATCCTGAGCTAAAAAGAAATCTCACTAGAAAAGTGAGGGAACCCAAATCCATACCATCCAGACTCACAAAGCATACTCCCAAACCACCGTCCAAAAGCCCCCAACATCAATCTTCCACTCAAACAGCTATTATAACTCCTGCTGTATCAACAATTGCTGGTACTTCAGTAGTTTCAACATCTGCTATCACTTCAACACACACCACAACCACTGCCTTATCACCACCACCAAAAATCATCTCACCACCAAAACCACCATCACCTCCTGCCAAAAAGCAGAAGACATCAGATGTTACAACATCTGTTGTAATGACAACAGTGGTTGAAACACCAGTTGTTTCAACAACTGTTAGTCAGCCACCTTCTACCACTCAAAAAACCACCACTGATCCACCCAAAACATCATCAGCCTCTCCTATAATAAAAAGGAGAAGGATTTTTATACCTGATGATGATTCTCCATCACCACCACCAACATCCTCATAATCTCTTTCACTTGTTACCATACCAAACCCTGTTCCTCTCTCATCAGCTCAAGTACAACAACCAATCCTTGTCATTACTCCTGCAGGTGTCCAATATCCTCTAGAACTCACAACAGTCAGGGAAGAAATCAAATCCTTCTACTATGAAGATGATCCTGCTAAAAGGAAGTTGCCATCAGTTGAAGGATATCCTAGGCCTAACAATATTGAAGAATATTTGAAAGTTAAGGCTCAACAGGCAAAGGATATCTCCAAAAGAAGCTCTCAAGGGAAAACTGACAAAAAAATTCAAAGGCATTATCAATTTCTATTCACTCAAGTCAGATCCTTAGAGTAGTTTGCAAAAAATGTTTGTCAGCAAATCTCAGAGAGAGCAGATGAAACTTTGAGAAAAGACTACATTGAAAGCATCATGGCTTCCAAGAAGTATAAGGGGGAAAATATATGTACACAGAGTGGACCATTCCTGAGCTTGAAAAAGAAGCAACTAGGATTCAAGAAATGATTAAGAATAAGGTCAAACACACTCCTCCTGATTGGGCAAAGTACAAGAAGAATGTACCTGACAAAAAGGTAGAGCTGAGGAGAATGAAAGAGGAATTAATTGCTGCTGATTATGGGTCTGAAAATCAAGTGATGAGATGGAGAGAAGACAAAGTTAGGACCACCTACAAAAGGTTGGAGGAACTAAGGAAGAAAGATCCTAATGTTCCACAAAAACCTGACTACCCTGAAGCAGAGGTTTCAACAAGACCACCAAAGCTGCAAATCAGGAGATCCACTGCTCCAACTGGTGTTGTCATCTATAAAAGAAGACAACAACAGTTGGATACTAAAACAGTGGCAGAATTAATGGCAGGAGATGAGCTTGTAAAAGAGGGCATTAAGAAGACGATAGCTGAAACTCTTGGCTTAAACCAACCTGCAAGCACTGCTCAAACAGTCATCACAAGGCCAGCATCACCAAACTCCTCATCTAATAAAAATCTCCCAAGAAACCCACCAGACTCAAAAGTACTAAAGTGGAAAACTGACAAACAGACCCATGTACTGACAGTGTTCAAGTCTAGTGGAGAAGTGAAGAAAATAACAGGGAACAAGCACTTGGCCTAAGTCTTGAAGATTTGCAGGATCTCCTTGATCTTCCACTGTGCAGGGATGATGATGACACAGATGCCTTAGCTTTTGAGTTACAACTCAAAGGGCAAATAAGGGAACTGTTGATGAGGCAATAAAAATCTACCAATAATGAAGGGTTTTGGCATTATCTGTTCCAGGGGGAGATTGTTGGGATTGAACCCTATCAGAGGAACATATAATTAAAGCCAAAGCTAGATCAGGGCAGTGGATCCAGAATAAGCAGATGTTGTGTATACAAGTCTCTCCCCTTGAAAGTGGTTTCAACATCTGCTGACCTCCTATCTACTGATCGGTATAACTGCTGACCTACAACTGCTGATCAAGTCAAAGACTGATAAAGACTAAAGCCCTGCTGATCAATCTACTGCCTTGAGTCAAGCACTGCTGGGTTATATCAAGTGCTGCTGGGTTCACATCAGTGGAAGGATTTAGCAGTAGTTTAGTTAGTCTTTATGTAATGAATTGTAATAACAGTAGTTAGCATAGCAGTACTTGTATAGATCAGAGGTTAGAGTTTGTTAGGAGGTTAGATGTCACTTTCATGGTGATGTCAGCTAAGATGCCATAGTGGTTTGTCCATGCCTATAAATAGAACAGTACCCTGTATTGTTCTATTAGCTCTTCACCATCTTTCTTCCTGTACGAACAAATCATTGTGAGCTCAGGCTGAGGGGGAGTTTTGTTACATACATGCAAGTGTAATCGGTGTTTGGAATAAATTTAAGCATTCGGTTCATTGTTGAAAATGTGTGTTGAAAGCAATTCTCCTGTTTGATTGTGAAAAGTTTGTTTCCATTAATTTCCGCTGCACATCACTTTCATTGATCATCTTAATTCAAACATAAGACACAATCAAAACCAAACTTAGATCCTAACAAACGGGTTCACCACTAGCTACTTCTATTGTCAAGGGCTTTCCTAGTTTTGTTCTAGTCATGGAAAGCAGAGGCTCAAAAGCTAAGAATACAAAACTTTTATCGGCACCCAAATCAAAAAGAACAGAAACAGGTTGGTTGTTAACAAGGAACGTACCGTTCACCACTTCGTTATCTGCACGTGCCTCATTTGTTTTCATATTAAAGACTCGTCCACGAGCCTGGTTTGCATTTGCCAACTTCGGGCAATTGTTCTTGTAGTGGGTCAGGTCCCCACAATTGTAGCAAGAACCAGGTGGGTAGTGAGGTCGTGCAGGTTGTTAAGCAGGGTTTTGAGCTGCTTGATTAGGTGCAGGAACGAAATGACAAGTGTTGGCAAGATGACCTGATTTTCTACGTTAGTACAAATGCGGCACTGTACATGTGGTTGATGGTGGATGTTACACTTGTTGCACAAAGGTGCATTGCCAGCATATTGCTTCTTAGCTGGTGGTTGTGCAGGCTGATTTGGAGAGTCTGGTTAGTATGTGCCACCACAGCGAAGTTCTTGGAAGCCTTACGCTTTCTCGACTTCTTAGAAGACTCAACTTTCTTACCCTTTTGTTCCTTGTTCTTGCCAGGCGGTTTCTTGTCACCCTTCCTGTGGAGTTTACCTTTCTTGACTTGAGAGTCAGTCAAGGTAGCAGCTAGCTCAATGGCCTGTCGGACAGTAGTAGGGTTCCTACCAGTGACAATATCCTGAACAGGATCTGGTAAACCGTCAATGTATTTCTCAATTACCTTATCCAAAGGCGTGACCATCGTTGGGCATAGCAAGCTTAACTCCTCGTATCCGTCGGTATAAGCACGGTGTTCACCGCTGTCTTGTTTTAGGTCATGGAACTCATTCTCAAGCGCCCTCAGTTCATGTCGAGGGCAGAAATCTTTAATCATAAGAGCCCTGAGTTCCTCCCAAGTCCGACCCATTGCAATATCAGCACCTCAATCTCTCATCACTCCGTTCCACCACGTGAGCGCCCTCATTTGAAACACACTAGAAGCAAACTCGACTTTACGATTGTCAGGAAACTGAACATGGCAAAAAGTACTCTAAAGACTCTCGAACCACTATAGGAGACTAGTTGCTCCTTCAGAACCACTAAACTTGAGCGGTTTAGCCGAATTAAACTGTTTAAAGTTGCAAGGAGCAGTTTCATTATTGTTATCGTTGGCTTGGTTAATTTAAGTAATGAGATTAGGTAGTATAGCAGTCATCTGCTGAGCTATGATAGTTGCCAGTTCGGCGTCAGGTTGTTGTACGTTTCGTCGAGGAGGCATTCTAAAAGTGGAAAATACGAGAGAAAACGAGTGAGATGATATGATGAATAATCAAAATGATATGTCATTAATATCGACAAAATTTAAGGATGGTGGTCAATTGCTCGTTACTCCAAACAAACAAACAAATGAACGACACACGGTGACTAATCAAAGTAAATGGGTCATAATAATGTATCGTGAAGACATGCTTTAGCCTATAAGTGGACACTCACCCCAAGAGTTCCTAGGTAAGAGTGACTGGTCCGATACTGCGGATTTGTATGAACACTCTAGCCTAGACAGAAAACTCGAGGTACAAGCACCCACCCTTCCAGATTGCACGTGTTCACATTAATTAGACCCAAACTTTGATGAGATTTTGAAAACTTTGAAGGCTCAAGGCGAAAAACAAATCATCCAAAATAGATTATTGATTTCAAAATCGTTTTGGAGATTTGTGTACATGTTTTGGTAATCACCTAAGGATAGGTGATGTTTTATTGTTTTAAGATCTAAACACAAGATAACTTATGTTAGGGTCCTAGAAAGGTTATAGTCTAGGTCAAAGCATTACTAATAACCTAATTCCCTGTAACCATGAGCTCTGATACCAACTCTTCTGTCACACCCCGACCGCGTAAAACAACAAACTACGGCGGAAACGTCGGGGAGTCGAGTAACAAAATTATGGTTTCATAACACATGGTAATTAAAGTTTGGTTTTATTAGGAGTAAAGCTTACATTGTCTTGATTTAAACTACAAACATAACATAAATTAAATTGTCTTGCTTGATTTTAAGTCAGTAAGGCCCAAGTCCGCCTAAGTGTAGCATGATCATCATCAAACATTAGCTCCTGAAGCACATGTGAAAATAGGTACTTTAGCATAAAAATGCCTATGAGATACATAGGTTTTGTTGATGAGAATTCATGACTTGTAAGTTAAAAGAAGTGTTTAACGAAAAGTAGTCATGAACCTTATAAAATGTTTTCTTTTATAAAATCATGTGAAAATCAATATGAAAATCAGATGATATAAAAGAAATAATGCATAGTTAAATAAATAACTAATGCAAATGAATTGTATAAAATA
Source organism: Helianthus tuberosus (assembly GCA_030545235.1). Taxonomy (NCBI): domain Eukaryota; kingdom Viridiplantae; phylum Streptophyta; class Magnoliopsida; order Asterales; family Asteraceae; genus Helianthus; species Helianthus tuberosus. The sequence continues at coordinate 110,294,582 of CM060383.1, forward strand.
TGTCTTGTCTTAAAATAAAATATCATGTCTTGTGTAAAAGATATCGTTTTTGTATAAAAATGTCATGTCTTGTCCTTGTCGAAGTGGTTTAGATAACACTACGATATGTAATATAATAAAAGCACTTATATATAGGAAGTACCAGCTGCGTATCCACCATGCTTTTATCATACTACACATGTCTCGTTATTTAAATCACTTATCAATAAACCATCAAATAAATGTCTTGTCATAACCAATGTCAAATGTCTTGTATAAACAATGTCTTGTGTAACAATGTCAAGTATAAACCATGTCTTGTATAACAAATGTCTTGTATGGCAAGTAAAAAGTCTTTACTCAAACCACAAGTAATAATGTCATGTATAACCAAATGTCTTGTGTAACCAAATGTCATGTACAAAAAAATGTCTTTGAATAAACAAAAGTTTATATCAAAAGTTATGTTTTGAAAACCATTGCTTTTATCGATATGAACATTTATGTGGTTTTGTATATCGCATACATTCAAACCTTGAGACTGTCGGATAAACCCTTATCAAGTCAAACATTTATCAAAAATGTATTCGGATTCTGTCATTCCCTACTTCTAAACAAACCTAGGAAGCAGGGAACGGGATTTGTCAAGTCCTATGGTACCATTACATACTACCGAGCGGCGTGATCAATGTTAATGAATGTATTATGTCCCGTTAAACATACCAAATGTCATAGTTAATGTAAGCATGTCATGTAAAATGTCTTTAAAACCATGTACTAAGTATGCTAAGTCAACATAAGAAGTAGAAATGTCCATAAAAAACAATGTGCTAGATATGCTAAGTCAACATATGTAGCAAAAGTATGTCTGAAATCAATGTGCTCATATGCTAAGTCAACATATGCCGCAAAATGTAATGTAAATCAATGTGCTTGTATGCTAAGTCAACATATGCCGCAAAAGTATCCTTGAAAAATGTGCTAGCATGCTGATGCGTGTCGAGTGTGTTATGATTTTATCGATATTTTAAGCCCATTTTACACATTAGTCCAGTTTTAAATTTATAAAACACGATATTCCACTAACACTAAACACACACTTGGGCAAGTGCACCCATCGTGAGCGTAGTATAGCGTTGGTAAGATACCGAGGTCGTCCAAGGACACAAGAGCTTTTAGTACCGGTTTATCCTCAAAGTCTAATCAAACTAAAATTTTTGAGAAATGGTTTAAACATGAAAAATAAAAACTAAAAATGCTGAAATAAAAATAAAATAAAAACAGATAGACAAGATGAATCACTTGGATCCAACTCGCCTTTAATGTATCCTTTGATGATTTCCGCACTTTTGCACTTTTTAAGAGATTATCTTAGTTATAGTAGTAGGCCCCTCTTTTGAAGGTGACGTTACCCTCAACCCAGTGGTTTGAGTCAGCAGGGATACAATCCCAAAGGGTTGGAATATTGAAAGATAATTAATTAAGTTATTAATGCGAAAAGTGGTAGGCCCCTCTTTTGAAGGTGACGTTACTCTTGGCTAAGTGGTTTGAGTCAGCAGGGATACAATCCCAAGTAGCCGGTTTAATGTATTAATAGTACTTTACATATGAGGGGATCAAGCCATTCGCACCCCCGTCATCCAATACCAGTGGGTATTGAAGGAGGTCCTAGTAAGCTTGACCCAGGTCTTTGCAGAATCTATACACTGAATAAGGCAAGAACCTTACCAAACCATTCCCTTAACCCTTGACCAGGTAGCCAAAATATCTCTATATAGACCGTAGAGATATGAATGGTGAAAATCTTTTACATTATATAAACAGTAAAGTAATGCCAAGACACCACAGACAAATGATAAAGAAGTTTCACCTTCAACATAAGAAACTAGTTATTAAAGTCATTAATACAAAACCAAATAAAAAGTGCGAAAAGATTAAAAATCAAAAGTAATACATTAAAGACTTGTCTTCACCAAGTGATGTAAGAGACTTAGCCAAACATGGCCTTTGATTGACAAGAACTCTTACTATCAATCTTGGATCCCGAAACTACTACCCACACTCTAAGGTGGATGATGGTGGTGGATGTGGGTGTTGTAGTGGTGGCAAAGTGGGAGAGTGTTGTAGTGGTTTGCCAAGGGATGCCTTAGAAATAAACCAAGCACCCCTATTTATAGCCTGCATAGAAGCCCGGCCATGGCCCCATGTCCAGCGAACACGCCCCCGTGGTCATCCTTTTCTCTTCCTACATTAATTGCATTTGTCTGCATAGGGCTTGACACGGCTCGTGTCCATCGGGCACGGCCCCGTGTGTAGAAGCGTATCTGTATTACTAAGATTTTGCAAGATTCCACGAATCTTAGCGTTGACCATGCCCCGTGCTGAGCTGGGCACGCCCCCTATGGTGGGCGTAGAAGCTTCTACAGCTTTGTCCTTTCTACAGACATCTGACCACGCCCCCGTGTCCAGTGGGCACGGGCCGTGGTCAGCCTTCTGTTTCTTGTTTTTGCTCTTGGAGATGCTGTCGAGGGGTCGGGCATGTCACGTTTATTCCTTTTCTTTGTATTTATGTTGGTTTTTGCTGTATATTTGTTCCTTTTGCTCGTTTAAGCTCATTTGGTCCTGTAAATTCAAAAGGAAGACAAAAGCACACTTTTTCCAACATTAGTACTAAAAAGGGTTAGTTTTATGCCTCATTTGATATAATTTATATGTTGAATTTTACGCACATCAAATACCCCCACACTTGAATCTTTGCTTGTCCTCAAGCAAAACTCTTTATTATGTGGCTTACACACCCAAATGGAATGGGTAGAAGAGAAGTTTTGGGGCTTGTCTTTGAGTGTCGGGAATCCAAGATCTTTATTTGGTTTTATTTTTATACTATTTACAATCCTATTCGTTATGATTTATTTAGAATGTTTCATAAGAGAAATTACTTATTTGGGCACAACATGCCTCTTTAAAATTCCATTTATACACAAGTTCACATACCTCACGGGAGATCACTCAACACTCGGCCGAAGATGTATTTTTGTGAAACACTCGAGACCGGAATGGAACTTACTTCTACCATATGCTTGCCAAGCAATCAATCCTCTTCCTTTTTAACTATAAACATTCGTAAATATTAAGAGGACTTGGGAAAGGGTTAGGCTTGGGCTAAGGGTAGGTGGTTTTGGTTAGTGGTTAATAAAAAGGGCTAAAAGCGTAAAAAGCGTCGGTCGTCGTAAAACTTTTTGTTTTTCTGACTTTTATTCAAACTACACATTTTCAAACAAAGTTTCTTTGAGGAACTTGTTTGTTTATTGCTAGACTTTCATTTTTTTTTTATAGAAATGTCACAAGAAAACCGAGCTTTTTACTAAAATAAAGGGGTTGAAAAGAAAAATGTTTTGGTGGGTAAAGGTGTTTGTTTTGTGGGTTTAGAAATGAAAAGGTTTAGGCTCAAAGTCGTTAACTAGGGGGATTTTGGGTAGGTGATAAAGAAAATGAAAAATAATGGTGTTGAAAAGAAAATGGGTTAGTCCTAATGCCTCCATTATTTACTTACTTGGGATTAAGTTGGTAAGGACCGGGAATGTATCGTCGTGGCAAGTTCTAGAGTTGTAAGAACCAAGCGGCTATTCACACAAGAAACGAAAAATGAGCATTTAGTTTAAAGATGTATGCTTGTATGCTCAATCAGTGGCGGATCCAGCTCTGTTTTGTGGGTTCACATAAACCCACTCGGTTTGGAAAAACTAGTGAGAACTTTGTATAATTTGGGAAAAATAGTAAAAATCTACCAAAACGAACCCACTGAAAGAAGTTCTTGGATCCACCACTGTGCTCAATAAAGGCTCAAAACTCACTTTTTGTGGGAATGAGTTTATATTGTGATTAAGTATATATAATCAAATTTTAATTAAATTTGTCATGCCTTTTTCATAATTTTCTTATGTTGGTTTTTTTTATCACGACGCTGTCGGTTGTAAATTTGTAAAAATATAACCTTTTTAGAACTTGTTATTCCCAAATTAAACCAAGACAAGTAAAAAAATGAAAAATTTTTGTAAAAAAAATTGGGGTGATTAGCGGTTCCAATAGAGTTTTGTGTAAGGCTTGTTATTAGGACTTGCAAAATTCAAGGCTTTAGCATCCCCCCCCCCCCCCACACACACTTAAATTACACATTGTCCTTAATGTGTCCCAAAAATAAGTTTTTAGGTTGATTGAATGCGTAAAAAGGTGTTAAGAAACAAAATTTATGTTACTGGGTGTCTGGCCACGGCCCCGTGTTGGTCCGGGCACGGCCCCATGGTCAGATCGCCAGTACCAAAATTAAACAGAAGGCTGGGCACGGGGCGTGTTCAGTGAGCACGGCCCCTTGCCTACTTACCTGAACTGGGCATTTTCTGCAGAGCCTTGGGCACGGGGGCGTGTTGGGCTGAGCACGGCCCCGTGCTGAACTTGCTGTAATGCTGGAAAATTGTCGGGAGACTCTGTTTTTGTGCATGGGGTGTGGTTTATAAAGTTCCCTTGGTAACCTCCACCTTTTCGAGTTTATTCAACCATTACAACATCATCCAAATACCATTAAATAATTAGAAACCATCATTCATTAAAAACGACAAATACAAAGATCTTACAAATTGAAAATAAAGTTGCTAAAAGTAACAAACTACAAAGATCCTAAGATAGATAGGTCATAGAATGCAGGAAATCACTAAGGAGTTCTACCCTTATTGTAGGAATGACAAAATCCCGAAAATAACCTTCCGGTAATTAAGGGTTTTGTAGAACTCGGAACCGGGGGATGTCTTTTAAATGTCATTGAGCCATTCCTCTATCTCCCTAGGAAGAAAGAAGGCGGGCTCATTCTCCACAATGTCTTGTGGGGGAGGCGCAACGGCTACCGGAACCCCGTGTAGTATGTTTAGAGGAGGTTCCAGAGGCATGACATGCCACTCCGCTGGAATAATGACTTCCGGCACAACATTCCAACCTCTTTGTGCGATGATTGGCACCATGGGAGGAGAAGCAAGAATATTCAATCGTTGGTTCAAAAGATTGACTTCTTGAAGGTAACCCTCTAACCCCACCGACAAATGGTTAATACGGTCAGTTAAGGCTTCTTCTACTCCTGTCATCTCATCAATGGCTTCTCGCAAGGCATACACGTAGTTCACCAATGAGTCTTCCACCGATGTTCTTCTTCCCCTTCGATCATTCCTTGAGTGAGCTGAGGATGTTCCGCTGTTTCGGCTCGACATTCTAAGAAAACAAGTCGAAAAGTTCAATTTAATGAAACAGTAACTCCGGCCACGGCCCCGTGGCCACCATTCTGCAGATTTTTGAACTCAGGAATCTTATAGTTTTAAATTATTTTTCTTGTAAAACTTATTTTTGATAAGATTCCTTAGTTAAAAACCTAGCAAACATCACAATAAAGCTTAAAAACATGGAGGTTTTAAGCTTTAATGGAGGTTTTGAGGAGTTTTTGGAGAAGAAAACAAGAGACAAAAGTGGTAAAGACAAGATAGTTGTTGGGAACCTTCTTTAGAATATACCTTGTAGGGTATATGTGAAAATCCCAGTGGATCTTGGTTTTTGGAATGGGTCCAAATGTGCAGGAATCATGCTGACTTTATAGAAAACGACAGCACGCTGACCACGGCCCCGTGTTCAAACAAGACACTGACGCATTTTGTCTGTATTCTGAACACGGGACGTGTTGGCCTGGACACGCCTCCGTGGTCAATTTTTAGGCGGGCACGGGGCGTGTTGACCTGGACACGGCCCCGTGGCTAGAGAGTTTTTATGAAGTTTCGTCTTATTCTAAGGAATTTGTCCAGATCGGGCGATTCCTTACTGGACGGAACAACACCGAAGTGCCTGAGGTACCTTAGTTGCCCTAGCTTTAGACAAGAATACAAGAGATTATCGGAAAGGGTAAAACCTAAACTAAATATCGGTGGGCGAAATCAACCTTTATTCCCCTTATCCGGGCTCTCGTTAAAGAAGGTATGTGTCGAATCGCTCAGGTCTATGAACGCATCGGCAGAAACCGATGGAAAGTCCTTCATAACACCGAAGTGCCCGAGGTACCTTAGTTGCCCTAGCTTTAGACAAGAACACAATAGGTTATCGAAAAGGGTAAAACCTAAACTAAATATCGGTGGGCGAAATCAACCTTTATTCCCCTTATCCGGGCTCTCGTTAAAGAAGGTATGTGTCGAATCGCTCAGGTCTATGAACGCATCGGCAGAAACCGATGGAAAGTCCTTCATGGCGCCATCGACATAGGGACGACTATCGCTCAAGTCCTCACAAGAGTTAGAGGTGCTTTCGGTATCGACGATGTTGTTAGATTCTGAATGCGTCAATGATTCTCCTTGTTTATCGTCTTGAGATAAATAGCTTACATCCATCTCAAGTTCATTTAATACTTGGAGAATTATTTCATTGAGTTAACATAATTCTTCTAAAATCATGTCATCTAAAAGAAATGGTTGAGCGCACTCGGGGGAGAGATAGGGATCGTTTTTATTTTCGCCCATCTTAAGGTTACAGGGAAACGGTGGGTCTATATAGTGGGGAGTGTAATTTAAAAAGTAACATTTTAAATCTTTATGAGATCCACCACATATTTAACACCACGCACCATAAGAGGAGCGAAAGTAAAAATAATCAATATCACTCATGTTTGTGTCAGAAATTACCAACCGTCGGGATCTTACGGTTCTGTTTTCAGTAACTGAAGCTTGGGCATGTGGGCTTGTTCAGTGGGCACGGCCCCGTGTTCAGCTACTGTCTGACTTAAAACAGGATTGCCAGTAACAAAGATTGGGCACGGGGCGTGTTCAGCGGGCACGACCCCGTGCTGAAGTCTGCAGATGCTGAAAAATTAAGAAAAATCCTAAAAAAATAGAAAAATAAGAAAAATGATTAGGCCGATGATTCCTAACTTTCTTAAAATTCTTGTGTCCCCGTCAACGGTGCCAAAAACTTGATGCGTGTCGAGTGTGTTATGATTTTATCGATATTTTAAGCCCATTTTACACATTAGTCAAGTTTTAAATTTATAAAACACGATATTCAACTAACACTAAACACACACTTGGGCAAGTGCACCCATCGTGAGGGTAGTATAGCGTTGGTAAGATACCGAGGTCGTCCAAGGATACAAGAGCTTTTAGTACCGGTTTATCATCAACGTCTAATCAAACTAAAATTTTTGAGAAAAGGTTTAAACATGAAAAATAAAAACTAAAAATGCTGAAATAAAAATAAAATAAAAACAGATAGACAAGATGAATCACTTGGATCCGACTCGTCTTTAATGTATCCTTTGATGATTTCCGCACTTTTGCACTTTTTAAGAATTTATCTTAGTTATAGTAGTAGGCCCCTCTTTTGAAGGTGACGTTACCCTCAACCCAGTGGTTTGAGTCAGTAAGAATCCAATCCCAAAGGGTCGGAATATTGAAAGATAATTAATTAAGTTATTAATGCGAAAAGTGGTAGGCCCCTCTTTTGAAGGTGACATTACCCTTGGCTAAGTGGTTTGAGTCAGCAGGGATACAATCCCAAGTAGCCGGTTTAATTTATTAATAGTAGTTTACATATGAGGGGATCAAGCCATTCGCACCCCCGCCATCCAATACCAGTGGGTATTGAAGGAGGTCCTAGTAAGCTTGAATAGGGATGGGATTGGTACAGTACCCGTACCCGTACCAGTACCGAATTTGAACAAAACTAGGTACCAAATGCCATACCTAATATATAGGTACGGTACGGGTACGAGTACGGGTACTGGTACGGGTGTTTTTGGTACAGTACCCGCTTTGGTACCACTTTGTTTTTATTTAGTTTTTGAGCACTTGTACAAGTACTAAATAGGTAAAATTGACATGAGTACCAATATAGTACGAGTACCAAATAGGTAAAACTGGTATGAGTACCAATACGATACGGGTACCATATAGGTAAAATCAATACGAATACACTATATATACCATAATACGAAATAAAACATAATTAAGAAAACTTTTAAAGGTATACATAAAATTCGGTACCAATACCCGTTTTTACCCGTACCAATACCGAAAGTACCGAATACCAAAATCAATAAAACTGTGTACCGATACATGTACCAAATACCCAAAATCGGTACGGGTATGGGTACGGTACGGGTATTTGGGAAAAAAAAGCCCATCCCTAAGCTTGACCCAAGTCCTTACAGGATCTATACACTGAACAAGGCAGGAACCTTACCAAACCATTCCCTTAACCCCCGACCAGGTAGCTAACATATCTCTATATAGACCGTAGAGATATGAATGGTGTAAATCTTTTACTTTTTATAGACAGTAAAGTAATGCCAACACACCACGAACAAATGATAAAGAAGTTTCACCTTCAACATAAGAAACTAGTTATTAAAGTCATTAATACAAAACCAAATAAAAAGTGCGAAAAGATTAAAAATCAAAAGTAATACATTAAAGACTTGTCTTCACCAAGTAATGTAAGAGACTTAGCCAAACATGGCCTTTGATTAACAAGAACTCTTACTATCAATCTTGGATCCCGAGACAGCTACACACACTCTAAGGTGGATGATGGATGATGGTGGTGGATGTGGGTGTTGTAGTGGTGGTGGAGTGGTGGCAAAGTGGGGGAGAGGTGGTTTCCCAAGGGATGCCTTTAAAGTGAACCAAGCACCCCTATTTATAGCCTGCACAGAAGCCCGGTCAAGGCCCCATGTCCAGCGGACACGCCCCCGTGGCCATCCTTTTCTCTTACTTCATTAATTGCATATGTCTGCATAGGGCTCGACACGGCCCGTGTCTAGCGCGCACAGCCTCGTGTGCAGAAACGTATCTGTACTACCAAGATTTTGCAAGATTCTGTGAATCTTAGCGTTAAACACGCCCCGTGGTGGGCGTAGAAGCTTCTACAGCTTTTTCCTTTCTGCAGACATCTGACAACGCCCCCGTGTCCAGTTGGCACGGGCCGTGGTCAACCTTCTGTTTCTTGCTTTTGCTCTTGGAGATGCTGTCGAGGGGTCGGACATGTCACGTTTATTCCTTTTCGTTGTGTTTATGTTGGTTTTTGCTGTATATTTGTTCCTTTTGCTCGTTTAAGCTTATTTGGTCCTATAAATTCAAAAGGAAGACAAAAGCACACTTTTTCCAACATTAGTACTAAAAAAGGGTTAGTTTTATGCCTCATTTGATGTAATTTATATGTTGCATTTTACACGCATCACATGCTCAGTCAACATACATAGCAAAACATAATTGAAATCATGTACTATATCTGTACTAGATGAACATAGCATGTATATGTCATGAAAAGCATGAAAGTAACAATAGGCACAAGTGTTTCACCCCAAAATATTTGCAAAAAGTAAAAGAGGGGACTATGTACTCACTTCAGATTGCTTAATTATCTTGAAATAAAGAACAAATAAAGCTTGAAGGAATCAAGGAATCAAACGGCACCTAATATGGATAACTATGTTAATAATCGGGACACTAATCGGTGGATAGGATAGAATGAAGTTCTATAAATCAAATGAGTATTGGAACTCATATGGCATGATTTAATAAACTTAAAATTCTGATTAGAAGGTGATCCTAAGTGCTTTTGACCCGTTACGACTCGTTAAGGTAGTTTACGCTACTTTAACGTGTCGTTTGCGTAAAAGTATGGTCAGATGGTTATATATGTCATATGATAAGTCCTATATGCCCAAACATGTTTAAAAATGTTATTATATCAGTTTAGATGTCAAAAGTTTGATTACATAAGCTTAAAATGATTTTCTGCACAAAAAGGACATTTTGGTCATTTTTAATGGGCATATAAACAACTTAACAAATAACTAACCAAACTAAGTGACCAAAAGGTATAACCTCAGGAGGTTATTCCCTATACAACTATGGTCACAAAAAGGGTTTGGTCGGATCCTAATTATCGACCAAACGGGTCGGGTTTGAAAATCAAAGCGGTAATCAAGACCGCTCGACTTATAACCCTATATAAGCACTATATTAGAAGTGACGAGTTAAACATGTTAAAACATGTTTAACTTAGTTAGAAAACTGATTTGGTATCAAAAGAAAGTGTTCTGATACCCGAAAATAGTTCCGTCGTAAAATGCACATAATCGTGCATTTTGACCAAAACTTTGACTCGTCACTTCGACTAGTAAACGTGGTAATTAGTAGGTATAATCGCTAGGGATTATAACTATCGTGATTACGGTCACGTTGCAAATTTCAATTGAACTTTCTCTTGACCAATTAATGGTCAAAGCCGAAAGTCAAACACTGTTTGACTTTTAGCTTGAAATAGCTAAAAATAATAAACAAGACTAGTTTAACACTCACTTGTGTTCTAGGATGAAGAAAACTCAATTAGGAAGCCTCCAACAAAGTGGTAGCCTCCAAGTAGAGCAGGTGATGAAGAAAAGAATGAGTGAGCAAGTTAGAAGAATGAAATGGATGGGTATTTACTAATCTTGGAGCTACAAGATCTTGACAAGTGTTTTGTGTGGCCTCCAAGGAAGAACAAGATCATGCCAAGTGTGTGGACTAGCTTGTAAGCCTTGGAGAACATATAAATTTCCCACAATATTGCAAAACAATTGAAGGAAAACAAGTTGCAACAACTAGGAAGCTGTTTAGAAGGTTCTACTGTTGCTGGGGACTGTTTACGGATTGCATAGGGTCTGGTTTGAGGACCGTAAAGGTTGCAGCAAGGCAAAAGTTTCAGTTTTGATAGCTTTGGTCCCTGAACTTATTTTGTTGCGTTTTGGCACTTCTAACGCCCGTTAAGCCCATTTTTAAGCTCCATAAGGAAGTTAAAGTATATTGAACTTGAATTATGCTAAAAAATGTCATGGAAGTCAGTTCGTTCGGTTGTACCGTTGCGTTTTTCACTTAATTACGACGAGAGTTGTAACGGACGCGATAACGATCCGAATTACGTAACGAATGGCATTTTTGCATTCCCATCACTAAAATATAATATTTTAAAGATTACAAAAATTTTTGCATTTTGTCCCTGTGACCAAATAAGCATATGTTTGCCATACCGAACCCCTCAAAACTTATTTCTTAGTTATGTAAAGGGTATTTAGGGTATGTTTAGCTTATCTCACTGTTCTGGAGTGTACGTCGCTACGAGAATTGGCAGACTTTCGCAGTTTGTCACAAATAGTCCTTGTGATTTGAATAAACTTGTTTTTGCCATACCGAATCCTTCAAAACTTATTTCTTAGCTATGTAAAGGATATTTAGGGTATGTTTAGCTTATGTCACTGTTCCAGAGTGTATGTCACGTTAAACTAATTACATTTATGAAATAGTTTACGTATAACTTTCCAGAAAATGTTTAAGAGTTTGAAATCGAAAAAATCAAAACGTGCAAATGTCAAACATAAATAAACAAATCTTGAGATCAAAACACAATGTTTCATTGATAATTGAATTGTTCGAAGTTGTACAATGATTACACAAGAACATATGTCACAATTATGCTGGCGTATATATATATATATATATATATATAAAGATCTTTGTGACTTGAACGATTTTATTGGTGACCCTCATTATGTTATATCCGTTATCACACCCGTTTATATCTAATATATCTACGATTTGCGCTTCGTAACATATTTACATAAACGTGAACATATCATCAAATATCGTAATATACGTATTCCGTCAACTTGTATATTTTATCATTTTTATAGCATTTATACATGAAATAACTCATCAAGTTAACCTATGTATCATTTTCATGCTCGATAAATAAGTTGCATATTTACGTGACTTTAACGAAATTACCGTTTTAATCGTGCAAGTGTACATGCATAGTCTTAAACTAGGGACGGGAAAAATACCCGAGCCCAATGGGTATGCCCGAAACCCGACACAAATGGGACGGGTATACCCGATACCCGACGAGTATTGGGCCGGGTATGGGATTGTAAGCCCACCTACGGACCTCGAACAATCGAACAAGATCACTACCACGAACAACCGACTCACGCAGTGTGCGGAATCCACCACGTGATGCGAACCGTTGCGAATGTCATGATACAAAAGGTGTAGAAGAAGAGAGATGAGTGACATGTGAATCCACAAAGTATTCACAGATTACCAACACATAAAAGAACACACAGTAGCTAGGGTTTTGCTTCACACACTAGAGAGAAACTTGCATAGAATGATAAATCTCCAAAATTCGTATCTTGCATTCAATCGCTGAGTATAAATACAAGGATATAAATTCGGACACATAAGTCCTAACACCTACAACCTATCTGAATTTAACGAACATATTCGGACTTGACTAAACAACTCAAAAGACCATAAATTCGGACATTAAACTAGACAATGATTCCAAATTTGTTTATACAAATTCGGACATGGACATAATGCACAAATTCAGACTGAAGCAAACATTACAAGTTCGGAATACTTGCAAGACATAAACTATTCAACAATTACAATTAGACCCTAAAGAATGTTCATAAAGCAGAATCCAGCATTTATCATCAACAAGTGTACTTACAGGGATTAGTTTTAAAAACTTTCGCGGATATGGGTCGGGTACAGGATTAGGTGATACCCGATCTGAAACCACATGCCTGTTTACCCGAACTATATACCTGATCTTATACCCGAATTTTTCAATTTATATTTTTTTATTTTTCTTTAACTCTTGTCTATTAATGATTTATTTTTGTATGTTCATAATGTGAAAAAATAAATTTTCTTTTAATATATATATATATATAGGTAGAGGATCCTGTACAAAGTTCAACTTTTGTGAGAAGTGTGAGAAATAATTTGGGAATGACAAGTGTCCTTTATCTTAATCAATTCAAAAGGGTGTATTAGTAATTTTCCATTCTTATCAATTAATTGATTCCAAGATAACTGCCAAAAAATTGGCGATGGGATATTTTAGGGATTCTTTCGAATTTTAGTGTTTTATCAATTAATTTCATGTACGCATCATTCTTCATCAATTATAATTGTTTTAGTGTTTTATCATGAACATAGTTATATTTTTTTATATTTAGATGTATAGTGTCATATGGATGATCAATAGTGTTATATTATGTACAGGCATCTTAATTTCCTTTCATAGTGTTTTATACATTAACAGTGTTATATGTATAGTGTTTTATCCCTAATCAATAGTGTTATATACTGTACAGACATCTTAATTTCCTTTCATAGTGTTTTATCCCCAATCAATAGTGTTATATTCTTTACAGACATCTTAATTTCCTTTCATAGTGTTTTATCCCCAATCAATAGTGTTTTATACATTGAATTGTTTAGGGGTAAGTTTTTGTTTTAGTGTTTTTATTATTAACAGTGTTATTTTTTTTATATTTATATGTATAGTGTTTTATCCCCAATCAATAGTGTTATATTATGTACAGACATCTTAATTTCCTTTCATAGAGTTTTATCCCCAATCAATAGTGTTATATTCTGTACAGACATCTTAATTTTCTGGTTCATAGCGTTTTATGATTATTAACTGATTTAAATCAACAGATTATTGTTAATTAAACTGTATAGTGTCGTACAATAGCCAAGGAAATCGGATAATCAACTTTTAAAGGGAAGTCGCTAGTTTTTAGGAGAATAATGGGGGTTTTGGTTGTGTAGGATACGGTTACCATATTTGAAACATCCGAAATGACACTATTGCCCTTCAATTTTACATAAGGTCCTTCTAATTAAAACACAATTTACATTTTTATACCCTATTGATCTCAACCATTAGATCAAATATCTAATGGTTTAAAACACTTCTTACCCTTCTCACATTTTAAACACTTTTTACCATATCCCTACCCTATATATATATATATATATATATATACATATTTGCCAATAATATTTATATTTTGTGAAGTATATCTATATAAGTTACAAGTATTAGAAAGATATTATTAATTTATGATAAAACTTATATGTATGTAATGTACATTTTTAATCTTATAATAGTTATTGTATAAATATAAAATTATATAGTAATTATAATGGTAAAAAAAATGGATATGGAAATCCCAACGTATGTTTTTTAACAAACTAATGGATATACCTGATATCCGGCGGATAATTACCCGACGAGCATTGAATCAGGTATGAGACATGATTTTATAACTTGGTATGGGTATAAGATTATCAATACCCGACTCATTGCAATCCCTAGTTTAAACATGACATAGGTTAAAAAAAATGGGTGTTTTTGAAAAATGAATATCTTGGGTATGGCATCGATGTTTTCACTTTTCACACGTATGAGACGACGGGGAAAAGCTAGAGAGAGAAACATACCGAGAAGAGAGAGAGGAAGGAGAAGCGAGATAGGAAGATGACTGAGATCTCAAATCGGAGATCGTTAGGGTTTTTATTACTACTCTCCTTAATTTCTCTACAATTTCTCTCAGGTTCCTTTCTCAAATCCATTCATCTTCTTATCACTTTGATCTATGCACAAATCATCGTTGTCTGATGCTTAAATTCATGTAAACGTTTGTTAATCGGATGATATACATGTGTTTTGAACCTTTTAGTTATGTTTTCGGTGCTTTTATTTATGGATTTGCTTTGAGGTATGTGCAACTGTGCCCTGTTCTAAATTGTGATCTGATTTGTGTCCTAGGGTTAGTTTTGAGTTCTACTTTTCGTGTGTATGCGTTAGGAACAAGCTATGAATTGGTCATGATCTAAGTTGTTCTTATGAGTCTCCATGAGTGTAGGGTAGGTAAAAGTAAAGTAGAATGAAAGAGGAGCCAGTTGAAGCTTGCTTAGGTAGTCGATTTTGTATGGTGATCTGCCGGTATTTGTGTTAACCGAGGTTTTTAAGAACGTACTGATAGTTAGGTATGGAGAAGACTGTTATATAATCTTTTAGTTCTTCATCTGCAAGTAGTCTTGTGGTATTCCGGCAGAGACGATTTGTTCATTTACTGATTAAGATCTTTGTTGATATATTTTTTCATTTTGCAGTTTGTAGCTAATTGCATATGGTGATCTTCTTGGATTTGTGTTTACCAAGGTTTTAAACTTTTAAGAATCTACTGAAAAATAGCTATTCAGAAGACTATTATATATTCTTTTAGTTCTTCATCTGCAAGTAATTTTGTGGTATTCTGGCGTAGAAGATGAGATCATGTACTGATTAAGATCTTTGTCGATATATCTTTTTAATTTGCATCTTGTAGCCATTTTCATATGGTTTTCTGCTCATAACTCAGCTCAAATCTGAAGTCCCCAACTATTGCTGGTTGCTGACTTGGTTTGACTCACTAACCAAATAATCAAATATACTAAACTATAAAACAAACCCGGATATTAAGTTAAACTTTAAAACAAACCCGAATATTAAACTAAACTTTTTGCTGACCCAACGTATGTGCAAACATTCTTTTGTCTAATGGAGTCAAGTTACCGGATTGTAAAGTGGCCTTTTTTGGGCATGATAGTGAGTTACGATTGAGTTTCACTTATTTCTTGCCATTACTTATTGAGCCTATTGTTGCCTGTTAGCGCACTAAAATTTGACAGTTTCTTATACCTTTATATTTTCAGGCTTATCAGATGATTCAAAGTCTAAAAAAGAGACAAAAACTGATGCTCATTCTTCTTCAAGTGGCATGAGTGGATCTACACTACTTATATTATGCATCGCAGTGGTATCAGTTGTGGGTTTATCATTTTTCCTTTTCAAGCTATGGCAAAAGAAGAAACGCGAAGAACAGTATGCTCGTCTATTAAAGCTGTTTGAAGAAGATGATGAACTTGAGCTTGAACTTGGTCTTCGGGACTGAGCTGGTTAATATGATGGAGGTAGGTTTCTTACTAATATTTCTTAGCAAAATTTCCCATGTTGGCAGTGAAGAACTAAATTATAAAATAGTAATGTTAATGATTTTTATATCCTTTTTACGACCCTGCTGTTATGAATTAAATCCACTATTATTTCTTTTGGCACAGATGTAAATGGCAATTGTGGATCAGAAAGACGAGTTCTAGTCACCAATAGTAGAATATGGGCTGAAGATGTAGAGACGCCATGCCAGTGTCATACATGGTGAGGAGGTTTGAATCTTCTTACTGAAATTTGTATTGATATGACCTAGATACTAAACTTCCTTTTCCTTGACATATTCTTTATCATCGGGTCTGTTTTATAGGGAAAAAACGTTATTTTGTGTGAAATATTAAGATGTTGCAATATTGAAGTTGATAAAGGCTTGTAAATTTCATAGTATATTACATTGTCAGTTTGTCACCCAGTTCAGTAGTCTTACTTTCAGAGTTCTCTGTCCATACTTTCAGAGTTCTCTGTCCATAGGATATAGAGCAGCTTTGTATGCGAGGCATTAACCAAAAGCTGCATTTGTTTCCTATGTTTTACATATTAGCTGTTTTATCAAGTAAACTCTTTATAAACTGTTCGATCCCTTTGGTTGTTTTTACACATCACCTCCTACAAACCTCAATTTTGGCCTAGATGTGCATGAGGTGCCGCCTCAAGGCCCTAGTTAATCCTTGGCTGAACCTACAGTTTCTCTGAGGTCGCAAGTTATCTGCTTTGGTATCTTGTGTGAGCAACTAGGTTTTTTTTCCGTCACCCGAAAACTTATGGGCCCACCAATACCTAGTACTTGCTTTTTTTTTTTTTTTTTTTTTTTGACATTTATGTGTTAATTGATGTTCCTTGCAACCAATCAATTTTATACATGAACTTAAACATTAGAAAGGGAGTTGAGAACAAATTTACTTATACATCTTAGCTATGCATTTTGACAACATGTCTTGAAAATTACACGTGTTTGTTTAAAGCGTGTCATGCATGTAAGAACGAATAAACTTATACATATTCACTTTGCATTTTGATGGTATATGAATTGAAATAAATTACAAGTGTTTATCTGAAGTGTCTTTCATCTGTGAGATGACAGACGTGTGACTGGCCTCTCGACCACACATCAATGTCGAGGACTTTTTGCCCCTTGGCCTCAAAGATCTTTAAACCAAAGTTACAATCATTCGTCAACGTAACAACTTGTAACTTTGATTTAATGTTTTTTTTTATTTTCAAAATATTATATCTAGTCATAACTAGGAGAAGGAAACATCTGACGATCACTTTAGAATAGAAGTCTCCGAAGAACAATTCTACCTTGATCGATTAATGCCCGTCTAGTTTAGTTTCTAACTTCTAAAACCGCAATCTGTTACACTATATCTTGATCATGTCATGACTCAAGGCGCATCAAGAGTTGAACTTTTTTAGGCCATGTGTAGTCATAAAGCCCCTTTGGGGGCGTTATGCGACAAGTGGTGCGCTACGTCATACATGGGTTTTATGGGGCGTTACATCATTAGAGCGTGTAGTCATAATACCGCTCCCTATCATTACCTGATTATTAATTTTCATTTTTATTAATTAATTAAAAAAACACTTAACTATTTTTGATTGGTCAAAATTTTGAAACTCTCCTCCACGCCGCGATCAACATACAGCTCCCAACATTTTCTTCCTCTATGGCGCCGCCTGTTTCGGTGTGGCGGGCGCTATGGGGCGCCATGTCTAACAAAACTTCCTGGTTCGCGCCCCATTACACATGCACTGCACTTACTATACATTTATTTGTCATGAGACTACACCCTCAACCAGTTGGGATAAGAAAATAGTATGTATTTGTAGGAAGTAAGTTTACTTTTTATTAAAAATAATAATAAAATAAATAATAACGATACTCGTTATTTGTAGAAAATCACCTCATTTGCGATTTGAATGAAAGGTCTGAACCAAATTGCAATTGGTGCTTTGAAATTCTAGAAGAACTGACGTGTGGCATGAAGTAATGGAACTGATGTGAGCTCCCACATTGATAGAATGTAGGGGTATATTGACATTGCAAAGTTGGGTTCTCCACTAACCAATGATATGACAATTGACTACATCCTGATGTCATTGCCAATTCAATATGAAGAGTTCGTAAAGGATTATATTTGGAATGTCTATGGAAGAACAATAGCGGAGTTGTGAGAGATGCTAGTTGCTGCACAAGTCAAGATGGAATTGAAAGGAACATCCAATTTCAAATCTAAAAACCCAGGCAAGAAAAGAGCGTGAGTTTACAGTGGTGACCTCTGAAGTCGGATCTTCAGTAAGTGGCGGACCCAGAATTTTTTTTGCTGCGGGTGCGGAATATTTTTAAAGATTTTAAGCTCCTAGCTATATAAAAAAAATCGGTTCATAGCAGGTCAGATCGAGTCGGGTCATGTAAGACAAAAGAACATCAAACTAAAATTTATATAATCATCAAAAACACGTCAAACATCATTACAAACGTACTTAAAATTTTACCCTACAGGTTTTTATTTTTGAAATCTAACCAAAACATTATCTACATATACTAAATACTCCATAAGTTCATTACATTCTTACTCATGGTTCTTATCACATATAAACCACTCTATAAGTTCATAAAACAACACTAAAAACTTAAACAAAATAAACAATCATGTTCAAACATAGTTCATAATTTTGAATTTTATTTTCAAAGATCCAAGCCCTATTATTAAATGTTGATTACTTGTAACTTGTCATTTAAACAAACAAAACTATAAATAAAACAACAAAATTATTTAACTACAAGTCCATAACAACCAAAAAACATCAAAAAACATAAAAAGATCAAACCCTTATACATCTATATTTCTTCCTAATCATCACGTAAAACCAAAAAAAAAAAAAAAAAAAAAAAAAATTAATAAAGAAACCATACTAGTTCTATTTCTATATTCGGAGTTCTGGCGTAATATGAGTTGGTCTTGCCGGAATTTTGGTTTTTTCGGCAAAAAAGTCGTCCAATCATGAAGTGGCGTCAAGTCACTAGTAGTATTTTTTGGGGCGGGATTTGAATTTTAATTGGTGGATGGGTTTGGGTTATTTTATTTAGTTCAAATTTCTTTGGGTTGGGTTAACAAAAATAAATTTTAGATTTGGCTTTGATTGAGTTAAGTAATTAAGTGAATAAGTGGCAAAAGAATAATTTTATAAATTCATAATATTTTCTTTCTAAGTGGGGCGGGTGAAAATTTCCAAGGGGTACGGTCGAAATTTCCGGCGAAAAATAACACTAAAAAATATTTTTTCAAGGGGTGCGCCCGCATAAAGTAGCTTTTTGACATATTCATTGAATCCACAGAGGTCAACTTGCTACTTTACAATGTGGCAGAGCCTTATCGACAAGTTGGCTCATCCGAATTTCTGATGGCCTTCTTACCAGAATTCTTTTGAGATGATCATCAGAATTTATGATGATCAAAGTTTACCTGATTCTGATGATAATTACTAGATTTATCATCAGACTTATCAGAATGGTCTCTTCTGATCGTCATCTGATCTTTGTTGAAGATTTGTCTTTCTTTCTTCTCTTGTCCTGTTATCTTGTATTTACCTTTTTATTGATCTTCTTGACTTTATCTTCAGCATATGATCAGATTGATCATCTTTTTCTTCAATACTTACAAACGTTTCCTAACAAAAAGGACAAACAAGAAACCATTGAAAAAGAAAAGAGGAGAGATACAAGGGAAACAAACATGCAGATAACAGGGCAAAAGATTATTCAAAGAAAAAAAAAATTCAAGATAATCTAGGATCTTCAACAGAGGCTCCCAAAAGCACTGCATCATTAAAACCACCACCAGCTATCCAAACCACTGTCTCTACTACCCAAACATCTGTTGGCACTACAAAAGTAACAACAGATGTTACATCCACACTACCACCAACACAAAAGTCTCATAAAGGACTACTCATCAAAAGAAAACCATCCACAAAGTTTCCACAACCACCATAAAAAACACCAACACTTCAAACCAGATCCTAGAGAGCTAAATTCATTGTCCAAGATGATGATGAAGAAACTCCTAATGCATCACCTATCAAAACCACTACCACCACAACACTATCTATCATATCTCAACCATCTACCACAACCACCACTGCACTAACCATTACATCTCCGCCAACAAAACCACCATCAACCAAAGTTCCACTATCATCACACCCATTTATCACCTTACTAGATCCATTAGAGTTAGAAAATGTATCAAAAGATATACAATCTTTCTACTCTACAGCTGACACCAGCCAACTTACTTTTCAATCCCTTAAAAGGTATCCAAAGCCTTCCAATGTCAAAGAGTACTTGGAGCTAAATATCAAACAGGCTGAAAGGATTGCTACTGAAAGAAGCAAGGGAAAAAGTGATAAGGAGGCACAACAAATTCTATCTGAAGAATTCACAAAAGTAAATTGATTAGAAGATTTTGCAAAAGATGTCAGTCAAAAGGCTTCACAAGGACCAGTAAACAACCCTAAGCTCAGAAAAGCACTAAGGGAAGATTACTTGGATTTCATTATGAAAAATAATCCTTACACAGCCACAAGAGCCCAATTCACTAGATGGACTACAGAAGCCCTTCTATATGAAATCAGAAGTATTGAGAAGATAAAATTCAATCCAGATATCAAACCCACTCCTCCTAGTTGGAGAGTAGGCAAAAAGCTTGTTGGCCAAAAGGCTCTTGAACTCAGAAGAATGAAGGAGGAGATGGTAGCTGCCAAGTTTGGCTTAATGCAATCAATGGCCAGATGGGATGAGGCAACAATTAAAGAGAGTTACTAGAAAACTCGAAGCCTTGAGAGCTAAAGATCCCTTAGTCCCAAAAAGGCCAAAATATGAAGACTTTAATATATCCATCAGTTCTCTGGTTGACCCTTCAGAGCTTCCCACTGCAAAGAATGTCTCCTCAGCTATTAGAAGCTACCTCAAAAGGCAAAGAGAGATGTCTGCAGAAGATTTGAAAATATATGAAAATGAAATAAGAAAAGAAGAGATCAAAAATGAATTAATGTATGGGCATCCAGATGCCAACCAGAAGAACTGATTGGGCAAGTCTTGGGAAAACAATTTCCCTCACCTCATCCAATAAAATATGCCCCAAGAAATGTATCTAGCTTAAAAATTCTAAAGTGGTCATCCAACAAGACAAGCCATGAATTGACAATAGTCAGAGCTAATGGAGAAATGAAAAAAAGGCTTCAATGAATAGTGCCCCTAGCATGAAAATTGAAGATCTGCAAGACTTAATGAGTCTTCCACTTGAAAGGGATCCAGATGACTCTCTCTCTCTGAAAATTTTGAAAAGCAATTCAAAGCCCTAATTAGAGAGAAGTTGATAAGGAAAAAAGATTGATTTAATAAACATTTGTTTTGGCATCATCTTCTCTAAGGGTGTTAGACCTACAAAAGAACATATGATATTTAAAAGCCAAAACAAGACTAATTGATCAAGAAATAAACATCAGAAAGAACTAGAATCCTCCCAAAGATAGTGAATCTTGAACACTAATCAGAACATTTGTTGATGACATGCTAACATATGTTCAAGCCTTGGAAACCTGATGTGTGTAAAATGCAACATATAAATTACATCAAATAAGGCATAAAACTAACCCTTTTTTAGTACTAATGTTGGAAAAAGTGTGTTTTTGTCTTCCTTTTGAATTTACAGGGTCAAATGAGCTTAAACGAACAAAAGGAACAAAAATACAGCCAAAACCAACATAAATACAAAGAAAAGGAAGAAACGTGGCATGCCCGACCCCTCGACAACAACTCCCAAAGCAAAAACAAAAAGAAAGCTGAGCATGGGGCTGTGCCCAGCTAAGCATGGGGCTGTGCCCAGCCCGACACGGGGCGTGTTCAGCCCGACACGGGGCGTGCCCAGCTCAACACGGGGCCGTGTCCAGAATGGTCAGCCCTGGCACAAAAGACAAACCTGTAGAAGCTTCTATTGCCCACCACGGGGCCGTGTCCAGTGAACACGGGGGCGTGGCGAAAGTACAGCAGGCGCATTAATTGTAATTGCGAATTACAATTAATGAAGAGAGAGAATGTCAGACAAGCACGGGGGCGTGCCCAGCGGACACGGGGGCGTGTGGAGCTAATAAAGACAAACTGTATTTATGAAGAAAGAGAAAAGGGTGGACACGGGGCCGTGTCCAGCGGACACGGGGCCGTGTCCAGGCTTCTGTACAGGCTATAAATAGGAGTGCTTGGCTCAAGCTCAAACTATCCCTTGGCACACCACCTCTCTCACACTTCATCCACCACCCACCACCATCACAACACCATCATCCACCACCATCATCCATTGTCCATCATAGAGTGTGTGAGTCGTCTCGGGATCCAAGATTGATCGTAAGAGTTCTTGACAATCAAGGCCATGTTTGCCTAAGTCTCTTACATCACTTGGTGAAGACAAAGTGTCTAGTATAATACTTTTTATTTCTAATCTTTTGCACTTTTTATTTGGTTTTGTATTAATGACTTTAATAACTAGTTACTTATGTTGAAGGTGATCTTTCCTTATCGTTTGTCCGTGGTGTCTTGGCATTATTTTCCTGTCTATATAAAATAAAGGATTTTCACCATTCATATCTCCACGGTCTATATGGAGGTATGTTGGCTACCTGGTAGGGGGTTAAGGGAACGGTTTGGTAAAGGTCTTGCCATTGTTCAGCGTTTAGAGGTCCTGCAATGGACCTGGGTCAAATTTAGTAGGACCTCCTTCAATACTTCACGGTATTGGATGGCGGGGGTCCAAACTCTTTGATCCCCTCATAAGTTAACTACTATTAATACTATAACCCGGCTATTTAGGACTGTATCCCTGCTGACTCAGACTACTTAGCCGAGGGTAACGTCACCGCCAAAAGCGGGGCCTACCACAATACTGCATTAATAACTTAATTCATTATCTTCCAATAATCCACCCTTTTAGGATTGTATCCCTGCTGACTCAAACTACTGGGGTGAGGGTAACGTCGCCTTCAAAAGAGGGGCCTACTACAATAACTAAGATAATCTCTTAATTATGTGCAAAAGTGCGGAAATAATCAAAGGTTATACTAGATACGAGTCGGAACCAAGTGATTCATCTTGTCTATCTGTTTTTATTTTTATTTTTATTTTCAGCATTTTAGTTAGTTTTATTTTTCTTAGTTTAAAACATTTTTCTAAACTTTTATTTTAGTTAGACGTTGAGGATAAACCGGTACTAAAAGCTCTTGTGTCCTTGGACGACCTCGGTATCTTACCAACGCTATACTACACTCAACGATGGGTGCACTTGCCCATATGTGTGTTTAGTGTTAGTGAAATATCGTGTTTTATAAATTTAAAACTTGGCTAAAATAAGTGTTAAAAAGGGCTTAAAATATACACCTAAAATAAGTAACACTTCGCACGCATCAAGTTTTTGGCGCCGCTGCCGGGGACACAAGGATTTTAGGAAAGCTTAAAATCGACGGCCTAATCAGTTTTTCAAAACCTTTTCAAAACGGGCCCACATTTTTCTGCATTTTAGTTTAGTTTTGCATTTACAGTAGGTTGAACACGGGCCGTGCTCACTGAACACGCCCCGTGCTCAACGAAATCAGTAAATTTAATTAAAACGCCCAGATACAGATCCTGAACACGGGGCCGTGCTCACTGAACACGGGGCCGTGTCCAGCCTCTGTTTCCGCTTTTATTTTTGTTTTCTGATCTCGAGACTTAGTTGTGGTCTGCTGAGTGATTCTTATGGATCAATACTCAGGAGGTTACAACTACACCTATGAGGAGGATGATTATAGGGGTAATTATTGCACTAATTGTCGTAACGCACGATCGGTTCAAAATAATCGCTCATATCAACCATCCAATTCATACACCTACTATGAGGAGCCCAGGTACGAGCCATCAACTTCATACACATCCTATGAAGACCAAAGGTATGAACCTCCTCCCTCATACTCATATTTTGATGAACCAAGGTATGAGCCTTCATACTCATACTTTGAGGAACCAAGATATGAGCCACCACCTTCGTATGCTTATTATGAGGAACCATGGCGTGAACAACCCACCTCATATGAGTATTATGAAGAACAAAATTACGACCCTTATCCATCATATGCTTACAATGAAGAACAATGGTGTGAACCATCTACTTCATATGGGTATTATGAGGAACAAAGGGTCGAACAACCGGATTCAAGCTTAGAAAATACCGATTCTTTTTCTATAACCGAAGTGACCGATAGGATATTAGAACACATTAGAGTTATCGATCGATGTATAAAAGAAGCTCGCGCAAGGGAAGAGGAGTCCCGCGCAAGAGAAGAATTAAAAAGGGAAGAGATAACTGAAAGTGTTAAAATGGAAGAACAAATAAGTGAAAAACCGACACATGAGTTAAATAATGAAAAAGGTGAGTCCGACAACGTTAAAATTCAAGAAGAGTCTAATTTTGAAGAAATTAATCTCTTGTCACCTTCTTTTGAAAATCATTGTTTAGTACCCACTCATGCTAAGTTTTTAAAAGAGTTAAACACTAACACTAAAATTAACGAAACGGTAAGTGTTAAGTTAACTGATGATCAAACCTCACTAATAAAAGAAGACCCATTTGAAATTAACATTACACCGGTTCCATGTTTCTTTCAAAATTCGTTTATTAATAATGTCACAATCGATGAAGATCTTTGTGTTAACATAATGCCTAACTACATTTTCAAAAAATTAAGTATTAGTGATTTTTCTCCACTTCAAATACCCATTTTTCTATCCAATCGGAAAGTAATAAAATCAATCGGTATAGTTGAGGATGTATTGGTTCAAACAAATCAATTGGTAATCCCCACCGACTTTGTCATCCTCGATGACGCTCCTCTAGTGTTGGGACGACCATTTGTAAAAACTCACGAAGCTTTGAAAAACCGGAAGTACAACAATCTACCTCTTCAATTAGGGGCATTCAAAAAAAGTGTCGACCTTGAGCGATCAATGAAATATCCATTCGGCAATGATGACCCCCTAATTGAAGATGAGCCAGAACCACCTGATAAGGTGGGTCTAGCCAAGGACCCTTATAAACGTGGCGCACCACGGAGGCATTCCGCGGAACTATCCGTAGTTTAGTTTAGATTAACCTTTATGTTTTCTAGTTTAGTTTTTATTTTTCAGGAATAAAACACACTCGGGTTGGTGAAGGATGATAAGGGAAGCTTGAACCAACACCCCATACACAAAAACAGAGCCTCCCGACGATTTTTCTTCATTACAGCAAGTTCAGCACGGGGCCGTGCTCACCCCAACACGCCCCGTGCCCAAGGTTCTGTAGAAAATGCCCAGTTCAGGTACCTGGACACGGGGCCGTGCTCACTGGACATGCCCCCGTGCCCAGCCTTCTGTTTACTTTTGGTACTGGCAGTCTGGACACTGGGCCGTGCTCAGCCAACACCACCCCGTGTTCAGCCACCCAGTACCATAAAATCTTGTTTTTAACCCACTTTTACACATTCAATCAACCTAAAAACTTATTTTTGGGACACATTGAGGACAATGTGTAATTTAAGTGTGGGGGGGATGCTAAAACCTTGAATCTTGCAAGTCCTAAATACAAGCGTTACACAAAACTCTATTGGAACCGCTAGTCACCCCAAAATTTTTTCAAAAAATTTTCATTTTTTTTACTTGTCTAGGTTTAACTCGGGAAATTCAAGTTCTCAAAAAGGTTATATTTTTACAAATTTACAACCGATAGCGTCGTGCTAAAAAGAACCAACACAAGAAAATTATGAAAAGGCATGACAAGCTTAGTTAAAATTTAATTATATATACTTGATCACATAAAAACCATTCCCACAAAAGTGAGTTTTGAGCCTTTATTGAGCAAACACTTACATATCATTTGACTAAATGCTCATTTTCGTTTCTTGTGTGAATAGCCGCTTGGTTCTTACGACTCTAGAACTTGCCATGACGATACATTCCCGGTCCTTACCAACTTAAACCCGAGTAAGTAAATGATGGAGGCATTAGGACTAACTCTTTTTATTTCTACACCATTATTTTTTTTTTTTTTTACCACCTACCCAAAATCCCCCTAGTTAGCCCCTTTGAGCCTAAACCTTTTCATTTCTTAACCCAAACCAAACACCTTTTTACCCACCAAAACCTTTTTCATTTTTAACCCTTTATTTTAGTAACAAGTTCGGTTTTTCGTATGACTATTTAAAAAAAAAAAAAAAAGAGAGAAAAAGTTGATTATGAAGCAAAAGCAAATAAACAAACAAGTTTATCAACAATGACTTTGTTTGAAAAATAGCTTCATAAAAAAAAAAAAGTCTTACGAAAACCGACACTTGTTACGCTTTTCGGCCTTTTTCTACTAACCCAACCACCTACCTTTAACCCAAGCCTAACCCTTCACCCACAAAGTCCTCTTGATATTTACAAAGGTATATAAGTTAAAAAGGAGGAGGATTGATTGCTTGGCAAGCCTATGGTAGGAGTAAGTTCCATGCCGCTCTCGAGTGATCCACAAAAATACATTTTCGGCCGAGTGTTGAGTGATCCCCGTGAGGTATGTGAACTTGTATATAAATAGAATTTTACAAAGGCATGTTATGCCCTAATAATTAATTTATCTTATGAAAAGTTTTAAATAAATCATGACGAATAGGATTGTAAATACATAAAAATAAAGCCTAATAAAGAATCTTGGATTCCCGGCACTCTATGACAAACCCAAAAATCTTCTCTTCTACCAATTCCATTTGGGAGTGTAAAGCCACATTATAAAGAGTTTTGCTTGAGGACAAGCAAAGATTCAAGTGTGGGGGTATTTGATGTGTGTAAAATGCAACATATAAATTACATCAAATAAGGCATAAAACTAACCCTTTTTTAGTACTAATGTTGGAAAAAGTGTGTTTTTGTCTTCCTTTTGAATTTACAGGGTCAAATGAGCTTAAACGAACAAAAGGAACAAAAATACAGCCAAAACCAACATAAATACAAAGAAAAGGAAGAAACGTGGCATGCCCGACCCCTCGATAACAACTCCCAAAGCAAAAACAAGAAGAAAGTTGAGCATGGGGCTGTGCCCAGCCCGACACGGGGCGTGTTCAGCCCGACACGGGGCGTGCCCAGCTCAACACGGGGCCGTGTCCAGAATGGTCAGCCCTGGCACAAAAGACAAACCTGTAGAAGCTTCTATTGCCCACCACGGGACCGTGTCCAGTGAACACGGGGGCGTGGCGAAAGTACAGCATGCGCATTAATTGTAATTGCGAATTACAATTAATGAAGAGAGAGAATGTCAGACAAGCACGGGGGCGTGCCCAGCGGACACGGGGGCGTGTGGAGCTAATAAAGACAAACTGTATTTATGAAGAAAGAGAAAAGGGTGGACACGGGGCCGTGTCCAGCGGACACGGGGCCGTGTCCAGGCTTCTGTACAGGCTATAAATAGGAGTGCTTGGCTCAAGCTCAAACTATCCCTTGGCACACCACCTTTCTCACACTTCATCCACCACCCACCACCATCACAACACCATCATCCACCACCATCATCCATTGTCCATCATAGAGTGTGTGAGTCGTCTCGGGATCCAAGATTGATCGTAAGAGTTCTTGACAATCAAGGCCATGTTTGCCTAAGTCTCTTACATCACTTGGTGAAGACAAAGTGTCTAGTATAATACTTTTTATTTCTAATCTTTTGCACTTTTTATTTGGTTTTGTATTAATGACTTTAATAACTAGTTACTTATGTTGAAGGTGATCTTTCCTTATCGTTTGTCCGTGGTGTCTTGGCATTATTTTACTGTCTATATAAAATAAAGGATTTTCACCATTCATATCTCCACGGTCTATATGGAGGTATGTTGGCTACCTGGTAGGGGGTTAAGGGAACGGTTTGGTAAAGGTCTTGCCATTGTTCAGCGTTTAGAGGTCCTGCAATGGACCTGGGTCAAATTTAGTAGGACCTCCTTCAATACTTCACGGTATTGGATGGCGGGGGTCCAAACTCTTTGATCCCCTCATAAGTTAACTACTATTAATACTATAACCCGGCTATTTAGGACTGTATCCCTGCTGACTCAGACTACTTAGCCGAGGGTAACGTCACCGCCAAAAGCGGGGCCTACCACAATACTGCATTAATAACTTAATTCATTATCTTCCAATAATCCACCCTTTTAGGATTGTATCCCTGCTGACTCAAACTACTGGGGTGAGGGTAACGTCGCCTTCAAAAGAGGGGCCTACTACAATAACTAAGATAATCTCTTAATCATGTGCAAAAGTGCGGAAATAATCAAAGGTTATACTAGATACGAGTCGGAACCAAGTGATTCATCTTGTCTATCTGTTTTTATTTTTATTTTTATTTTCAGCATTTTAGTTAGTTTTATTTTTCTTAGTTTAAAACATTTTTCTAAACTTTTATTTTAGTTAGACGTTGAGGATAAACCGGTACTAAAAGCTCTTGTGTCCTTGGACGACCTCGGTATCTTACCAACGCTATACTACACTCAACGATGGGTGCACTTTCCCATATGTGTGTTTAGTGTTAGTGAAATATCGTGTTTTATAAATTTAAAACTTGGCTAAAATAAGTGTTAAAAAGGGCTTAAAATATACACCTAAAATAAGTAACACTTCGCACGCATCAAAACCATTGTTGAAGAAGAGCCAAGCACTGATCAAAGACCAAAAGTGTTGTTGAAGCAAAGATCTGTTGAAGAAGACCAAACATCTGTTCAGGCCAAACAAATGTTTGATATGAAGCAAAAACAGTTTGAAGATCAACTATTTCATCAATGTAACAGTATTTTTCTTTGTAACAGTTTTTTAGCATATTAGATAAGATGTTAGATTCCCACAGATGTTTTTCATACATCTATGAAATCTTTTCTATTAGGAATGTTAGATGTCACTATCAGAGTAATGGCAGCCAATAAAAAACAGGCCTTTTGTACTTAGTATAAATAGATCTCACCTGTTAGAGATTTATTCATCACACATATCACCTTTTTCTTTTGTACGAACAAATTTGTATGTGATCAGACTGAGGGGAGTTTGTAGGGTCAATCATACTGTAACTTGTAATCTTTTGATTTAATGAAAAACAGTTGTTAATGATAATTCCTTGCTTGTTATTATTTATGTGTTATACAATACAAAATTTTTTGTTCTTATTAAGTATTAATCACAAGCCTTTTAAAATCAGTCCTTACAATAGTTGGTCTTTGAGTGATTAATACTAGTGCATTCGAGCTAATTCAAATATGAAACCGATGGGAGTGAACAATTGTGAGGGATGTGTTGCATGAACATAAAAACCAGAGCAAGTTAGGTTTGGTTAGGTGTTTCCTTGTTTTGAAATGAATATCACTTTGTTTTGTTAGATAATAACCTATATACTGTGATCAACATTGTGAATGGGGTATGACTTTGGACCTTAACTAAGGATTGGTTAGGAATTTGTGAAGTGTCTTTGTCAAATGATGGATGGATAACATTGAAAGAATTTGCTTGAGGGCAAGCAGAAGATAAGTGTGGGGATTTGACGGGTTGGTAAAATTCCATAGCTTAATGGTTCTAATTTCGGTGAATTACACGAAGTTAATTTCTAGAATACACTACTTTGATATTGTTTGTGTTTGTAGGCTTTGACGGGTTTAAGGTACATTTTGGAAGTTTGTCGAGGCTTTGGAAGGATGCTAGAGAGAACGGAATCACAAAACGTGAAAAAACCAAAAAGGGGAGTTGGTGTCGGATAATGGCAAGATCTTGCGTTAGACAGTCATAGTTAGGGTCAGCTAAAGAGACATGGTATCGCCGATTCCAGATCTCGCGTCGGTGATGCGAAAGCTATTTCACATGGGAGGATTTTTGGGATTTGACCAATTTTGATGAATTAAAATGGAGGGTTTCACCCATTTTTCGAATTCATTCACTTTCGACCATTTTGGGAGCTTCTTGGAGAGTTTTTGGGGAGATTCAATCACCTGATTGAAGAATCCATACCGAAATCAATCAATCATGAACCACAATTCATCAAGTTTTGAAGATTAATCATTAGTCATGATTGGCTAATTCCATCTAATCCTGGGTGTAGAGTTTTGTAAGCTTTTAGGTTTTATTCATCCAATCTATATTATAAGAACAATTTTGGTAGTCGTTTGGTAAGAACAACAGAATTCGTATGATTTAGTTTTAAGAATGTTCTTGCATTATTGACGTTGTAAAAGGATAATTGCTAAAGATCTAGATACGTGTTAGCATTTCGTTGTTATTCTTATTCTATATTACATATACTTGTCTAGAATTATACAGTGAAGGTTTTTTTTTTTTTGCATCATTTGCCTATGATAACGAGTATTGATATTTTTCGTTGAGAATTGTTGAAACAAATCTATTTGATCGATTGTTATTGCTACGACATATTACTATAGTGGATGATACCTTGTCACTTGCCAAAACTTGAACCCGGGGTGTCATTTCTTTTTATCATCATTGTTATCAAATTAGTTAATTATTGTGTTCCAAGTCATATATTGATTCAAATTTTTGTTCATGTTCTTTTAGTCCAAAGCGGGATCATTTTGTGATTCCAAAGTTAATTCCATTTCTAAGAAAATAACTAGTAAGCTTCATAATTGTGACAACTTCATAACAACCCTAATCAACTGAGATTAAACATCAAACACAAACTCTTCACAGATTCGACACCCTTATTGCCACTGACTATATAGTTTAAGGTAATTAGGAACACGCACTTTAACTCTATCTTTGACCAGACCTCGACATCCGATCACAACTCAATAAGCTTGTCGACGCAATCGGCCCAACAATCTAAGAACAAACCAATAACATGGAGACTAGGTAAAAAAGAAATAGGTCACATCCTAAGCATCTCAATGACTTTGTTGTCAAACTTCCCACATCGGTCAATCATGCACTACTCGCTTCCAACCAAGGGACCTCAATGGTACACCCTATTGCTAACTTTATTTCATATGAAAATTTTTCTCATTCTCACAAGGCATTTCTAGCAACCATCAGTTTGCATGATGAGCCAAAATGTTTCAAACAAGCCATACAGGATGACAGAATGGAAAGAATCCATGCAAAGGAAAATACGAGCCCTTGAAGAAAACGGAATGTGGACCCTTGAAACATTGCCCGAAGGGAAACATGACATAGACTCCAAATGGACCCACAAGATAAAATGTAGACCTAATGGTGAAGTAGAAAGATATAAGGCATGCCTTGTCGCCAAAGGATTCACACAAATTGAGAGGGCCGACTTCCATGGCACTTTTGCACCTATTGCAAAACTAGTTACTGTCAGGACCCCTCTAGTCATTGTTGTTAAAAGGGACTGGAATAGTCAGCAACATGATGTCAGGACCCCTCTAGTCATTTAGAAGAGGAGGTATACATGAATATCCCTCAAGGTTTCTACCAAGATAATGAAACTCATGTATGTCATCTCCGAAAGTCACTCTATGGGCTCAAACAAGCTTCTTACAACTGGTATCACAAGTTTACAACTGTTCTTCTTAGTCTTGGCTTCACCCATCCAAACTAAATCATTCTCTGTACATACATCACAAAAAAGGCACTTTTTTAGTGGCCCTTATCTACGTTGACGATGTCATTCTTGTGGCAAATGATCCATTTTTATTCAATGAACCGAAACTCACCTTAACAAACAATTCAGTATCAAGGATCTTGATCCCTTAAAATTTTTCCTTGTTATTGAGTTGGCATGTACATCGGAAGGCTTGGTTCTAAGTTGTCACGACCCTTGGCCCCAGTTTGACCTGGTCCAGAGCCGCGAGGCAGGAAATCCGTTGGTATCTAATTAAATGACAGCGGAAGTCTTTTTAAACAGGATCGATTAATATTAAAACTGCTCGTTTATATATAATATAGGGATAAATCCCATAATTTACAATAAAGTGATTTCACTGGGAAATCTTTATTTCTCAAAACATGTTTCTTTATTTATTTACATTGAGCCACTTTTCTAAGCTTGTAGTGCTCCATGGCACTTTTCCTGTGCTCACAACAGATCACCTGAAACATGTTTGAAAAAGGTTTTGTCAGCAGGGAAATACTGAGTAAATCATTCAATTTTACTAAAACGACTCGTTTGTTATAATTTACAGTATTAAGAGAGATTACAATGTTTCTGATATCAAACCAATTACCCACAGTATTTGTCACTCGACTCTTTTCGGTGACTGTGGTCATATCACCATTGGCTGCCCCAATGAATGACGAATATCATTAAATTTAGGTTCGCCCACCTAAAGTGATAAAACAGCAATACTGTGCACAATACCCCACATACCGGCTGTAATTTGGTGATTACATAAACTTAATCACTGTAATTATAACCTTTGAAAATAAACATGATTTTGAAAGTAATTTGATAAAAAGAGAATGACTCACATTGTAGATTTAATGAGCAGAGTATAAGCCTACTGATTAGCCTTGATTAACCTAATTTAAATAATAATGCACACACAAACAGGTTAGTAACTAATACAGTAGTTACGACAATTCACGAGATTAAACCCTCACAACGGTTTACAAGTGCAATACTTAACAATTCAGCGGATTCACAACGAATGACAGAGTGTAGTCCGAGTTCGAACAGCACTCAAACATTCAAGTCGAAATCACGATGAATAACAAAGTATAAACTCAATTTGAGCGGCACTTAAACAATCGTTGGATAGTTATAATCGATCGGACGTTGAATCGTAATAGCGATCAAGTTATTACCCTGATTGCGGCAGCACTTCGTGATTAGTGTGTGTTAATTGTGGTAAACAGAATGTAAATCGGTGCATGAAACGAATTTCTTCGTCGAACATACGCCAAATTTCAAGTACCGATGTCTGCTATATATACCCGAATTTTGCCTCCCCTTACGGACCGTAACAATTAACCCTTACGGTCCGTAAGGGTTACCTATATTTTATAGAGTAGCCACAGTTGGGACTAGCTTTGCTGACTTGACAGATTCTTAATTTAAAATTTTGACAACGAGAAATTTAGATAATCGTTAACTAGGGTATACCCCCCCTTGAGTTTTAGGGGCCCTGATCCTGATTCCGATTGTTCTGAAAATTTTAGGGTTTGTTCAGAATCAATTGGGTTTCTCAATTAAGGTTTTTCTTAATAGATAATTAACCTACTAAGTATTAATTTTAGTGAGAGTTGTTACATCCTCCCCACCTTAAGAAAAATCTCGTCCTCGAGATTTATTGGAATAAATGAGGATATTTTCTCTTCATTTCTGATTCCAGCTCCCAAGTGTATTCTGGTCCTCTCTTTGAATTCCATCTGATTTTGACTAAAACTAGTCGTTTATGTTTGAGAAACTTAATCTTTCGATCCTCAATTTGAAGAGGTTTCTCAACAAATTTTAGCTTTTCGTTTACCTCTATATCTTGAAGAGGTACTACCAGTGTTTCATCTGATAAGCATTTCTTGAGATTGGATACATGAAATACATCATGTACTCCTGCTAATTCTTTTGGTAGTTGTAAACGATAAGCAACTGGTCCTATCCGTTGGATCACTGAAAATGGTCCTACGTACCTGGGACTTAGCTTTCCTTTCTTACCGAATCGAACAACTCCTTTCCAAGGAGAAACTTTCAATAGTACTTTATCTCCGACCTGAAATTCTAACGGCTTGCGGCGATTATCTGCATAGCTATTCTGACGATCTCGAGCTGTTTT
Source organism: Helianthus tuberosus (assembly GCA_030545235.1). Lineage (NCBI taxonomy): Eukaryota > Viridiplantae > Streptophyta > Magnoliopsida > Asterales > Asteraceae > Helianthus > Helianthus tuberosus. The sequence continues at coordinate 110,328,284 of CM060383.1, forward strand.
CAGTCTTTCCTTGATTTGAGTAATCTTATCAGTTGTCTCTTGCACAAATTCTGGACCTGATAATTGACTTTCTCCTATTTCTGCCCAACAAACTGGAGTTCTGCATTTTCTTCCATATAGTGCTTCAAATGGAGCAATTTCAATACTTGAATGATAACTATTGTTATAGGAGAATTCAGTTAATGGTAAATGATCATCCCAGTTTCCACCAAAATCTATTACACATGCTCGAAGCATGTCTTCTAGAGTTTGGATGGTTCTTTCACTTTGCCCATCTGTTTGAGGATGATATGCCGTACTCAAATTTAGTCGAGTTCCCATAGCTTGCTGGAAACTTTTCCAAAAATGAGAAGTGAAACGACTATCTCTATCTGATACAATGGAGAGTGGAACTCCATGTAACGATATCACTTCGTCTACGTACAACTTGGCTAGCCTTTCCATGCTAAAGGTTTCCTTCATTGGTAGAAAATGAGCTGATTTGGTTAATCGATCTACAATTACCCAAATCGCATCATTACCTTTTCTTGTTTTAGGCAACTTAGTAACAAAATCCATTGTTATAAGTTCCCATTTCCATACAGGCATTTCCAATTGTTGTAATAGTCCTGAAGGTTTCTGGTGTTCAGCCTTTACTTGTGAACAAGTAAGACATTTAGATACGTATCTTGCTATATCTTTCTTCATGCCTATCCACCAAAAATTCTTTCTTAAATCTTGGTACATTTTATTGTTTCCAGGGTGCATAGTATATCTAGATTTATGGGCTTCTTCTAAAATCTTATTTCTTAATTCTCCTTGCTTAGGTACCCAAATTCGTTTCTTGTGGAATTTCCAAATTCCATTATTTCCTTTCTCTAGTTCCTTTATATAACCTTTCATTCCTTCAGCATCGTCCTTGATTGCTGTTTCCTGAACTTCCTTTAATTGTTCCATTAAATCTACTTGTAGATTTAATCTAAGAGCACGAACTCGTCGTTGTTTTTCATGATACTTACGACTTAAGGCATCTGCAACTACGTTTGCCTTTCCTTCGTGATATTGGATATCACAGTCGTAATCGCTTAGAACTTCCATCCATTTTCTTTGCCTCATATTCAACTCTTTCTGCCCAAATATATACCTTAAACTTTTATGATCTGTATAAACAGTAAACTTACTTCCATACAGATAATGTCTCCAGATTTTAAGGGCAAAAATTATGGCTCCTAATTCTAAGTCATGAGTCGTATAATTTTCCTCGTACTTTTTCAACTGCCGGGAGGCATACGCAATTACCTTCTTGCGTTGCATCAACACACATCCAAATCCTAATTTTGAAGCATCACAATATACTTAAAAATCTTCTGTTCCTTCGGGCAATGCTAAAATTGGAGCATTCGTCAATCGGTGCTTTAAAATCTTAAAAGCTTCTTCTTGCCTATGTCCCCATTCAAACTAAGTGGCTTTACAGGTTAACTTAGTCAAAGGTACAGCGATCTTAGAGAAATCTTTAATAAATCGTCTATAGTATCCGGCTAAGCCTAGAAAACTTCTGATTTCCATAGCTGTTTGTGGGACCTTCCATTTGGTGATTGCTTCTATTTTAGCAGGATCTACGTGAATGCCTTCGTGATTCACCATATGTCCTAGGAATTGCACTTCTTTTAACCAAAATTCACACTTCGATAATTTGGCATAAAGTTTTTCTTTGCTTAACAAAGTTAAGAGTGCATGCAAGTGCTTGCAATCTTCTTCATGACTCTTGGAATAAATAAGTATATCGTCGATGAATACGATTACAAATTTATCCAAGTATGGTTTACAGATCCGATTCATCATGTCCATAAATGCTGCTGGGGCATTTGTTAGTCCAAAGGGCATGACTGTAAACTCATAATGGCCATACCTATTTCTGAAAGCAGTTTTAGGTATGTCTTCTTCTTGTACTTTCAACTGGTGATATCCGGATCTTAGATCTATCTTAGAAAAATACCTTGCACCTTGAAGTTGATCAAAAAGATCGTCAATCCTAGGTAATGGGTATCGATTCTTAATTGTAACCTTATTCAATTCTCTATAATCAATACACATTCTCATCGATCCATCTTTCTTTTTTATAAACAACACTGGTGCTCCCCAAGGGGATGAACTAGGTTGTATGAATCCTTTACTTAGTAATTCATCTAATTGCTTTTTCAATTCTAACATTTCTGTAGGTGCTAACCGATAAGGTGCCTTAGCTATCGGTATAGTTCCTGGAATTAGATGAATCCTAAATTCTACCTCCCTATCTGGTGGTAATCCTGGTAATTCTTCTGGGAATACCTTTGGGTATTCTGAGACTACAGGGATTTCCTTAAGTTCTTTTCCCTTAGTACTAATGATTACTGAAATCATATATACTATTCCTTGTTTTCGTTCATAATTAGCAACTTTCATTACTGATATGAACTTCATAGGCTTACGTGGTTTATCTCCTGTAATCACAATTACTTCTCCGGTGGGTGCCTGAATTTTTATAGAGTTCTTATCACAGAGAATTCGAGCATGGTTGGTTACTGACCAATCCATTCCTAACACAACATCGAATTCGGCTAATTTCATAGGTAACAAGTTTGCAGAAAACTTATGGCCTAACAGTTCTATCTTTCCTTCTTGAAAAATCTTATTTATGTTAACAGAATTCCCGTCTGCCGTTTCGACTGTAAAAATTTGCCTAAGGGTGGTTAAGGGTAAGTTAAGGGCTTGGCAAAATGAAGTATTGATAAAACTTTGGTTTGCACCAGAGTCAAATAATACTTTTGCATAAACGCCGTGGACCAAGAACGTACCAGCTATAACGTCGGGAATTAGTTCGGCTTCCTAAGTGGTTAGCTGAAATGCTCGGGCATTCTTCTTTGTTGTTCCATCAGCTGGTTTGCCTTTATTGTCTGCTGTTTTAATTAATTTAGGACATTCTGTTTTGTAATGTCTGGTTTCTCCACAGTTATAGCAGACTATGGTTTTCTTTTTGCAATTTTCTTCACGATGTCCTGCCATTTTGCAGAAATTGCAATTTACATTGCATTTTCCAAAATGATGCTTTTTGCAATTGCTGCAAAAAGGCGGTTGTGCAGATTGTCTTCTTCCTCTTTTCTTGAACCTATTATCATTACCCACACGAAATCCTTGAGTAATCTTTTGAGCCAATTCCTTCTTTCGATCTTCTTCTCTTGTTCGCACTAATTCATCAGTTAGGGTATTAGCTAGTTCCACAGCATCGTCAATAGTGCGAGGTCTCCCAGCTTTAACGATGATACGAATTTCACTAATTAATCCCCAAATGTAACGGGAAATGAGTACCGGTTCTGGCGAAGCCAGTGTTGGTACTACTCTAGCATATTCAAAGAATGTCGAAGTATAACCGCGACACTCTACGCCTACCATACGATGGTTTAGGAACTTATTTGCCATTTGTTCCTTTTCATATTCAGGACAATATTTTCTTTCTACAAGAATTTTAAATTCTTCCCATTTTAAAGCATAAGCCATCCTTTTTCCTTTTGCTTGTAATACGGTGTTCCACCATTCTAGTGCCCCTTCTTTAAATAAATTTGCCGCATACATAACCTAATCTTCTTCGGAACACTTACTTATTGCAATTACTGCTTCGGTTTTCTCTAACCAACGCAGTACTGCAGTTGCTCCTTCGTTACCTGCAAATTCAGCAGGTTTGCAAGCAAGAAATTCTTTGAAAGTGCAACCAGGTGTTGCGGCTTTCATTTTCTTAGGAGGTGGAGCCTGTCGTGGATTATTATCGTCATGATTGCCGCCTCCATTTACACTATGACTAAAATTATCTTCCTGAGTACGTTTACTACGAATGATTTGTTGTGGTTCAACAGGTTTCTGAGCAGCAGCTACGATTGCTGGAATAGCATTAGCTATCCCTTGAGTGATGATGTTCTCAATATCTTGTCTAGTCATATACTGATTTTCCTGATTTTGTTCAGATTGATTCCCTTCATTAACTGGTTCATTACTAGCGTTTTCCATCTGATAATTATTATAATTATAACTATTAGTATCAAATGATTGTAAATAAAACAATTTCACAGAAGCACATAAAATTTTATAACACAGATATATATCCAAAATTGTCGATGTTTCGACTTCTATTTTGCTTTATATATTATATAGGCATCCATACACACTATTTATCTTACAATGTTTTATTTCCCATTTTACAGATTTATATTTAACTATTATTATTATTATACAGACATTCTTCCCAACCCCACTATTCTCTGGTCAACTGGCAGTTTAGTAGCGACGCTCTCTTTCATCGTATTTCCAGGAAATTTGTTCCCCTATTTCCCGGATCCTATTCCCTGTACCTATCAGCTCTTCACCGAACTGACGGAGTTCGGCTAAGTTTTCGTTGCTCATTGGAGGATTGGGGATAGGTTCTGGATCAAACTGTGGAAGGAAAGAATAAGGACTGTTGATGATATTTTCGAATTGCCAGTCATTTGTCCACCATTCTTCCATTTGGCCTAAAGGTCGAGTGTGGATTATTGGGTCTGGAATAGCTGGTTCTAGATTTACAGGAAGTTGGGTTTCTATGTAAGGATATAGATTATTATGGATAGGGCTAATGACATCACAATTTGCTAGTAGACGGTCTATTTCGTCTTGGAATGTGATTTCTTCAATTTGTCTGGAGCTCTCTCCAATTTCTATTCCTTTTTGTTTAGAATCTTTCCTGATTTCTATCTCTGCTGGATTAGAACTTTCTCCGATTTCTATTCCTTTTCCTTTGTCTATAGGGTTTTCTATTTTGGAGAGTTTCCTAGTAGCTGGCTTTCTCCTGCGCACTTTCCTCCATCCTACATATCTTCTTTTCTTTTTAAGTTTTGCTTTTTCCAGCGGTGGTGCTTGGAATTCCAGAGGTTCCTCTATGTCAGCAATATAACCAGTAAAGTCGTGGGAGACTTCAATTGGTACTGGGTAGAGGTTAAGATTCTGAAATGCTTCCGATATCTCACTCATGCTGGATAGCATATATGCAAAATGCACAAAAATGCTAAGTTAAAACTTTGGAACAAAGTTTTACAAATAAACATTAAAGTTTTATTGCATAAGGATTTGTACAAAAAGACTACAAGAAAGAGAACACAATATACTTTATTTATTTACTGGAGATTAATTTTCTACTAAACCAGGCTGATTGATATTTTTAGAGGTTTGCATTCTCTGCTACGGTAGCTAGCATATAAAGGTTTGCCCATTTTTCATCTAATGTATCTTCCCAAGGTGACCTATTTCCTAATTCCTGGATTTCTGAATTAAACCACACTTTCTTGACTTGGGGTTTCTTTATTTTCTCCTGTCCCTTTCTAAGAATCAAATTTCTTTTATCTTGGGTAAGAGGATTTTCATAATTTGCTTTACGGACAAAAATCCCTTCTTCCAGATCTGCTGGGTGTTTGGAGGAAGAGGTTTCTTTCTCTGTGGGTGTAGTATCTAATTTGTGGTAGATAGCAGAAATCTTTTGTTTACCCATACTGTAACTCAACAATTAATCAGTTAATAAAACATGTTTTCACAAAATAGCAATTAAATTTCTTAATTATTTTAATAGGCTAAAATCAATAGTAAGCTTAAATTAGTGGCTCTGATACCACCTTTTCCTGTCACGGCCCTTGGCCCCAGTTTGACCTGGTCCGGAGCCGCGAGTCAGGAAATCCGTTGGTATCTAATTAAATGACAGCGGAAGTCTTTTTAAACAGGATCGATTAATATTAAAACTGCTCATTTATATATAATATAGGGATAAATCCCATAATTTAAAATAAAGTGATTTCACTGGGAAATCTTTATTTCTCAAAACATGTTTCTTTATTTATTTACATTGAGCCACTTTTCTAAGCTTGTAGTGCTCCATGGCACTTTTCCTGTGCTCACAACAGATCACCTGAAACATGTTTGAAAAAAGGTTTTGTCAGCAGGGAAATACTGAGTGAATCATTCAATTTTACTAAAACGACTCGTTTGTTATAATTTACAGTATTAAGAGAGATTACAATGTTTCTGATATCAAACAAATTACCCACAGTATTTGTCACTCGACTCTTTTCGGTGACTGTGGTCATATCACCATTGGCTGCCCCAATGAATGACGAATATCACTAAATTTAGGTTCGCCCACCTAAAGTGATAAAACAGCAATACTGTGCACAATACCCCACATACCGGCTGTAATTTGGTGATTACATAAACTTAATCACTGTAATTATAACCTTTGAAAATAAACATGATTTTGAAAGTAATTTTATAAAAAGAGAATGACTCACATTGTAGATTTAATGAGCAGAGTATAAGCCTACTGATTAGCCTTGATTAACCTAATTTAAATAATAATGCACACACAAACAGGTTAGTAACTAATACAGTAGTTACGACAATTCACGAGATTAAACCCTCACAACGGTTTACAAGTGCAATACTTAACAAATCAGCGGATTCACAACGAATGACAGAGTATAGTCCGAGTTCGAACAGCACTCAAACATTCAAGTCGAAATCACGATGAATAACAAAGTATAAACTCAATTTGAGCAGCACTTAAACAATCGTTGGATAGTTATAATCGATCGGACGTTGAATCGTAATAGCGATCAAGTTATTACCCTGATTGCGGCAGCACTTCGTGATTAGTGTGTGTTAATTGTGGTAAACAGAATGTAAATCGGTGCATGAAACGAATTTCTTCGTCGAACATACGCCAAATTTCAAGTACCAATGTCTGCTATTTATACCCGAATTTTGCCTCCCCTTACGGACCGTAACAATTAACCCTTACGGTCCGTAAGGGTTACCTATATTTTATAGAGTAGCCACGGTTGGGACTAGCTTTGCTGACTTGACAGATTCTTAATTTAAAATTTTGACAACGAGAAATTTAGATAATCGTTAACTAGGGTATACCCCTCCTTGAGTTTTAGGGGCCCTGATCCTGATTCCGATTGTTCTGAAAATTTTAGGGTTTGTTCAGAATCAATTGGGTTTCTCAATTAAGGTTTTTCTTAATAGATAATTAACCTACTAAGTATTAATTTTAGTGAGAGTTGTTACATCCTCCCCATCTTAAGAAAAATCTCGTCCTCGAGATTTATTGGAATAAATGAGGATATTTTCTCTTCATTTCTGATTCCAGCTCCCAAGTGTATTCTGGTCCTCTCTTTGAATTCCATCTGATTTTGACTAAAACTAGTCGTTTATGTTTGAGAAACTTAATATTTCAATCCTCAATTTGAAGAGGTTTCTCAACAAATTTTAGCTTTTCGTTTACCTCTATATCTTGAAGAGGTACTACCGGTGTTTCATCTGATAAGCATTTCTTGAGATTGGATACATGAAATACATCATGTACTCCTGCTAATTCTTTTGGTAGTTGTAAACGATAAGCAACTGGTCCTATCCGTTGGATCACTGAAAATGGTCCTACGTACCTGGGACTTAGCTTTCCTTTCTTACCGAATCGAACAACTCCTTTCCAAGGAGAAACTTTCAATAGTACTTTATCTCCGACCTGAAATTCTAACGGCTTGCGGCGATTATCTGCATAGCTATTCTGACGATCTCGAGCTGTTTTCAGTCTTTCCTTGATTTGAGTAATCTTATCAGTTGTCTCTTGCACAAATTCTGGACCTGATAATTGACTTTCTCCTATTTCTGCCCAACAAACTGGAGTTCTGCATTTTCTTCCATATAGTGCTTCAAATGGAGCAGTTTCAATACTTGAATGATAACTATTGTTATAGGAGAATTCAATTAATGGTAAATGATCATCCCAGTTTCCACCAAAATCTATTACACATGCTCGAAGCATGTCTTCTAGAGTTTGGATGGTTCTTTCACTTTGCCCGTCTGTTTGAGGATGATATGCCGTACTCAAATTTAGTCGAGTTCCCATAGCTTGCTGGAAACTTTTCCAAAAATGAGAAGTGAAACGACTATCTCTATCTGATACAATGGAGAGTGGAACTCCATGTAACGATATCACTTCGTCTACGTACAACTTGGCTAGCCTTTCCATGCTAAAGGTTTCCTTCATTGGTAGAAAATGAGCTGATTTGGTTAATCGATCTACAATTACCCAAATCGCATCATTACCTTTTCTTGTTTTAGGCAACTTAGTAACAAAATCCATTGTTATAAGTTCCCATTTCCATACAGGCATTTCCAATTGTTGTAATAGTCCTGAAGGTTTCTGGTGTTCAGCCTTTACTTATGAACAAGTAAGACATTTAGATACGTATCTTGCTATATCTTTCTTCATGCCTATCCACCAAAAATTCTTTTTTAAATCTTGGTACATTTTATTGTTTCCAGGGTGCATAGTATATCTAGATTTATGGGCTTCTTCTAAAATCTTATTTCTTAATTCTCCTTGCTTAGGTACCCAAATTCGTTTCTTGTGGAATTTCCAAATTCCATCATTTCCTTTCTCTAGTTCCTTTATATAACCTTTCATTCCTTCAGCATCGTCCTTGATTGCTGTTTCTTGAACTTCCTTTAATTGTTCCATTAAATCTAATTGTAGATTTAATCTAAGAGCACGAACTCGTCGTTGCTTTTTATGATACTTACGACTTAAGGCATCTGCAACTACGTTTGCCTTTCCTTCGTGATATTGGATATCACAGTCATAATCGCTTAGAACTTCCATCCATCTTCTTTGCCTCATATTCAACTCTTTCTGCCCAAATATATACCTTAAACTTTTATGATCTGTATAAACAGTAAACTTACTTCCATACAGATAATGTCTCCAGATTTTAAGGGAAAAAATTATGGCTCCTAATTCTAAGTCATGAGTCGTATAATTTTCCTCGTGTTTTTTCAACTGCCGGGAGGCATACGCAATTACCTTCTTGCGTTGCATCAACACACATCCAAATCCTAATTTTGAAGCATCACAATATAGTTCAAAATCTTCTGTTCCTTCGGGCAATGCTAAAATTGGAGCATTCGTCAATCGGTGCTTTAAAATCTTAAAAGCTTCTTCTTGCCTATGTCCCCATTCAAACTTAGTGGCTTTACAGGTTAACTTAGTCAAAGGTACGGCGATCTTAGAGAAATCTTTAATAAATCATCTATAGTATCCTGCTAAGCCTAGAAAACTTCTGATTTCCATAGCTGTTTGTGGGACCTTCCATTTGGTGATTGCTTCTATTTTAGCAGGATCTACGTGAATGCCTTCGTGATTCACCATATGTCCTAGGAATTGCACTTCTTTTAACCAAAATTCACACTTCGAGAATTTGGCATAAAGTTTTTCTTTTCTTAACAAAGTTAAGAGTGCATGCAAGTGCTTGCAATTTTCTTCATGACTCTTGGAATAAATAAGTATATCGTCGATGAATACGATTACAAATTTATCCAAGTATGGTTTACAGATCCGATTCATCATGTCCATAAATGCTGCTGGGGCATTTGTTAGTCCAAAGGGCATGACTGTAAACTCATAATGGCCATACCTAGTTCTGAAAGCAGTTTTAGGTATGTCTTCTTCTTGTACTTTCAACTGGTGATATCCGGATCTTAGATCTATCTTAGAAAAATACCTTGCACCTTATAGTTGATCAAAAAGATCGTCAATCCTAGGTAATGGGTATCGATTCTTAATTGTAACCTTATTCAATTCTCTATAATCAATACACATTCTCATCGATCCATCTTTCTTTTTTACAAACAACACTTGTGCTCCCCAAGGGGATGAACTAGGTTGTATGAATCCTTTACTTAGTAATTCATCTAATTGCTTTTTCAATTCTAACATTTCTGTAGGTGCTAACCGATAAGGTGCCTTAGCTATCGGTATAGTTCCTGGAATTAGATGAATCCTAAATTCTACCTCCCTATCTGGTGGTAATCCTGGTAATTCTTCTGGGAATACCTTTGGGTATTCTGAGACTACAGGGATTTCCTTAAGTTCTTTTCCCTTAGTACTAATGATTACTGAAATCATATATACTATTCCTTGTTTTCGTTCATAATTAGCAACTTTCATTACTGATATGAACTTCATAGGCTTACGTGGTTTATCTCCTGTAATCACAATTACTTCTCCGGTGGGTGCCTGAATTTCTATAGAGTTCTTATAACAGAGAATTCGAGCATGGTTGGCTACTAACCAATCCATTCCTAACACAACATCGAATTCGGCTACTTTCATAGGTAACAAGTTTGCAGAAAACTTATGGCCTAACAGTTCTATCTTTCCTTCTTGAAAAATCTTATTTATATTAACAGAATTCCCGTCTGCCGTTTCGACTGTAAAAATTTGCCTAAGGGTGGTTAAGGGTAAGTTAAGGGCTTGGCAAAATGAAGTATTGATAAAACTTTGGTTTGCACCAGAGTCAAATAATACTTTTGCATAAACGTCGTGGACCAAGAACGTACCAGCTACAACGTCGGGAATTAGTTCGGCTTCCTGAGTGGTTAGCTGAAATGCTCGGGCATTCTTCTTTGTTGTTCCATCAGCTGGTTTGCCTTTATTGTCTGCTGTTTTAATTAATTTAGGACATTCTGTTTTGTAATGTCCGGTTTCTCCACAGTTATAGCAGACTATGGTTTTCTTTTTGCAATTTTCTTCATGATGTCCTGCCATTTTGCAAAAATTGCAATTTACATTGCATTTTCCAAAATGATGCTTTTTGGAATTGCTGCAAAAAGGCGGTTGTGCAGATTGTCTTCTTCCTCTTTTCTTGAACCTATTATCATTACCCACACAAAATCCTTGAGTAATCTTTTGAGCCAATTCCTTCTTTCGTTCTTCTTCTCTTGTTCGCACTAATTCATCAGTTAGGGTATTAGCTAGTTCCACAGCATCGTCAATAGTGCGAGGTCTCGCAGCTTTAACGATGTTACGAATTTCACTAATTAATCACCAAATGTAACGGGAAATGAGTACCGGTTCTGGCGAAGCCAGTGTTGCTACTACTCTAGCATATTCAAAGAATGTCGAAGTATAACCGCGACACTCTACGCCTACCATACAATGGTTTAGGAACTTATTTGCCATTTGTTCCTTTTCATATTCAGGACAATATTTTCTTTCTACAAGAATTTTAAATTCTTCCCATTTTAAAGCATAAGCCATCCTTTTTCCTTTTGCTTGTAATACGGTGTTCCACCATTCTAGTGCCCCTTCTTTAAATAAATTTGACGCATACATAACCTATTCTTCTTCGGAACACTTACTTATTGCAATTACTGCTTCGGTTTTCTCTAACCAACGCAGTACTGCAGTTGCTCCTTCGTTACCTGCAAATTCAGCAGGTTTGCAAGCAAGAAATTCTTTGAAAGTGCAACCAGGTGTTGCGGCTTTCATTTTCTTAGGAGGTGGAGCCTGTCGTGGATTATTATCGTCATGATTGCCGCCTCCATTTACACTATGACTAAAATTATCTTCCTGAGTACGTTTACTAGGAATGATTTGTTGTGGTTCAACAGGTTTCTGAGCAGCAGCTACAATTGCTGGAATAGCATTAGCTATCCCTTGAGTGATGATGTTCTCAATATCTTGTCTAGTCATATACTGATTTTCCTGATTTTGTTCAGATTGATTCCCTTCATTAACTGGTTCATTACTAGCGTTTTCCATCTGATAATTATTATAATTATAACTATTAGTATCAAATGATTGTAAATAAAACAATTTCACATAAGCACATAAAATTTTATAACACAGATATATATCCAAAATTGTCGATGTTTCGACTTCTATTTTGCGTTATATATTATATAGGCATCCATACACACTGTTTATCTTACAATGTTTTATTTCCCATTTTACAGATTTATATTTAACTATTATTATTATTATACAGACATTCTTCCCAACCCCACTATTCTCTGGTCAACTAGCAGTTTAGTAGCGACGCTCTCTTTCATCGTATTTCCAGGAAATTTGTTCCCCTATTTCCCGGATCCTATTCCCTGTACCTATCAGCTCTTCACCAAACTGACGGAGTTCGGCTAAGTTTTCGTTGCTCATTGGAGGATTGGGGATAGGTTCTGGATCAAACTGTGGAAGGAAAGAATAAGGACTGTTGATGATATTTTCGAATTTCCAGTCATTTGTCCACCATTCTTCCATTTGGCCTAAAGGTCGAGTGTGGATTATTGAGCCTGGAATAGCTGGTTCTAGATTTACAGGGAGTTGGGTTTCTATGTAAGGATATAGATTATTATGGATAGGGCTAATGACATCACAATTTGCTAGTAGACGGTCTATTTCGTCTTGGAATGTGATTTCTTCAATTTGTCTGGAGCTCTCTCCAATTTCTATTCCTTTTTGTTTAGAATCTTTCCTGATTTCTATCTCTGCTGGATTAGAACTTTCTCCGATTTCTATTCCTTTTCCTTTGTCTATAGGGTTTTCTATTTTGGGGAGTTTCCTAGTAGCTGGCTTTCTCCTGCGCACTTTCCTCCATCCTACATATCTTCTTTTCTTTTTAAGTTTTGCTTTTTCCAGCGGTGGTGCTTGGAATTCCAGAGGTTCCTCTATGTCAGCAATATAACCAGTAAAGTCGTTGGAGACTTCAATTGGTACTGGGTAGAGGTTGAGATTCTGAAATTCTTCCGATATCTCACTCATGCTGGATAGCATATATGCAAAATGCACAAAAATGCTAAGTTAAAACTTTGGAACAAAGTTTTACAAAAAAACATTAAAGTTTTATTGCATACGGATTTGTACAAAAAGACTACAGGAAAGAGAACACACTATACTTTATTTATTTACTGGAGATTAATTTTCTACTAGACCAGGCTGATTGATATTTTTAGAGGTTTGCATTCTCTGCTACGGTAGCTAGCATATAAAGTTTTGCCCATTTTTCATCTAATGTATCTTCCCAAGGTGACCTATTTCCTAATTCCTGGATTTCTGAATTAAACCTCACTTTCTTGACTTGGGGTTTCTTTATTTTCTCCTGTCCTTTTCTAAGAATCAAATTTCTTTTATCTTGGGTAAGAGGATTTTCATAATTTGCTTTACGGACAAAAATCCCTTCTTCCAGATCTGCTGGGTGTTTGGAGGAAGAGGTTTCTTTCTCTGTGGGTGTAGTATCTAATTTGTGGTAGATAGCAGAAATCTTTTGTTTACCCATACTGTAACTCAACAATTAATCAGTTAATAAAACATGTTTTCACAAAATAGCAATTAAATTTCTTAATTATTTTAATAGGCTAAAATCAATAGTAAGCTTAAATCAGTGGCTCTGATACCACCTTTTCCTGTCACGGCCCTTGGCCCCAGTTTGACCTGGTCCAGAGCCGTGAGGCAGGAAATCCGTTGGTATCTAATTAAATGACAGCGGAAGTCTTTTTAAACAGGATCGATTAATATTAAAACTGCTCGTTTATATATAATATAGGGATAAATCCCATAATTTACAATAAAGTGATTTCACTGGGAAATCTTTATTTCTCAAAACATGTTTCTTTATTTATTTACATTGAGCCACTTTTCTAAGCTTGTAGTGCTCCATGGCACTTTTCCTGTGCTCACAACAGATCACCTGAAACATGTTTGAAAAAGGTTTTGTCAGCAGGGAAATACTGAGTGAATCATTCAATTTTACTAAAACAACTCGTTTGTTATAATTTACAGTATTAAGAGAGATTACAATGTTTCTGATATCAAACCAATTACCCACAGTATTTGTCACTCGACTCTTTTCGGTGACTGTGGTCATATCACCATTGGCTGCCCCAATGAATGACGAATATCACTAAATTTAGGTTCGCCCACCTAAAGTGATAAAACAGCAATACTGTGCACAATACCCCACATACCGGCTGTAATTTGGTGATTACATAAACTTAATCACTGTAATTATAACCTTTGAAAATAAACATGATTTTGAAAGTAATTTGATAAAAAGAGAATGACTCACATTGTTGATTTAATGAGCAGAGTATAAGCCTACTGATTAGCCTTGATTAACCTAATTTAAATAATAATGCACACACAAACAGGTTAGTAACTAATACAGCAGTTACGACAATTCACGAGATTAAACCCTCACAACGGTTTACAAGTGCAATACTTAACAATTCAGCGGATTCACAACGAATGACAGAGTATAGTCCGAGTTCGAACAGCACTCAAACATTCAAGTCGAAATCACGATGAATAACAAAGTATAAACTCAATTTGAGCGGCACTTAAACAATCGTTGGATAGTTATAATCGATCGGACGTTGAATCGTAATAGCGATCAAGTTATTACCCTGATTGCGGCAGCACTTCGTGATTAGTGTGTGTTAATTGTGGTAAACAGAATGTAAATCGGTACATGAAACGAATTTCTTCGTCGAACATACGCCAAATTTCAAGTACCAATGTCTGCTATTTATACCCGAATTTTGCCTCCCCTTACGGACCGTAACAATTAACCCTTACGGTCCGTAAGGGTTACCTATATTTTATAGAGTAGCCACGGTTGGGACTAGCTTTGCTGACATGACAGATTCTTAATTTAAAATTTTGACAACGAGAAATTTAGATAATCGTTAACTAGGGTATACCCCCCCTTGAGTTTTAGGGGCCCTGATCCTGATTCTGATTGTTCTGAAAATTTTAGGGTTTGTTCAGAATCAATTGGGTTTCTCAATTAAGGTTTTTCTTAATAGATAATTAACCTACTAAGTATTAATTTTAGTGAGAGTTGTTACATCCTCCCCACCTTAAGAAAAATCTCGTCCTCGAGATTTATTGGAATAAATGATGATATTTTCTCTTCATTTCTGATTCCAGCTCCCAAGTGTATTCTGGTCCTCTCTTTGAATTCCATCTGATTTTGACTAAAACTAGTCGTTTATGTTTGAGAAACTTAATCTTTCGATCCTCAATTTGAAGAGGTTTCTCAACAAATTTTAGCTTTTCGTTTACCTCTATATCTTGAAGAGGTACTACCAGTGTTTCATCTGATAAGCATTTCTTGAGATTGGATACATGAAATACATCATGTACTCCTGCTAATTCTTTTGGTAGTTGTAAACGATAAGCAACTGGTCCTATCCGTTGGATCACTGAAAATGGTCCTACGTACCTGGGACTTAGCTTTCCTTTCTTACCGAATCGAACAACTCCTTTCCAAGGAGAAACTTTCAATAGTACTTTATCTCCGACCTGAAATTCTAACGGCTTGCGGCGATTATCTGCATAGCTCTTCTAACGATCTCGAGCTGTTTTCAGTCTTTCCTTGATTTGAGTAATCTTATCAGTTGTCTCTTGCACAATTTCTGGACCTGATAATTGACTTTCTCCTATTTCTGCCCAACAAACTGGAGTTCTGCATTTTCTTCCATATAGTGCTTCAAATGGAGCAGTTTCAATACTTGAATGATAACTATTGTTATAGGAGAATTCACTTAATGGTAAATGATCATCCCAGTTTCCACCAAAATCTATTACACATGCTCGAAGCATGTCTTCTAGAGTTTGGATGGTTCTTTCACTTTGCCCATCTGTTTGAGGATGATATGCCGTACTCAAATTTAGTCGAGTTCCCATAGCTTGCTGGAAACTTTTCCAAAAATGAGAAGTGAAACGACTATCTCTATCTGATACAATGGAGAGTGGAACTCCATGTAACGATATCACTTCGTCTACGTACAACTTGGCTAGCCTTTCCATGCTAAAGGTTTCCTTCATTGGTAGAAGATGAGCTGATTTGGTTAATCGATCTACAATTACCCAAATCGCATCATTACCTTTTCTTGTTTTAGGCAACTTAGTAACAAAATCCATTGTTATAAGTTCCCATTTCCATACAGGCATTTCCAATTGTTGTAATAGTCCTGAAGGTTTCTGGTGTTCAGCCTTTACTTGTGAACAAGTAAGACATTTAGATACGTATCTTGCTATATCTTTCTTCATGCCTATCCACCAAAAATTCTTTCTTAAATCTTGGTACATTTTATTGTTTCCAGGGTGCATAGTATATCTAGATTTATGGGCTTCTTCTAAAATCTTATTTCTTAATTCTCCTTGCTTAGGTACCCAAATTCGTTTCTTGTGGAATTTCCAAATTCCATTATTTCCTTTCTCTAGTTCCTTTATATAACCTTTCATTCCTTCAGCATCGTCCTTGATTGCTGTTTCCTGAACTTCCTTTAATTGTTCCATTAAATCTACTTGTAGATTTAATCTAAGAGCACGAACTCGTCGTTGCTTTTCATGATACTTACGACTTAAGGCATCTGCAACTACGTTTGCCTTTCCTTCGTGATATTGGATATCACAGTCGTAACATCCATCTTCTTTGCCTCATATTCAACTCTTTCTGCCCAAATATATACCTTAAACTTTTATGATCTGTATAAACAGTAAACTTACTTCCATACAGATAATGTCTCCAGATTTTAAGGGCAAAAATTATGGCTCCTAATTCTAAGTCATGAGTCGTATAATTTTCCTCGTGCTTTTTCAACTGCCGGGAGGCATACGCAATTACCTTCTTGCGTTGCATCAACACACATCCAAATCCTAATTTTGAAGCATAACAATATACTTCAAAATCTTCTGTTCCTTCGGGCAATGCTAAAATTGGAGCATTCGTCAATCGGTGCTTTAAAATCTTAAAAGCTTCTTCTTGCCTATGTCCCCATTCAAACTTAGTGGCTTTACAGGTTAACTTAGTCAAAGGTACAGCGATCTTAGAGAAATCTTTAATAAATCGTCTATAGTATCCGGCTAAGCCTAGAAAACTTCTGATTTCCATAGCTGTTTGTGGGACCTTCCATTTGGTGATTGCTTCTATTTTAGAAGGATCTACGTGAATGCCTTTGTGATTCACCATATGTCCTAGGATTTGCACTTCTTTTAACCAAAATTCACACTTCGAGAATTTGGCATAAAGTTTTTCTTTTCTTAACAAAGTTAAGAGTGCATGCAAGTGCTTGCAATGTTCTTCCTGACTCTTGGAATAAATAAGTATATCGTCGATGAATACGATTACAAATTTATCCAAGTATGGTTTACAGATCCGATTCATCATGTCCATAAATGCTGCTGGGGCATTTGTTAGTCCAAAGGGCATGACTGTAAACTCATAATGGCCATACCTAGTTCTGAAAGCAGTTTTAGGTATGTCTTCTTCTTGTACTTTCAACCATTGTGAGGGTTTACACTGGAAAACCAAGCGGGTCAAAACAATTGTCACACCCCCAAAATCCACCATGCGGAGTATCACCGCTTGGAGGCGTGACATGACCAGGATGGAGCCACCAATCATATTGAACAACGTAATTAAGTAAATAGACCAACCACAATACAATTGGTGACCAAAAGACTGTAATCGACTTTAAGTTAACAACGGAAGCATAAAACGTAGGTCCAAAACATAAGTTCATAGTTCATAAGTTTAACGACCAAACATTAGTTCCTTAAGTTCATAAAGTTTATTTATTAGGCACGGGACATAACAGTCCATATTCCACAACGACCTCCTCCTCGCGCAAGCTCCATAAGTACCTAACGACCTGCAAGGCATGTAACAACAAATCAACAAGAAAGTTGAGCGAGTTCACAGTAGGTGTTCGTTATAAAGTAGTTTTTCAAGAACTATGAGTTTGTTTGCAATTGCAGGTTAAATCAACTTTCCTTATTTTCTCAAACCATAAATGGTGGGGGCTACCCCATGTTTTAAACCACTAGACTAGCTGCATATATATGTGTCCTTCCCAATCCGAGGACAGAGGTACATATTAAATATGTAGGTTTAGCACTGGTGTCCTTCCCAATCCGAGGACAGTGGTACATAGTGAGTACGTAGGTTTAGCGCAGGTGCCCTTCCCAATCCGAGGACAGTGGTACGTAGTGAGTACGTAGGTTTAGCGCTGGCGTCCTTCCCAATCCGAGGACGGAGGTAAGTAGTCTAGTAGTGGTGAAAGTACAAGTTCCGTTTCAGCTATTTAATCCCATTCCCAACCACCGGGAATCCCATGCCTTAGTAAGGGTGTGAACTCACCTTTGGTTGCTCGGTTTGACTCTCAAAAATAGCTAACAGTCAAGGCCGGTCAATCACGTCCTAATATGATTACCAGTTAGTCATTTAGTGGTTTCAAATAGAGCACAAAGTTTCTACACGCATCTATCACATAACATGCATTCATTTTAATGGTTCGTGCCCATATGAACTTCCCCTCTATTCCCGTTCATAAACAAACATACAACATTGCACATAACACATATAACATGTTAGATCTGTAGGATCGAATCGCGACCTGAATGAGTCGTTCGGAAGAGCTCTAGTCCGTTTCAGAGGCGGAAACTAAGAAACAGGTGTAAAAATAGCTTGAACATCACTATAAACGTCTTGTGTATTGATTTACTATCGATTACAATCACAAGGAACATCGGCAGCACCTCGGTATCAAATCTGGAATTCGTTACAAATGAAATGACCACACCCCTATTTATACTACTCACTAGTTCGCTTGAAGTAACCCTATGACATCTCAAGCGAAACACCTACTTAACATTCAAGCGAAACCCTTCAATATAATATTCTGATTTTCAAGCGAAACCCTTCAATTTCTGTTTTGTCTTCTTGTGAACTTTCAAATTCGTGTACTGATATACTTTCATAATGCAATGATGATGTCACTTGTGATGTCATCATAAATAATGATGACATCACTCTTGATCAGATTCGCAACGCAGCCAAGACTCGATATAAGACGAAGTCGACAGATGTATGCACTAACAGACTCCCCCTCAGATGTTGACGAGTCTTAAGTGTCGAGTCTTCACAATCTTCAGTCTTTATCAGTCTTTGAGCTTCCTTCACTCTAACTTTCTTCAACTTAATCTTTCAGAATCAAACTCCTAGCTCGTGCATCTTCAGACTCTCTCTCTAACAGACTCCCCCTCAACTTGTACTGGGATCGTAGTCTGGCTTTCACAGGTTCAGGTATCGTAACCTGAGTCACCTGCATATTCTCTACCCAAAACACAAGTTTCATAAAAGATGAGATATAACAAATCTAGAAACTTTGCTCATCACTTGAAGACACAACCCTGAATAGAAAGATTTATCATGTCAATTTCTGATGAACCACTTGAATATATATCATTTTCATTTCACACAACTTCAAACACACTTTCCCAAACCTGTTCGTCATGTTTAGCACTTGGAATTTTGAAAATCAACTTTTCAACATCAGTTGTCTAAAATCTTTTTGAATTTTTCAAAATTATGCTAAAACACACCGAAAATATTTTTGGAATTTTTGAAATAACAAAAATGAAATGCAGTAAAGAAATATTTACATACAATATTTTTGTGAGTTTGTATAAGAGGATCATATCAGTTTATGAGACAAAACACCAACACCGTTAAGCTTTAAACATTTTAAGTTCTAAACGATTCACTTAGATTGTCAGTATACTGATCCACTTAAATTCTCACACAAAGTTCAACGGTTTCGAGATACGAGATTAATGTCTTAAGATACTTAAACTTATTCGCGTGTCCCACCTCAGAATATACTCCCGTATCCAGATCCCAATATTCAGTCTTACAGGTGAGTATACCTAGATGATATCTGTAAGGGGTTAAATTGCGAAACCGTGAGAGCTCAGGTCAGAACTTCCGTTCAGCAGAGAGATGACGGCTTCGACTTTTGGTGGGTCCCCTTTAGAGGATCTTTTTTACAACAGCATTAATTAGCAATTTTATTGTCTATTTTTGCTGAGGGCGGGGCTATATTTCAAGCAAGCAGAAAGTATTCTCCGGGGACTAGGCCATTGCTTCCGCATTATCTGAAGTCCCGGGATAATACCCCAGATATCACTAAGTATAAAGACCTAGTATCTCAGAAAGAGGGGTCCTTCAAACAAGATTTCGGGGGTTACCCATATATCCGAGAGATGTTACCCACGAATTAAGCAAGTTTGAAATTTAGGTTTATATCTCGTCAGAATCTACTAAATGTGCAAAAACCTACTCACACATCCACGGTGAGATCGTTTATCACATTTGACTTTCCAATTCTTTAGCATGCCGTGATAGTCCACTGATGTACTATCATTTCCTCTTTTATACAACAAAACTCGTTTTGAATTTTATCATGTTTTTAACTTTTTCAAATTTTCAAATGTTTTTGGATTTTCTGAAAATTTTTACTCCCCCTAAAATGCAAACACATTTTAGGAAATTTGAAAATAAACTGTACAATAAAACGACAACTGATATCAAATCACTTCAAATCGCCATCCACTTGGCATAAACAATCAGAACTCCCCCTCTCAACAAACTATTTTCCCATTGTGATTTCAAAACACTTAAGTTTGTTTTAATAAAATGGTTTTTCCGGAAAATAAGTTTGATTTTACCAATTATAGGTTAGGGGTTCATCACTTTGTTCATCAAATACCACTTGTAAGTATGGTCCAATCAAGTTCAACTTAATGACCTTGATTAACCACTTTTCGGTGAAACCTCTTTCAACCACTTATCGGATTTCCTCAATCAATCACCATCACTTGTAAATCAAAATATAACAATTTAAAATACTACCTGTACCACCTGTACCAATTGTAGATTTGCAAATTGTACCACTTGTAGGATTATCAACATAGAAAGATGCCGATTCCTGCTCCACTCTTACCAACCTGGGAGCTCCGGCAAGTCAGATTTTTCAGTTTGGAAAAACTTTCCCCCAAGGCTGACCATCCTTGGGAGATTCTGGAACACATCTGTCCCACCAGCACTTTGATTTGTAGAATTCTTTAGCACCTTTCAATTTTCCTGCAACCTTCTTTCCAAAAATATGTTTAACATTTTCATTAAACACCTTTTCAGCATCAAATTCTTTCTTATCAGCAAAAAATTGATCTGAAATCTCAACCCTACCTTTTGATTTCAAATAATCTTTTGTCAATGACGAAAAGTTTTCCTATTTCATCTCAGGAACGGAATTATCAACCTTTTTCTCAACACATGACTCCTCTGATTTTATGGAATCAGATTCATTTTCAGAACTTCTTTCAGATTTTACAACCCATTTTTGTTTACTCAAATCGACTTGTCTTTTGTAAAAACATTTTGAAGTTTCACCAACTTCCAAAGTCGATTTATCAACACATTTCTTTTTCATATCAGAGTTAGAAGACACTCCCTGTTTTGAATAAGTGGACTCTTGGCAGTTCCAAGCAATGTGTCCAACTTTTTAGCATTTAAAGCAAGTTCTTCTGTCTACTCTTTGAGCAAACATTCTCACATTCTTCTTCACTTCAACAAGAAACTCCTGGTTTGACTGTTTCCAGAAAGGTTTCTTCTGTTCATCCTCTGAGCTTCCACCTGCAACAAATTTTGTTTTTGGTTTATAATTTTTCTCATTTTTATAATTTTCTGAAGAACTAAAACCAAGACCTTGCTTTTTGAAATTACCGTTGTGGTTTGATTTCTTTCGATAACCAGAACCATAACTGTAACCCTTTTTCTTGTTCAATCTCTGTTGAACTCTTGAAGTGTATTTTTTAGGTTTTTCAGTAAGATTTAAATCTTTTATTTCAGAAATGTTAATTTCTGTTAGTTTGAAAACCTGTTTGATCATTTCAGTTTTTACACTTCTTATTGGAAATTCCTCATCAGAATATAATTTGTCTGAATCAAACAAAGTATAAGCCACTTTGATTGGTCCATCATTCAAATTAGATTTTGATAGAAGAAATTCATTATCATAAACCCTTTTATCTGGCGAACTCTGACTCTTTTCTGATGAACTCGGACTTTTAGACTCAGACTCCGGTTTTGACTCCTCATCCATATCCAACACCTGATCGACAACTTTCTTTAATAACTCAGACTCATGATCAGTGTCAGACGCTGTGAATGTAACATCAATATTGTCTGGTAATTCATCAATGATTTCAAACTTGAACTTGATGTTGACTGCCTTTTTTAGACGCTCCTCGTTAGGATTCCTGGGAGAATAAGTTTCATGGATCGGGTGCGGACATCTGTTATACTTGACACTTGGTTTCTTACCAGTATCAGTATCTTCAATCTTTTTCTCCATGAATGCTTCCAGACCTGCAACAGTAGGATAAACACGATCAATCAAATAATCACAAGTAGTATAACTCAACAGTAATCGTTTAATCCTTTCACTCTCAATCTTCTCAAGTTCCACTTCTTTCTTCAGATTAGCACAGTCTTCGATGTAATCATTTATGACACTCTGCTTTGTCATCAATGTTGCGCTCATCTTTTCCATTGCTTTTTCAATCTCTGAATTTGTTTTCTTCAAACTGTCAACTGTTCTGTTTAGCACATCATATGATTCTTTAATGTACTTCACATCAGACAGTAAATCTTCTTTAATCTTCTCTAATTCAGCAATCTTCTTATCTTTCTCCTCACAAACTTGGCAAGGTTCCTCACATTTCAAACACTGTTTAACGACCTCGACTATCTTTTCAACCTCAACAGTCTTTTCAACTTCAACGAGTTTTTCAATTTCAGCAATTTTTTCTACTTCCACAATTTTTTCAACTTCGACTAGTTTTTCAACTTCAACTATTTTCTCCACCACTTTCTCCACTTCAACAACTTTCTCAATCACTTGATCAACATTTTCTTCTCCTGCTTCTGTCTTTGTCTTTTCATCAGTTTGCATTTTTGCTGCTTCCAGCTCTTTCCTCAATCTTGCCATCTTCTTCTGATACAGCATCTCCATTTTATCTGCAAAAAACAAATTGAAACTAGTAGGATCAATGCCTTTTCTAGCTCTGTTGAGATGTTCTTCCTCATCATCGGTATCCACATCACTTCCAAGATCTGGAAAAATCAGTATTCTTTTTGGTTTAGATTCATCTTCACCCTGAATTCTAGCAACAAAGCCTGAACCAGATGGAATGTATTTATCCCAACTAAATCCTTCAGCAACAAATTCATCATCTTGATCAATGATACCAAAATAAGCTTTTCTATTTGCATCTTCGATCATTTTCCTTTTGTCATCCACAATTGGTCGAGCATGTGCAGTTTGTGGTTCATTTTGTTGAGTAATCTGATGAAAAATTGATTTCTGATAATAATTGTTCTTTTCTTGATTCCCTGTTGCTTCTTGATTTTTACACTCCCGTTTGAAGTGTCCCTTTCCTTTGCAACGGAAACAAGTAACTTTCGATTTGTCAAAACCCAGTGGAGAAGTAGCCATTCCTCGAAACTCATCTCTACCAGTAATTTGTTGAAATTTGTATTCCCGTCTCCAAGCACTAGCTAAACACCACTTCACATCCATTAACTCAAGTTCCTCTGCATCTATTTGGTCATAATCTTCTTTTGTAAGCATCGGGTTTCCAATCTTGCCATCAATCAAACTTTGGTAAGATTCCAACATAGTAACAAGAGATGCCATGTGTTGTTTTGATACTTCCGGAGACAGATTCTGACCATTCTGTATGTTCAATGTAACATTGCACTGCAGATTTGTTGAGTTCTGTCTTTGAGGACTTGACGTTGTATGATTTGGATCATAACTGGAATAAGAAGATGAAGATCCACCACTTTGAGTAACATTACTCTTTGTTCCAGACGAACTGTCAGCACTAAAACCAGTTTGGATCTTTGGACTAGGACTGGGATTAGCCTCAAACTTGTTCCCTCGATAGTACAGACTGACATCCTGTTTAGCATTTGGATTTGTCATGATAGCTGTCTTTTGGATATCCAACTCATGCTCTTCAATCTTTTGAATAAATTGTGCCAGATTCATACTCTGAGACTTTCTTAAGTGTTTCACAATCATCAAATAAGTTCCCCACTTATGCTGTGGTAGTGCTTCAGCAAGTTTATCAACCCATTCCTCATCTTCTTTCTTTATTTCCAATCTCTCCATTTCCAAAACAAGATGACAATATCTGTCAATTGTCTGTTTTGTTGTTTCATAATCAAAAGCCACAAACATATCAAAAGATTTCTTCAGTAAAACCTTTCGATTTTTAATCATATCTGCACTTCCTTTGAACTTTTGAATCAAAGCTTCCCAAATTGATTTGGCTGTACCATCATGTTGGAGTAAAACAAAGATATCTTCCTTAATCGCTTGTTGAAGAATACTGATCATCATTTTTTCACTTGTAAATTTCAATTTGTCACTCTCTGAATAGTCTTCAATTGCCTTTACAATCCACGTTCATTTTTAGGTTTTTCATAATCTTTCAATAATGAACACCAAGCATCAAATTTGTAAGCTTGCACCCAGTTCTCGAATCGATTCTGCCATCCTTTAAAATCTTCAATATACATCAGTTTTGGCGGTTTCTGATGTGTTCCCGTCTCATTTTCACTGTATAAAGTCTCTGCAGCTGTAACGGGAGCAACTGGCGTGGCAAAAGCATTGTAGAATTCCTCGTCCATGTCTTCGGTAATCAGGAGATACTTCGGGAAACACGTGAATGACAAACAAGCAAACGATCAGTTTAAACGTACTAAATACGTAAAAGTGTGTGTTGATGAAATCAATTTAAGACTCGTTGTCGAAGATTTGCGAACTCGTTGCGAACTCGTTTCAATGTTGTTTAAGTGAGATCACGGAATGAATGAGCTTGATCAATAGGATATGGATTCAAATGACCCGATGAATGAGCCGAGGATCTTGTTTATACAATTAATATTCACTGGACTTATACCACACAAATCGACAACTTCTAGAAACAACTACCACTTGATCAATACCGATTGGACCAAATATATTCACCGTGTTGACATCTTCAATGTTAATCACGTGATTTTTTTTTTAAAAATAGACAATCAGACAAAGCTACACATCACATGCACCCGACAACATGCAGCTGACAACAATCGGTGCTTTTAAGATTTCCCATGGACCGATGAAACTAGAATCTCATGTGACTGTCACTAGTTTTTTTTAATATGTTCACATGCACTTCAAATAACAAGACCTGACAAATCATATGAATCGATGAACCACTATATCACATGCACACAACCTTGATTACCTCAACCTTGGCCGACAACCACTGTCACATGCAATAAAAGATCACAAAAACCGATGTATTCACATGTATCCTGTCAACTTTTCATGCAATATTAACTATTACTTCAACTTCAATATCACATGCAATAACAAATAATTCTGATCACCTTGTGCAAACTGACACAAGACACGAGATTTCTCTTCCCAATTACTGACAACTCGTAAAGTGTTACACATAACTCAACGTATACACTCAAGCGAACAAATGATTCAAGCGATCGTTTCAAGCGAGTTCAGATCTAAGTGTAGGTTCAAGCGAACACTCAAGGTATTTTTCAAGCGAGCAGACAAATTTCAAGCGGACAAGTGAAAATCAAGCGAACAAGGTCAATTTCAAGCGAACTAAACAAGCTTGTTTTGCTTGAAAGCTGCTGATGTCATCAGTTTCGATCTGATTTCAAGCGAGCTAATGTATTTTATCAAGTTTTAGTTTGATTTTACTTCTGAAACTTTCCAGGATTTGTTAAAACATGATTACGCACAAGATGTGAAAGTTTGAGCCGATTTTATCCGTGAAGAAATTTTGATTTTGAAAAAGAAGGTGTAGAAATCAGATTTTAAAGCTTGTTTTGGCAAGAACACTTCTTCCTGAGCTCTGATACCACTTGTAGGATCGAATCGCGACCTGAATGAGTCGTTCGGAAGAGCTCTAGTCCGTTTCAGAGGCGGAAACTAAGAAACAGATGTAAAAACAGCTTGAATATCACTATAAACGTCTTGTGTATTGATTTACTATCGATTACAATCACAAGGAACACCGGCAGCACCTCGGTATCAAATCTGGAATTCGTTACAAATGAAATGACCACACCCCTATTTATACTACTCACTAGTTCGCTTGAAGTAACCCTATGACATCTCAAGCGAAACACCTACTTAACATTCAAGCGAAACCCTTCAATATAATATTCTGATTTTCAAGCGAAACCCATTCAATTTCTGTTTTGTCTTCTTGTGAACTTTCAAATTCGTGTACTGATATACTTTCATAATGCAATGATGATGTCACTTGTGATGTCATCATAAATAATGATGACATCACTCTTGATCAGATTCGCAACGCAGCCAAGACTTGATATAAGACGAAGTCGACAGATGTATGCACTAACAAGATCATTCTGAGATAACCTACCCGACATTTAGACACGCAAATTACTACTTATGTCGTTTCAACTTTTATATTCTAAACTGGGCTGTTTTCGGGGATTTTAATAAAATAGTTAACTTTTTCCAAAAATTCCCAACTTTTTACAGAATGTCTTAAACGATCCAAATATTATTGTGTAAAAATCTCGGGATCCAATTCATTACCAATATTTTATAAAAAATCATTTTCCGGACTGAAGTCAGATTCATCTTTTTCTAACCGTAGTTCACGGAATAATTTATTTAAAATTCCTCGTAAGTCCGATTTACGAAATTCTAGTGGGAAAATTACAAATACCTCAGTAGTCATCTACTGTATAAATTTCGTGAGCTGATTCAACATAGATTTCCAGTTATGACTAAAAACATATCACCCATTTACTGCAGCAAAAACTCAGCTTTAGCTGCTGTTACAAAACGGGTCTTTAAAAATAGTAAACGAAGTTCAAAAATTATGATTCCAGTTCCATTAGAACCGTATTTCATAATACATAAATCTAGACTTCAGAAAATACATTTTCTGCTTTATTAAGGTCCGGTTACAGCCAACTGAAGTTGGCTGTAATCACTAAACAGCCTCCTGATTTTCAGCTTTTAACATTTTAATGTGAGTTATATTGGTTCCGTTAACATGTTCAGCGAATGACAACATTCCTAGTAATCAATATTAACAAGTAAATCATCAAGTAATCAACAACGAAATCAAAACAACCTCATACTAACATAAATACATCATGTTTCATCTTTATAGTAAGTTTTAAGTTCATGTTTCTTGTTTAACCTTTTAGTGTTCTTGTGACAATCATCATACTACAACTTTTAACTACACAAAAATAGACATGAACAAGGGTTAAACAGAGACTTACTACTAGCTTAAATCTAGGGAAAATCTAGTGAAGAAGATGATGATGAACAAGCAAGAACAAAGATCCCTTGATGCTCCACAAGTAGCAAGCCTTCTTGTATCAACCTTTAAGCTTGAAAGAGACTTGAAAATGGAGGAGGATGGTGGTGTTGGCAGTGGTAGAGAGCCGAGAGAGGGAGAGAGAGGTGTGAGGTGAGGGAGTGAATGATGAAGATATGACATTGTGATCTAGACCTTACTTATAAATCTCATCCATCATATTTTATTCAAAGCAACACTCAAGATCTTACACAAAATTTTTGAGAAGATTTAGTAGGATTTAAGGTGATCTTGGTGGGGTCCCTCTTGGGGACGGTTGCACATGGGGGGGGGGGGGTAAAGGGTAACATTTTCAACTAAGTTAGTAACCATAAGTTAGTTTCCAAGTATAAACTCTTATATGTTAGTTTGTAGATATTTAGGGGGTGTTATGGTATACGGGGATCATGACTAGCCAAAAATAATTAAATAATGTGTTTGACAAAAATTTGGTGTCCCGGGTCATGTCCGGTTGTTCGGTCGGATGCCGTTTCATTAAAGTGTTTAATTATTCCGCAAGGTGTCTTTTATATATATATTTGTAACACCATAAATTCCTAACACATAGGAGAATATTCAGGACCATTTAGTCAAGTTTCTGCACATTCATTAAGCACAATATAATATTAATCAATCGTACGGATACATGGAATTACGAGGGTTGTCACAACGATGTTTTAAATCGGTAGAGTTTGAAGTGACTTGAATGTCACACAATTACTGGGTATTAGGAATGCGTAAGCCGAGAAATGGACATGCTAAATTTGGTTTAAATGAATCCTTAGTTATGGGTGGAACGTTTAGAAAAAAATATATAAAACTTTGTAGATTTTGCTTAAACGCGCATGCTTGAAAGGTTGACAACAAGCACGATGCTAATGCGTGTGCGAACCATGTGATGGGGACGAAACGATGATGTTTGATAAGCCCGGGAATGGGTCAAAATGTTTAGAAATAGTTAGTGATAACAAATATGTAGTGTATCTTAAAACTAAACGGGTCGAATAATTGTAAAAAAAAAAGAGAAGAATTTATAAGTCATTCACTTATAAACCGGGTTTCGATGCAAACAGAGATGGTAAACGGATCCGTATTTTAATTACGGACGCATAGGAAAAAGAATAGTGCAAATTGGATAAGTAGATTGAAAGTTATGGCACTTTAAAGTTAGAATTTTGTTAAAAAATTTGCAGCTGGGCAAATGCAGCATCAAAAAGACAATCATTCTGTCGAAACTAAGGTGTCGCGTCGCGCGGCCACGATCTGGAAACGCTGTCGCGTAGCGCGACCTGTGTCACGGCCCGCGAAGAATTCACCTAAGTCTCTCGCGGCCGCGAGAGACATGGTTGCTGGAAATTTTGTTTTCGTTTGTTTGTTTGACCCATTTATTTCGTTTGAACTGTTATTTAACTATCAAAACTAACATTTAAGTTGGTTTTAATCATAGGTTTATATCAAGAGTCCCGGATGAAGATCAAGCGACGGACACGGACCGAACACATGTCATTTAAAGCTTCCGCGATGATCTTATTTTGTAATAATTATAAGTGATTATCGTAAACACTTAGAATTATATTTTGAAATGTTTCTAAACATGTATAAATGTTAACTTGGAAATGTTTTTGTAAGAACGCATTTTCACATAAGGTGCGTATTTAATATTATAATTGTGTTATAACGAGACGGTTGTTACAAACACTTATATATAGGAAGTACCAACGGCGTATCCACCATGTCTCTACCAAATTTTCATCCACCTCGTTATTCAAATCATGATTGACGACTCACAACTTACATAGAAATTCTCTCAACCAATCTAACAAGGGTTTTGATAGATTGATAAGAACACTTATATATAGGAAGTACCAGCGGCGTATCCACCATGTCCTTATCAAATTTCATTGGCTTCGTTAGCGGTTTTGATTGGTTCTATGTGACGACTCAACTCAACTTACTATTAAATAACCACAAACAAACCACAAACAACCATTGTATGAGTCTCGAACCCAAAAAGGGTGCGACTAAATGGTGGCAGTACCTACATCTATAGTTACGGGGGAAGGGTCGGTCTATGAAAAAGTGAGACGATACCCACGTCACATAAACTATGGGGAAGGTAAGCCGTGATGAGTGATGATCTAAAACTGTAACAACATGAAATACAATAAAACATAACATAAATGCATATCACAGCGATTCATAAAAACGTTCAAGTAAAGGATGAAAATGATGATAAATGGTAACGCCGAAAGCATGACAATGACACAAGCTATCAACGGTACTGATTAAGAGTTGATAATTGTACCGATTGGCATTAGTGTGAACGTCAAGGATATGAAGTGAGAGTAGCAGGTAAAGTCGTTAATGAGGGAAACTAAACGTGAAGTCAAATAGCGGAGGAGATGACGTAGCAACATTGATTTAAACTCCCACCAGTCGGGCGATAATAGCGATTCGGACAAAAGTAGAAGTGTCCTAAGATAAATTAAGGAAACCATAACTTTGTTAACTTAACTCGCGTTCATTTCATTTTATTAACATTTTTTTTATACTTTACCAAGTGTAGCACATTGGTATTTTAAATTTTCCATGTACAAAAGCAACTTAGTTTATTTAGAAAAATATTTTCGTTAGACTTTAGGGAAAACATTTTTTTGTTGGCCAAAAGTAGAATGTTTACAATATATATTTATTACATTTTATTTTATAAAACCAAATTTTTGAGATCATAAATTTTTTATCGTCACCATGTGCCTTCGACTCAAATTTTCCAAACTCTGGGCATAGGTTACGATATTGGTTAGGGTTGTGACGTTCAACTCATATTAGACGACTTGTTAAGGTTCAAAACATATAACCAAAATTCACATTATGACACTTGTGCTCGGAAATTCGGAACAATCCTTATTTATTTCCATTTAGTTCATACAAACTTTAACTTAAAACATTTTATTCGCAATAACTCATCGCATAAAACTTCGTCGTGCTAGTGACCGCGTCATAGTTGTCTTGGATCTAGACGAGTGTTCGTCTGCGTGCCTTCTAGTTATCCTCGTCCTCTAGTTCGGTATGACCGGCTCGATTGTAAGGAACGAGTTGGGTGTCATAAGGTACGGTCGGTTGATCCATTAGTGGAGCGTCAGATTGGACATCCAGTTGGATCATAAGGTGGGTGTCTGGTTTGTCAAATGGGGGAGTCATAGATTTGTGAAATCATGGAACTTAGGGAAAGCCCCATGATTCAAGAATACAATTCTCATGAAAATATTATGGAGTATCAAAGGGTAGCAAAAGTCGAACCCTTCGACAAGGTACAACAGATAGGGTGATTTGTTTTAACATCATTAGAATCTCGTGGAATATTATAGATTTATTCTGATGGTTTATATACGAAACGATATTATACCTACATTGAATATAATAAATAATAAAACTTATGAAAAAATATTATTTCATCATAAAATATTGAAAATCATAGGTTTAGCACACCATAGGGTTTAGTATGACTTCCATGCGTCACTTTCGTAATTAAGTGTGCACCCGCAATTACCGAGCTTTCGCATGGTCCTCGTATGTCTACCCATTGACGTACAACTTAACCTGAAGAAAAATCGTGAATAAATAAATGACTCTAGTTTTGGGGTGTTTTAAAACTATGTTTAGGATAGTATCCATGAATTAACATGAACACGTTTGACATATCAAAGTGTTGTTAGTTCACATGACGTTTGGTGTGACATGCTTTGGCCTAATAGGTATCGGTACTCTCATCGTTAGTCCCTAGGTAGGCAAACTGGTCCAATAATTGGATTTATATGAATGCCAGCCTAGACAGGACGTCCCGATTACCGGTACGTAACCCTTCCAGTTAACAAATGTCCGTCACAAGAACTCGCTTTAACGAGATTGAAAAATTTAAATGAAATTTGAAATATCAAAATGAAATAGAAATAGAATCAAGAATAATTGACATGAGTTGAATGTTGAATTGACTTAGTCTTTGTATGAATAAAAATTTGAATATAGTAACTAGAAACTTAATGTTTATATTGCATAGTGTGTGAAGTGTAGCATTGAAATAATAAACTATAACATAGAATTAAATCACGTATTATCATGCAAGACACATAACATATAGCGTATAACATTAAAGAAAATATATATTACTATTACTCAGGTTACAAGATACCATGTAATATAGTAATAGTTCTTTTATATATATATACGCATATCTACTACTAAATGGGTATTTGGATTATGGCAGTAATACTTAGAAAGGAGAAGAAAAAAAAGGATTTAAAAATTATAGTGACTTGATAAGCACATATTATGAGTTTGGAAAAATAGAGCAACACCACTGAGAGAACAAAACACATTTTAGAAGAGTTATCAAAATTTCATCTTCTTCGTGTGCTTATTAGAACATCCCTTTATTTCTTATGGGTTCCATGATTTCTTATGGTTTCCAAATTATGTGAGAGTTAAATAAATGTATCTAGCAACGAATAGAAAACTAAAATAACTTACATGCAGAATTTGAATAGCGTCAGCAAATGAATGACGAATAGTAGAGCAGGGCGTCGCTGTGTTCCTCGTGGCTTCTGTTGCACATTTGTGTCTGGTTCGATAAGTCAACGCTGCCGAACGGGTCTTGACCCGTAAGAGTTACCCCGTGGGCAATGAACTAAAATCCACTTAACTAATTTAACTTGTAATTACGAATGATACGCGGGTATTAAACTGAGAGACGGGTAAATGGACCGGGTGAGGCAAGACACTCCTCTATGCCACTTGTCGCGCATGCATTCTTGCATCGCCACTTGTCGCGCACCTAGGACTTGGCCAATAGCATCGCATGCACTATGCATGCCCGCCACTTGGCAAACATGCATAGATCCCCATCCATTATTTATATGAAGGTTGGTCTTTCACTTGAGAGTTTGCAAGAATTTTTAAACAAAACTCTCATAACACCTATAACCACAACCGGCCCCAACCGCCTTGGGTAGTCCGCCGCTGCCACCGACCCATCGCCGACCCACCCTGCAGCTGTCGCTCTTCGCCGGTCGTCGCCGCCTGCACCGCCGGCCACCACCGCTGAGACCCGGCTCACATTCGCGTATCTCTCGTTCGTGTATCTAGCACTCGTTCGTTGAACCTCGGTGTCTCAACCGGTTATTTATTAACCGAAGGTATATCTAAACCCCCTATGGTTGATGTTCTATTTCGTGTTTGTATGTTGGTGATCTTGTTCCATTACGAGTGCTCCTTGGTATAAAAATGTTCGTGTTATTTTGCTACATACGCTTCCGTTGCTTAAAATGTATATATAGTTTTAACTAGTTAAAGTTTATTTTTGAATAACATACATATACATGTATTTTATTTGTCAAAATTAATTTGACTAATCTTTATAACGAAATAAACACATATATAATATGAACCGGGTTCATAAAATAAAAGTAAAATTATACCACGGATATTCATCAGTGGTATCAGAGCCGATGCTCACCACATGCAAATCGAAACCGGTCTTATTTCACCGGAATAATAAATCACAAATTTTAAAAGTCTAAAGTTTTTGATTTATTTTTATCTTTGGGCTATATATATTTTTGGTCACATTTAATTGTTAAATATTTGGTTGACCAAAATTGCCCAAACATACTTTTAGTGATGTTGAATATGTAAATCGGGCCCGACCTTGTGGTTGTGTTTATATTTGGTTTTGTTCATGGTTTTGGCCCGTTTTGCGGCTCAAAGTTGTAATAGATTAGTTTATGGTTTTGGCTCGCTTTGTGGTTCAAAGTTGTAATAGATAAGGTTCTTTGTCTTGGTTATATTTACTTGTTAAATATTGTTGATGCGAAGACCCGAAGCAAACCCGAAGCAAAACCGAATGCCAAGAGGAGTCTTGGAGTTAGTGGGAGTCGCTCAAGACAATAAGATGCACTCAAGTCCATCCTTGTGGTTGTTATTTGTTTTGTGACCGTGACCCCTTTGATCTTGCTACTTGGCTCTAGCAAGATCATAATCATGCCCATATGATTTACATATTCATTTTTGCTATTATGGTTGCCTTTTGATAAATGTTATCACACTTCAATCTAATACCAAAACGTATTCTTAAAAGTTTTTTTTTTTTAAATGAAATCAGAAAAAGCAAGTTCTAGCAACTTGCATATTTTATAACCACTAGAGTTTTATAACATGTTTTTTCTCACATCTTTAAAACTCATAAACTTAATAGTATTCACTATTAACTTTGATTGATTATTCCAAGTCGCGACAAACTTAGTTTTATAGGTTATCTAAAACTAATTGACCCGAGAGGTGAAAGGGTCTTTTTTGGGTTATGTCTCAAATTTAATATTTAAATTAAAACGACTATAACGACCCTATTTGGTAAAGATTAAAATCAATGGTCTATGCCATCCTACTACTAGTAACACTTGGGGCATAATGCGAACCATCAGTGTTGGAGCCACAGCACGACACTTGGTGTCTAGTTTATCCTTCCAAGGTGCAAGGGTTTCGTCGACACATCCGGCCCTTCCACATGTGACCGTTTTAGACTGACTATTACTTTTCTTCTCGTGTTGCGTGCCTAAGCCATCTCGAGAACAAAAGTGGCATAGATGAGGCCAAACGTATCAATGCAAGGACAAAGGTTGTTCTCGCAGCCTCATAAACCCCGGGAGTTGTGCTTCTCTCACAATTGACAATCGTTGTCAGTCCGATTAAACCTCTCGCTAATGATGCATGCCCCAGCTGCCTTTAGAAAGAGTGTTGGATCGTCGTGTGACCCTAATGAGTCAATCTGAAGAGTTCAACATCAAAATCAAAGGCGGAATCAATGAGATTGACGTAACACAGCTTGATACTTTCTAATTATCTTCTTTTATTGATTTCCTGAGCTTTTACAATTCAAATAACAATCCGGCAGCACCTCGGCTCTGAAAACAATGTTCTAATTCCGTTTCAAATGACACGACTTGATCAGGTATATATAGGGAAAGTAATTCCGCTTGAAACCATCCCAAACGAAATCACTTTTCAAACGGAATTACCTAATTCCGTGCGGAATTAGTAATTTCGTTTGAAACAGCTACTTTAGTTTGAAATGACATTAAGTCCATTTCAAGCGAAATTACCCTTTAATCCTGTTTTCTCGATTTCCGTGCCCTGATCTATCTAATACAATACAAGACTCAATAAAGACGAAGTTAACATACATCAGTGCACCAACAGACTCCCCCTTGGATGTTGACGAAGTCTTTAGCATCCAGTCTTCAGTCTTTAGTCTTGATTTATCATTCTCTGCTCTAAATTTTCTTGAATTTGTAAAGCATCCTTCAATCTTCTATCTTTAAACTCCCCTTTGAATGTTGATCCAGAATTTTGACTCCCCCTTTCGAAGACTCCCCCTCACGATAAGCTGGGACTTAAATTCTGGTTCAAACTTTGACATTTTCTTTACCATGGGGATCTTGACTCCTGTTTCCTGTTTCTCAAACATATAACATTATAATCTATTCAATCTTAAACTTCTATTAACTATTCATCAGTTTTAGAAATCCACTTAAGTATTCAGGTCCAAGTTAATGACCCTGATTACTCAATTTAGCTACCAAGTCCAACTTAATGACCTTGGTTGATACAAGACATAAACAAACTGATTTTGTTCAAACATTTTCTGAAATTTTTTTAAAAAAAATTACAAGCTTCAAGTTAATGAACTTGTTTTGACTTTTCAATTTTCTCAAGTTTAACATTTTAAGCTCACAACTCATCTTCCAGCTCAGAAACTTCCTGCATCTGCTTCAATTCGAATCTGAAGATCAGCTTTCCACTTTGGTTTGTCGGAAAATAAAGTAGAAATGAAAAATCTTTTTGTATTTTGATTTTTAATAAAGTTTCTATGCTAGAAATGAAATACAAAAAATAAAATGCAATAAAAGTAAACTATTTACAAACATATTTTTGGTGAGCGTGCTAGAGAATCATATCAGCTATTCGACAGGTCACAAGTACCGTTAAGCTTTAATTTCATACTCAGAATTAAACAATTCACTTAGATTGTCGATATACTGATCCACTTAAATTCTTACACAAATTTCAATCTATCCAGGATACGGATTTAGTGTTTTAGAGACTTAAACTCATTCATGTGTCCCACCTCTTGAATATACTCCCGTATCCAGATCCCAATATTCAGTCTTACAGGTGAGTATACCACAGATGATATCTGTAAAGGGGTTAAATTACGAAGACTGTGAGAGCTCAGGTCAGAACTTCCGTTCAGCAGAGAGATGACGGCTTCGACTTTTGGTGGGTCCCCTTTAGAGGATCTTTTTTACAACAGCATGTGATTATCATTTTTCAATGTTTCATCATTTTTTATGTTGAGGGCAGGCTTTTATTTCAAGCAAGCGTAAAGTATTCTCTGGGGACTAGGCCATTGCTTCCGCAAATTCAGAAGTCCCGGGATAATACCCCAGATATCACTGAGTATAAAGACCTAGTATCTCAGAAAGAGGGATCTTTCAAACAAGATTTCAGGGGTTACCTATATATCCAAGTAGTGTTCCCCACGAAATAAGCAAGTAAAGATTTAGGTTTATATCCCGAACAAACCTACTAAATGTGTAAAAACCAATCGGCATATCATCAGCGAGACTGTTTAAAACTTATAAACTTTACATATCTTTGCATACCGTAACTGTCAAGCCGATGTACTATCATTTTCCCTTTTTACACAAGCTCTTTTCTGGTTTTCTATTGTTTTTGGATTTTAAAATATCTCATGTTTTTGGATTTTTGAAATTTTTTACTGTTTTTGTATTTTCTGAAAATATTACCCTATACTCCCCCTAAATACCAAAACAAGTAAATAATCGACAAACCATTGCAGATTGCTTCTCAACATCATCTACAATGTCTCCTTCATCAACGCCAAGAATTTCCTCCAACACCGATAAAAGCTTCATACCGTTCAGTTTTAGCAAATATTGAAAACGAGTTTTATCAAATGCTTTAGTATGTAAATCAGCTTTTTTGCTCGTCAGTGTGGATTTTCTCAATTCGAATCAACTTCTTCTCGAAACAATCTCGGATGAAGTGATGTCGAATTTCAATGTGTTTCGTTTTAGCGTGATGAACATGATTTTTAGTAATGTTTATCGCTGCCTCATTATCAACAAAGATAGGGGTGTTAAGAAATTGCAAACCATAGTCACGCATCTGTTGCTGGATCCACAAGATCTGAGAGCAGCAACTGCTAGCAGATACATACTATGTTTCACATGTAGATAAAGCTACAGAGGTTTGCTTCTTACATTGCCAGGTGACCAAACGTGGTCCAAAAAACTGACAACCCGCTGTTGTTGATTTAGCGTTAACTTTGCAGCATCCGAAATCGGAATCGAAATACCCTTAGAGCGTGAAATCGCCTTCTTTTGGATACCACAACCCCAGTGATGGAGTTCCTTTCAGGTAGCGTAATATCCGTTTCACAATTACCATATGCGAAGCTCTTGGGTTAGACTGAAATCTTCCTGCGAGGCAGGTTGGATACATAATATCAGGTCTTGAAGTTGTTAAATACATCAGCGATCTGATCATGGAACGATATAACGTTTCATCTACCTTCTCTCCGGTGAGATCAGGGTTTATCCCATGGTTCGTCGCTAACGAGGTGGAAGCTGGAGTAGATCCTAACATCCCGAATTTTTCTAAGATATAATGAACGTACTTCGTCTGATGTATGAAAATTCCCTTAGGCAGTTGATCAACCTGGAGTCCCAAGAAGAATTTCATCTCACCCATCGATGACATTTCAAATTTCTGCTTCATAACTCTTTCAAAATCTTTGCACATATTTTCATTTGATGACCCAAATATAATGCCGTCCACGTATATTTGAACTATCAGAAGATGTCCGTCGACTTCTTTGGTGAAGAGAGTGGCATCCACTTTTCCACGGATGAAGCTGTTGGCTAGTAGGTGTTGAGACAATGTCTCATACCAAGCTCTCGGGGCCTGGTGTAAACCATACAACGCTTTATCTAGCAAATAAACCTTGTCTTTGTGGATTGGATTGGTGAAGCCCGGTGGCTGTCCGAAATATACCTCCTCTTTTACCTTCCCATAGAGAAACGCCGGTTTCACATCTAGCTGATAAACTTTGAAATTTCTCCAAGATGCAAATGCTAGGAAGATTCTGATCGCTTCAAGTCTAGCCACGGGAGCATATACTTCAGTGAAATCTATCCCCTCCTGCTGACTAAAGCACTGGACTACGAGTCGAGCTTTGTTACGAATAATAACCCCTCTATCGTCTCTCTTACACTTGAACACCCACTTGGTGTTTATCTTCCTGTGACCATCAGGCAAGTCTACCAATTTCCACACTCCTAACTTCTCAAACTGACTCAACTCTTCTTGCATAGCATTGACCCAAGGATCTTCAGTTAGCGCCTCCTTATATGTTCGCGGTTCAATCTGCGAAATAAAACAACTAAGTGAAAACTCAGTTTGTAACGGAGCTACTATAGAATAAAAACAAGTAAGGCCTTGGTCAATTTGATGCCTAGTGCGAACGCCTGATTGTAATTCTCCAATGATTAGCTCTTCTGGATGGTACGAAAGAGTTCTCGACATCACCTCGCCTGGAACGTCTACCTCGCCTTCCAAATTTGTAACATTCTGATTTGCACCTTGTTCACTGACTGGAATTGTTTGATTTGAACTCTGGATCTGCTCCCCCTCAGAATCTGAATCACCATGATCAAATACAGGCATATTATCAGATTCTTGATTATCATTGATAGCCGTCTGATTATCATGAGCAACTTCATATTGTTGAATATCATCATGTTCTCTAGCATTGCTTGGACCAGCTTCATCGTCATTAGAAGCTCGATTTTGACGTCTAGAATATTCAGCTGGGAACCTTTCCTGCGATGACTCATGCTCTCTCAGAATATCCAACCCATCAAAGAAATCTTCTTCTTCCTCTTCCATGTCAAACGAATTCCACAAAGTATCATAGTGAAAACGCCATGAATCACCAGGATTTTGCGGTGGCATTGTGTAGCCTTGACATTTAGCATTATGTGCCTCAATAATCCGCTTCAAGCTTGGAACAAAGACTCGTTTCAATGGACTTGAATAACCTACAAAAATTCCTTCAATGCTCTTTGCACCAAATTTACCAAAAGGCTCTAGAACTGTGTAGGGAGACCCAAATGGTTCTAAATACTTCAGGTTCGGTTTGCGGTTGTTGATTAGCTCGAAACACGTCTTGTTGAATTTCTTCACTGTGAGAACCCGATTGAGCGTATAGCATGCGGCGGATACTGCTTCTGCCCAAAAGTTAACAGGTAGTTTAGAATCAGCAAGCATCGTCCTGGCCGCTTCAATTAGCGTCCTGTTCTTTCTTTCAGCTACTCCATTCTGCTGTGGAGTGTAAGGCGCGCTAAATTCATGCAATATACCTCTTTCATCTCAATATTCTTCCATTTTGAAATTCTTAAACTCAGTACCATTGTCAGTACGTAATCTTCTGATGCGGGTTTGGTACAAGTTTTCTATCTTCTTGAAAAGTGTCATCAAACGATCAAACGTCTCATCTTTTGACTTCAAAAATAATACCCATGAAAATCTTGAGTAATCGTCTGTAACTACTAGACAATAGAGATCCCCAGTTATGCTTTTGACGTTCACTGGACCAAACAGATCCATATGGAGTCTCTCTAAAGGTTTTGAGATTGAGTTTTCCTTCTTCCTAGGGTGAGATTTCTTCTTTTGCTTGCCTTTGACACATCTAATGCACTCCCCCTCAAGATGAAAACCTTTCACATGAACACCAATTACTAAGTCATTATACACCAGGTGATTCATTTTTCGCAAGTGAATATGACCCATCTTTCGATGCCATACCTGTGATTCTTTTTCCGTTGCTCTTGACATAAAACAATGAGCCTGACCCGTGGTAGTAGTTGCTACACTCATGTCCAACACGTACAGATCATTGAATCTGGGCGCTCTCATGATAACCCACTCTTCGGGAACAACAAATCCTGGTTTCAAGATCAAACATTCTTTGTCTGTAAAGTGCGTTGTTTACATATGATCACAAATCTGAGATATGCTCAGAAGATTGTTTTCAAGCTCGGCGATGTAGTTTACTCTTTCAAACGTGACAATACCATTCGATAAAGTTCCTTCACCAACTATTCGACCACCTTGATTCCATGCAAATCCCACATAACCTCCATTAAACCCACGCACATCATACAGTAGGGTTTTCTTCCCCGTCATGTGCCGAGAAGCTCCACTATCCATAATCCAACGTGAAACAGATCTTGGAAGCTCCTGCACATATTATAAACACTTAGTTAGAAGTAGATGCCACCCAAGCCTCTTTTGACTCAGGTAGCTTGACTTTGATGTGAGTTTTAGCAGTGTAAAGTGGCGGAAAATTCTTATCATTCATCTTCAGACTTTCCTCAGACCCAATCTCAACCTTTTTGTATAAAAAGAAATCATTTTGAGAAGGTTGACCAGATGATTGGTCTTTCTTTGATACATTCTTCTTTTCAGAAGTAGTAGCCTCTTGTGATTCAAGTTTCTCATAGTAATCCAAAGGTACATGCATCTTCTTAGTGACAGATGATGATTTTGCAGTCTCAGAAACCTTTGGTTTTGGAGAACTTGATTTCTTATCAACTGATTTTGGCTTCCATGCTTGTTGAGGTGACGCAACCCGTTTGTAAAATTTGTCAATTTTAGCTACCACATTCTTTACGGGTTCAGTTTTGATCTTGGTGTTTTCATTTTTCAAAACTTTCTTCTCAACAACCATAGGATCTTTTCCTTTTGCATCAGCTTTCTTTTTCAAATTCTCAACAACTTCAGACTTAGGCTTTAAGTTGTTGCACTTTCATGCAATATGTCCAACTTTGTTGCACTTAAAGCATGTACGAGTATCAACTACCTGACTTGTGCCTTCAGTCTGAGGCTGTGAGACCTTCTCCTCAAAGAACTCTTCATTTGATTTTGAAAAAATTTTGGATTCTTCATCAGAAAGTGAACTTGAACTTTTCACAAACACCTTTTTCTCAGCAAACTTTCTGTTTTGAACATTCTTTTTCTGATAATTCTTACCACCCTGATATCTACCCGGACCATTTGTTTTGATTGTTGTTATAAAAACGCGGTGGAACAACATGCTTCTTGTAGTAAGCTTTATCCTTTTCAAAATTCATTTTCCTCTTTGTCTGATTTAAACTTTTTACTTCAGACAAATCAATTTCAATCAATTTGAACACATTTTTCAATTTAGCAACATTAACATTCTCCAGTGGAAACTCAGAATCCGAATACAACTTATCCGATCCCGACATCTTGTACATGACAAGAGTAGGTTCTTCATTTAATTTGTTTTTGGATTTTGGTTTCGGAATGTATCTATCCAAAAAGCATTCATCATTCTCAGTAGTGTCACTTTCAGTTTTCAAAACATTTTCAGCTATGCTTTTAACAATTTCTGACTGAACACTATCCTCATCGGATGATGTATTGAATGTAACATCAATTGACTCTGGAAGTTTAACCTCATCCATTTCTTCATCATTAACCAACCCTGATTTTTTCTTTAAAAAATTATTTAAAACTGGTGGTGGAACCGGATGAAACCCAACCCCGGTTCCATCAAAGTATACATCTTCGCCTGCTTTGTTTTTCCCGATGGGTTTGGGAACAATGTGTTGTAAAACAAAGCTTGCAGAGTTGTAACTGTTCAGTTTCAACTTAGCAATTTCATCCAGTTGCTGGTTGATTAACTCTTCTTTTACACGAAGAACACCTGTCAGTTGAAGATTTTCTTTGTCTGTTTTACCATTTCTTTCATCAGAATCTTTTACCGTTCGTTTTAGTTTTTCAAAATTTTCTGAAATTTGACGATTTTCAAGAA
Source organism: Helianthus tuberosus (assembly GCA_030545235.1). Lineage (NCBI taxonomy): Eukaryota > Viridiplantae > Streptophyta > Magnoliopsida > Asterales > Asteraceae > Helianthus > Helianthus tuberosus. The sequence continues at coordinate 110,369,407 of CM060383.1, forward strand.
TCAATTTTTCATTTTCTTTCCTAATTCTTTCTACGTCATTTTTATCGTTTTCGATTTTCTCAGTTAATTCTTTTAATTTGTCATTCGAAGCTTTTAACAATTTATCACGGTTTAAGATCTGATCTTCAACACTTCTGACTCTACCAGTCAGTTCCTCAACCTTCTTACCACTGAGGTAAGCATTTGTACTACAAACTTTGCACTCTTTCATGCAATTTTTGCAGTTGTTCTCAGATTTGGCTTTCTTACCTAACTCATGTATATCATTTGAACTGACTTTGTTTTTGGACTCAGTTCCAGAACCAGAAACTACCTCTAGTTCTTTTGCTGCAAAAACTTTATCAGCCATCTTCTTCAAGTTTTCTGCGGTAAACTCTTGTGACGTATCAATAATTCCGTCATCAATCTTCTTTGGCTGCAGTTCTTTTTCTGTTTCTTTCTCTTTCTCATCAGCTTCTCCTCCTCCCCACCACATTCTTTGCCTGGCTTCTTCTTCATCAGCAATTTGTTTTATGAGAACTTCAACATCAACCGTATCTGGATCAACAGCTATGTTTCCATTAGGATCGAGATAACATTCTCTATCAGGATCCCATCGCTTTGCTTTCTTTGCTTCCATCCATGTACGATAAATTTTTCCTTTCATGAATTGAGCTGTTGCCTTCCTGTTTACATACTTCACTTCTTCAGATCTGGTATCTTTAAAAGGAACAATCTTTGCTGCAGTAAAGGCATATCCAACTGCATCTTCCTCAGGCAAAACATCACTCCAATCATAACCTTCATCATCATGAAAACAGCAAGTGCCTTGGATTTTTCTTTGGGTGCCTCCTCTATCTGCTTCATCCTGGGAGGTTCTGCTTTATTTTGATGATAAATTGCTCTTTTGTAATAATCTTCTCGAAAAGGATTTGCAGTATCATCAGTGTAAGCATTTCGGCACTCACGCTTAAAATGACCTTTTTGTTTACATTTAAAGCACGTGACTTTTGACTTGTCAAAGCCTAACTTGGTAGAAGGTCCACCAATAGACTGTCTTCCGGTAATCTCCATGAATCGCTGCGCTCTTCTCACTGTACTCGCCATACACCACCTTATATCAGTCAACTCCATCTCCTCAGGATCGATCTGATCGTAGTCTTCTTTTGTTAGGTTGGTGTTTCCTATCTTTCCTGCAACGAGGCTTTCGTACGATTCTAACACAGATGCTAAAAACACCATCTGTTGTTTGGCAGATTCTTCACTAAAATTCTGACCATTCTTCAGATCCACAACAATGTTGCATTGAAATAGATTCTTTGGTGCAGATTGATTTGAAGTATTTGACGATGAACCACCTTGATAGCCACTGCTATGAGTTTCTTGATTCATTGTGTTTGAACTTTCTGCTGAAAAAGTTGTCTTAGGAGATGCAGTCTTTGGGATCATACTACCTCTGTAATACAACTCCACATTCTGCTGATAAGATGTGTTATTGACTTTATTGGATTTTTGATCTCCAATTCATGGCTTTCCAGTCTTTCGATTAGTAAATCAACCTTCAAATCAGTCGGCTTTATCGTATTCTTCAGCATCAATGCAAAATATTGCCAGTCTTGCTCATTCGGTAGTGAGTCAAACAATTTGTCAACCAGATCTTCTTGAGTGTAAATGATGTCATGTCTTGCAAGCTCCATCTTTAAATGCCCGAATCTTTCAATCATCTTGGAAACAGACTCGTTCTTTAAAAAACCAAACAAATCAAACTCTTTTCTTAACAGTTTCTTTTTGTTTTTAACTATCTCAGCACTACCAATACATTTTATTTTTAATTTTTCCCAAAGGTCTCTCGAATCTTTGTACTCGATCAGTGAGATTATGTCATCTCTGATAGATTGGTGAAGCAGAGCAATGCGCTTTTGTTCAGCAACATATCTTTCTATTTTATTTTCTTCTAAATTTTCATAATCTGTTCTCCCCAAATCAAAACCATTCTTCAAACTTTTCCAACTAGGATATGCAAACGCTTGAAGCCATTCTTCAAATCTTGTAGCCCACCTGTTGTAATCTTCAATTGCCATCAACTTGGGCGGTTTATTGTATGTTCCATATGCACTGTCTACACTTATAGCATCAGAAAGAATTTTCTTTGCACTCGGTGTTGGTGTAGTTTCAGTCGTGTTATTTGATGTGCTATCACCCGAACCACTGGTAAATCCAAACACATCACAAAAAGGATTCATGAAATCATCCATCTTTCAAGTACCTGAAACAATCAACAAACACTTAGAAAAATTCTTGAAATTTTGAAAAATAGTTTCAAACGGAATCAGTTCAAGTGGAATAGCTCAAACGGAATTAACCTGTTCACACGAAATAACCTTTCAAACGAGATTACCAGTTCACACGAAATACCTACTCAAACGGAATTAGGTATTTCAAGCGAAATTAAGCCAATTGAAGAGGAATTAGCTACTTTGATGCGGAATTAGTAATTCCGTTTGAGCGTTTCAAATGAAATTAGATCTCGTTTGAAATTTACTGCACTTTTCAAGCGAAATTAGACCCAAAGTGTAATTCCGTGTGAAATTACAATGATAATTTCAAACGGAATTATGATAATGTCAGCAAGTCCGATCTGTTGTTCAAACGGAATTACAAGTTTTATCAAATTTAGATCGAATTTTAATCCAATTCTTTCAAGGATTAGTTAAAACTATGTTTTACGTGATATATGTGAGTTTTAAGCCATTTCAACCGTTAAATCTCGTTCAAATCAGAAGAGAAAGAGTAGAAGTAAGAGAATCCGATGAAATCAAGCTGAATTGGTATGAACTCCTCATCCTGAGCTCTGATACCACTTGTTGGATCGTCGTGTCACCCTAATGAGTCAATCTGAAGAGTTCAACATCAAAATCAAAGGCAGAATCAATGAGATTGACGTAACACAACTTGATACTTTCTAATTATCTTCTTTTATTGATTTCCTGAGCTTTTACAATTCAAATAACAATCCGGCAGCACCTCGGCTGTGAAAACATTGTTCTAATTCCGTTTCAAATGACACGACTTGATCAGGTATATATAGGGAAAGTAATTCCGCTTGAAACCATCCCAAACGAAATCACTTTTCAAACGGAATTACCTAATTCCGTGCGGAATTAGTAATTTCGTTTGAAACAGCTAATTTCATTTGAAATGACATTAAGTCCATTTCAAGCGAAATTACCCTTTAATCCTGTTTTCTCGATTTCCATGCCCTGATCTATCTAATACAATACAAGACTCAATAAAGACGAAGTTAACAGACATCCGTGCACCAACAAAGAGCTTCTAACCGGATTCTCGTTCCTTATCGTCTCACCTCACTAAATAAGGAAATACATTAAAAATGCTAATTAAATAATTTTTTGCTTAACAGATGTCATCTGAAAACAACTCCTCTTTTGCTCTCAAGTCCATACTTGAGAAAGACAAACTGAATAACACCAATTTTCTTGAGTGGCACCGCAACTTGAGAATCGTTCTCAAGATGGCAAAAAGGCTTTATGTTTTGGAAACCCCAATCCCAACTGCACCCGAGAACAACACTGTGGTTGCGAAGAAGGCTTTCGACAAACATAAAGAAGATGCCATGGAAGTTGCGTGCCTCATGCAAGCCACCATGTCTCCAAATCTTCAGAAGAATATGGAAGACATGAATGCCTTCGACATGATTGAACAACTCAGGGGCATGTTTCAGAAACAAGCCCGTCAGTAACGCTATGACACCATGAAACAACTCATAAGCTGTAAAATGCAAGAGGGTTCCTCACTTAGTGCTCATGTCCTCAAGATGAAAGGCTACATCGACCAACTAAACAAACTTGGTTATCCTCTCCAAGATGAGATGGCTGTTGACTTCATTCTCAACTCTCTTTCCAATCACTATGATCAATTTGTTATGAACTTTAACATGGGTAGAGGATCCTGTAAAAAGTGCTCAAAGTGCTCAAAGTGTGAGAAGTGTATTATAACACTATATATAATACTATATAACACCATATAAACACCGTATAACAATATGTAACACCATATAATACCATATAACACTATGTAACACTATATATCATTATATAACAAATATAACACTATAGGTTGTCTGATAGCATGTCTATGATAGATGTATAGTGTTATATTTGTTATATAATGATATATAGTGTTACATAGTGTTATATGGTATTATATGGTGTTACATATTGTTATACGGTGTTTATATGGTGTTATATAGTATTATATATAGTGTTATAATACACTTCTCACACTTTAGGCCCTTTTTACACTATCCTTACCCCTTTAACATGAATGACTGGGTAAAGACAGTGCCAGAGCTATATGGGATGCTTAAAACGGCAGAGATGAACATTTCCAACAAAGTAAGCCAAGTGTTAATGATTCGATCTGGTGGTGTTAAAAAACCAAAAAAAAAAAAAAGTTATAACAGCAAAAACAAAGGAAAGGCTCTTGTTGCTGCCAAACCTGCCACCAACCAGAGCAAGCAAGCTGTGAAAGCCCCTCTTCCAGAAGAGTGGCAATGCTATGAGTATAACAAGATGGGGCACTGGAAACGTAACTGCCCCGAGTATCTTTCCAAGCTCAAAGTGAAGAAGGCTAATGGAGAAGGCACTTCTTCAGGTATTCTAATATATGTTATCGAACTTTTCACTGTTTTAAGCAACACACGGGTATTTGATGCCGGGTGTGGTTATCACATCATTAATGTCTTGCAGGAGCCTGAGAAGTGGAAGAAACTGAAGCTGGGATACATGGAACTCATTGTTGGCGTGGGAAAAGATTCCTAGTTCTGGAAACCGGCACATTTAATCTTACATGTCCTTCTGGTCTTGTTGTTTTGAACAATTGTCTTTTAGCACCTGGTTTAACCAGGAACATCATTTCAGTTTCGTTGCTTTTTGAACAAGGATTTAGATATGTTTTTAATGGTGTTGCTATTTCTGCTTATCTAAATGGTATTTACTATTTTGAGGCTAAACCTCGAAACGGTATTTATGAAATTAATGTTCAGCCTATCAGTAACATATATCACCTTTCTAAATGTCAGAAAAAATGGTGCTAGTGATTCATTCCTATGGCATTGTAGACTTGACCATATAAGCAAGGCACACGTAAAATGGCTCCAATCTGAGGGGATTCTTGAATCCACCGGAACAGACTCATTTGATGATTGCGAGTCTTGCTTAGCTGGCAAACTCACCAAGGATCCCTTCACCCATGTTGGTGAACGAGCTAGTGATCTACTAGGACTCATACACTCAGATGTATGTGGTCCTTTTAGAACCATGACTAGGAATCACGAGAGATACTTCGTTACGTTCATCGACGATTATAGTCGATATGCTTATGTCTATCTCATGAAGCATAAGCATGAAACTTTTGAAAAGTTCAAAGAGTTTCAAAACGAAGTTGAAAACCAACTTAATAGAAAGATTAAAATGCTTCGCTCAGATCGAGGCGGTGAATACCTCAGCTTAGAATTTCTCGATCATCTAAAGGAACGTGGAATAGTTTCACAACCCACTCCACCAGGCACACCCTAACTTAATGGGTGTGTGAAAGGAGAAATCGAACCCTACTAAATATGATTCGATCGATGATGTGTAGAACAAATTTACCTCACTCCTTTTGGGTTTTGCTCTTATGACTGCTGCTCGACTCGTAAATCTAGCGCCGACCGAAAAGGTAAACAAAACTCTATTTGAGATATGGCATGGGCATAAGCCGAATTTGAGTTACCTAAGAGTATGGGGGTGTGATGCTTACATCACAAGTGACTCTGATGATAGCTCGACCCTCGAGGCGAAAAGGTTGTTTTCGTCGGATACTATAACCAATGCGGTTATTACTTCTACCATCCTGATGCAAATACGATTTCCATCAAAAGGAAAGCTAAAAGGTTCCTTGAAGATGAACTTCTTAATCGAGGAACTGGAAGTAACTTAGTAGATCTTGAAGAAGTTCAAGGACTACAAACAACCGTTGACGAGGTCGGAACGTCTGAACCACAACAAATTGTTGATACCGAATCAGACCTGAACACAAGCCTTCGCATGAGCATCAGGACTCGTAAAGAACCCGATAGATACCTTTGGCATGTTGAGGGTTCTGAAGTCCTGACAGTAGCCAAGTCTGATGACGAGCCTACTAGTTACAAATCTGCTATTTCTAATCCAGATTCTGCGAAATGGCTAGAGGCCATAGAAGCCGAGATGCAATCCATGCGTGACAATCAAGTCTGGGACTTGGTTGAGCTACCCCCCAAATCTCGGGCAGTAGGGAGTAAATGGGTTTTCAAGAGAAAAACCGACATGCATGGAAATATACAAACCTATAAAGCGCGACTAGTAGCAAAAGGTTTCACTCAAACTAAAGGTATTGACTATGATGAAACCTTCTCGCCCGTTGCTATGATCAAATCGATCAGGATATTACTTGCCATAGCTGCGTACTATGATTACGAAATTTGGCAAATGGATGTTAAAACCGCGTTTCTTAATGGACATCTTTCCGAAGATATTTATATGGTTCAACCTGACGGTTTTATCGATCCAAAATATCCTAATAGGGTGTGTAAGCTAAATAGGTCCATTTATGGACTCAAGGAAGCATCTCGGAGCTGGAATCTTCGTTTTGACCAGAAAGTCAAAGAGTTTGGTTTTGTCAAGAACAAAGATGAACCTTGTGTTTACAGAAAGGCTAGTGGGAGTGCTATATCATTTCTCATCTTGTATGTAGATGATATATTGATCATTGGAAACAACATCCCCATGCTTAAGGAAATTAAACATTGGTTGGGATCTTGCTTCACAATGAAGGATCTTGGAGAAGCTGCTTACATTCTAGGAATCAAGATCTATAGGAATAGATCTAAGCGACTTCTTGGGCTAACTCAGAGCACATACATAGATCAAGTAATGAGATGCTTCAAGATGGAAAACTCCAAGAAAGGAGGTGTTCTAATGACTAAAGGAACCGTCTTGGACAAATCGCAAGCTCCCTCTGAGGACCGTGAGATAAAGCAAATGGAAGCAGTTCCATATGCTTCAGCGATTGGTTCTATCATGTATGCTATGGTATGTACTCGACCAGACGTCTCGTATGCTTTGAGCATGACCAGCCGTTACCAGTAGAGCCCTGGGATTGCCCACTGGACTGCAGTTAAGAACATCCTTAAGTACTTGAGAAGGACAAAAGATATGTTCTTGATATTTGGAGGAGTCAATGAGGAGCTCACTGTAAAATGTTACGCTGATGCTAGTTTTCAAACTGATCGAGATACCTCTCGCTCACAAACGGGTTTCGTGTTCACTCTCAACGGAGGAGCTGTCTCATGGAAAAGCTCCAAGCAGAGTGTTGTAGCTGATTCCACCACGAAATCTGAGTACATTGCCGCATCGGATGCCGCAAAGGAAGCTGCTTGGATGAAGAAGTTCATAACTGATCTCGATGTGGTTCTAAGTATCATGAAACCCATCCAGATATTTTGTGATAACACAGGTGTTATTGCTCAAGCCAAGAAGCCTAGATCAAATCACAAAGTCAAGCACATTTTGAGAAAGTTTCACTACATACGTGAGATTGTGGAACGTGGAGACAACGTTATAAGCAAAATTGACACAGATCAAAACTTAGTTGATCCATTTACTAAGCCAATGACTCAAGAGAAACATGACTGTCACATGGATGCTATTGGGCTTAGATTAGCTAGTGAAATGTTTTGATTTAGTATTTGGATGTACGAACATCAAACAGTTGTATTCCTGTATTTATTTTGATTTACTAGTTAAATGCAATTCTTGAATCCTACAACTGTGTTCAAATTTGATACGTTTAATCCATGAATCTTGTATTCTAAATTATCCATAGTCGGTCAGACTCGTGGGAACGACTCTGAATTAAGACTATTCTGATTTTGGACTCAAGGAATTGACTTCCAAATTCACATGCTTCATTATGAATGACGCCGGATGTAACTCGCATCAAATCATCTTCATGGATCTTAGTCATAAGATGTTTTGATTTAGGCATACTCATTTAGTATCCTCTGACCTGAGATACATACTAGAACTTTCGTTTACTAAAGACTATTCTTTGATTAGTGTCAACCGCTGTCGCGTAACTGCCAGTCATAAAGGCATTGGTTGGGAATGGTTCTGAAGTTTAGTGGGAGTTGTATGTAGTCAAGATGGAATTTTGTACTCTTACATTATATGTAACAGTTAGACATCGGGGCGCCCTCGTTGATTCAAACTGGTGAAGTGTAAGGCCTTACCCAAACTTACTGTGTGTTTGATTGGACCACTTTGATTCTTGAACGAGAACGATAATGATTGAACGCCATGTGAGATTGAATCTGATCCATGTCTCATTGTTCAATTGATGTCTTTTACAGAAAGGATAGATGACAACGATTGCCATAAGTCTATTGTCTTCAAGTAGCAAGCCGCTGCTAAAGGGAAGATACCTTGGTTAGTGACTTTAATGTGTCATGGCCTGTTGGGGGCAGCTATGTGTAGATAGAGCATTGCTGGCTGTCAGCGTTGAGATCTTATCAGAGACCATCCAAGTGGGAGCTGTTGGACATTTGTGTCCGGTTCGATAAGTCAACGCTGCCGACTGGGTCTTGACCCGTAAGAGTTACACCGTGGGTAACAAACTAAAATCCACTTAACTAATTTAACTGGTAATTACGAACGATACGCGGATATTAAGCTGAGAGACGGGTAAATGGACCGGGTGAGGCAAGACACTCCTCTACGCCACTTGTCGCGCATGCATTCTTGCATCGCCACTTGTCGCTCACCTAGGACTTGGCCAATAGCATCGCATGCATTATGCATGCCCGCCACTTGGAAAACATGCATAGATCCCCATCCATTATTTATATGAAGGTTGGTCTTTTACTTGAGAGGTTGCAAGAATTTTTAAACAAAACTCTCATAACACCTATAACCACAACCGGCCCCAACCGCCTCGGGTAGTCCGCCGCCGCCACCGACCCATCGCCGACCCACCTTGCTGCCCCCGCTCTTCGCCGGTCACCGCCGCCTGCACCGCCGACCACCACCGCCGAGACCCGGCTCACATTCGTGTATCTCTCGTTCGTGTAACTAGCACTCGTTCGTTGAACCTCGGTGTCTCAACCGGTTATTTACTAACCGAAGGTATATCTAAACCCCCTATGGTTGATGTTCTATTTCTTGTTTACATGTTGGTGATCTTGTTCCATTACGGGTGCTCCTTGGTATAAAAATGTTCGTGTTATTTTGCTACATACGCTTCTGTTGCTTAAAATGTATATATAGTTTTAACTAGTTAAAGTTTATTTTTGAATAACATACATATACATGTATTTTATTTGTCAAAAATAATTTGACTAATCTTTGTAACGAAATAAACACATACATAATATGAACCGGGTTCATAAAATAAGGGTTAGGATATAATATGAAGTTTATTTGGCTAAGAAGGTTAGGAAGTAATCTTGACCATCCATTTAGTTAATCAAGGGCTAAGATTAAATGAGGAAAATTGAAGGGAATAAAAGAGGCGCGTGAGTTTGTTTAGGGGCATTCTAGTCAATCCCAGGAAATAGTTTCTCTCTCCTCCAATTCCCCCCCCCCCCCCATTTTTTAAACGTTAATAACTCTTTCATACGACATTATTTTTTTTATAAAAATTGTACCAAAAAAAAAACGAGCGTTTTTTAATCTTTAAAACGAGTATACTATAGCTATATTTTCAAATTTTTTTTCTAAAACCCAGTTGCGTAAAACGCAATGAAAAAAAACCCTAAAAAATGACATTTTTCTAAAACGCAATGCACAAAAAACACAAAGAAATATCTTATTTGCAAAACGCAATAGCCAGAAAACACAAAGAAATGTCTTATTTCTAAAACGCAATTGCCTAAGAAAGTGTACTTTCTAAAACGCAATGTACTGAAAACACATAAAAATGTGTTTTACCTAAAACACAATGCACCAAAAACACAAAGAAATGTCTTATTTCTAAAATGCAATGGCCAGAAAACACTTAAAATGTCTGTTTTCTAAAACGCAATGGACTGAAAACACATAAAAATGTGTTTTACCTAAAACGCAATGCACCAAAAACACAAAGAAATGTCTTATTTCTAAAACGCAATGGCTAGAAAGCACTTAAAATGTCTGTTTTCTAAAACGCAATGGACTGAAAACACATAAAAATGTGTTTTACATAAAACGCAATGCACAAAAAACACAAAGAAATGTCTTATTTCTAAAACGCAATGGCCAGAAAACACTTAAAATGTCTGTTTTCTAAAACCAATGGATTGAAAACACATAAAAATGTGTTTTACCTAAAACGCAATGCACAAAAAACACAAAGAAATTTCTTATTTAGAAAACACAATAGCCAGAAAACACCTAAAAATGTGTCTTACCTAAAACACAATGACTAAAAAACTGTTAAAAAATGTGTTTTTTCTAAAACGCAATGGCCAGAAAACAATTAAAACTCTCTTATTTCTAAAACGCAATGGACCAATTTCTGGAAAATTGTCTACGAATTACTGTCTTTGAAATGAGCCAATTTCTGGAAAATTAATATTTCTGATGCATTTTTATTAAAGCAATTTAATCGAAAAAAAAACAAATTTCTGAGCTGACCTTGGAGCTCAACCCTAGCCAGGGGCTCTGCCCCTTGGACCCCCGCCAAGATCGTAAAACGCATTTTTCAACGATTGACGAAATTTGAATGATTGGAACACTTATCAGCGATCGAATCGAACGGATCGAGTGATTATCTTCAAAATCACCAGGAAAATATTAGATTTTGTATGAAATTAAACTGGGTTTTCTTCAAAAAAGCTGAAGAACACGTTGATCGGGTGTTTGAATCATTGATTGGTGACGAAAATCGCACTATAATGTAGTGATTATTGAGATAGAAAGTGAAGAAAAGGTTGAAGATGGTGGGTTTTGAAAATGGTGGGTTTTGATGTTACTGGGAATAAGAAGGAAGAAGAAAAGAATAAGATTAAATAAAATACCCTTCCTCTTTATTTTAAATTTTGCCACATGTCCTAATTCTATTGCTTCCTATCATTCCTAACCAAAAGAGTAAAATGCACGGATAGTCCCTGTGGTTTGGTAACGTTTCACCTTTAGTCCCCAACTTTTCAAAATTACATGTATGCTCCTTGTGGTTTGCTCGGTTGTTACACGGATAGTCCCTGAAGTGGATGGACGTTAGAATTCTCAGTTAAGTGAATGTGAAATGACAAAACTACCCTTATCATTAAAAAAACAATATATTAAATATTAAAACACCCCACCACCACCACCCTTTCCCTCTTCTCCACCCCACTAGCAGCACCACCTCCCACCCACCGCCGCTTCTGCCTGTAGGTGTAAATTATAAAAGAAAGGGTGCGTCTCTTTCTTCTGCCACCACGTTTTCTTTTTCATCCTTGATTGTGACTGACATCAATTGATATCCCAATTCCTAATCTCTACAAACTAGTGGATGATGATGTCATATTAATTCAGGTTTCATATGTTAGGTGTTTTTCATATTATAATTGATTGATATCATGAATTCGATGCCTAACCTGTAAATAAGTCAAAACAGTTACAGCCTCTAGTACATCTTGTATATTAGGTTAAAAAGTCAAAGGAAATCATCCAGATCTAAAGAGCAATTGGGGGAATAATCTTTATCCACGTGATTGGAGACTAAATTAGGTGGGATTAACGGTGGGTGGCGTGGGTGGAGATGGGCAGAAGTGGCAGTGATGTCGAAGATGGACAGTTGGGGTGGGGGGGGGGGGGGTGGAGAGGAAGAGGGTGAGTGGATGGGGTGGGGTGTTTTAATGTTTAATATATTGTTTTTTTAATGATAAAGGGTAATTTTGTCATTTCACATCCACTTAACTTAGAAAACTAACGTCCATCCACTTCAGGGACTACCCGTGTAACAACCGAGCAAACCACAAGGAGCATACATGTAATTTTGAAAAGTTGGGGACTAAAGGTGAAACTTTACCAAACCACAGGGACTATCCGTGCATTTTACTCTAACCAAAATAAACTTCCTATTTGATCCTCACCCCATAAAATAAAAGTAAAATTATACCACGGATATCCATCAGCTTCAAACCGGTTCGTGAGGTTAGCGGGTGGAGACACCGATCAATTACGTACGAGAAGCATGGAGTTTAGTTTTTTTTATACGACAACTACGACGTTGGACCAGAAACAAAGACTTGGATTACCGGGATGTCTGGTGAAAATTTGAATGAAGGTGGTGACTACTTTGGGATCATCATGTGTTCGCAAAATGATTACCTTTAACTGAGAAGTATGATTATTATATCGGTTACTTGTTGTAGCGTTTTTATGGGCATTGAAAGCATACAACGATTGGTGGTCATTTGAAGAATTATGATACCTTCAATTTCTTTTAAGCCATCATACTTCATTGCAATTCATGGCTCACTTTTAATACATACGTTTTGCTAAAAAACATTTTGTCTAATTCTATAATTCCAACAAATTGCTATTATTATTATTTTTTATTAAGAAGAGTAAATGTTTGTTTTGTAAGATTATATAGTATATTAAACTTAACTAAAAGTTGTTCTTATAAAATCTTTTTTTAATTAAGTTAATGTAAAATATTTTTTTAAAACATATAAATTTCAATTCGGGTCCGGTTTACAGAACGAGTCGTTTTTTCTATGATCCGTTTTTTGGGGGATGTTACATTGTTGCCTACCGAGCACCTTTCCCATGAAACCAAACTTAAAGTTGGACAAAAATTAGGATGAACCACGAGTTGATGCAAACTAGTACAGACACTTGGTTAGGAGACTTCTATATCTACAAGCTACCAGACCTGACATTGCTTATTCAATTACCATCCTAAACCAATTTGTTGCTGACCCTCGACAAAACTATATGGAAGCCGCCACTCAGGTCTTGCGATACCTCAAAGCCACCCTTGGTCAAGGCATTCTACTTCCTCGAGGGAAATCGACATATTTGCCTACTGTGAAGCTGATTGGCTAGGTTGCCCCTTTACTAAGCGATCAAGAACTGGTTACCTTCTCCTTTTTGGTAGTGTTCCTATATCATGGAAAACCAAAAACCAAAATCCAATAAGTTATATCTCGCTCCTTTGCTGAAGTAGAATATCGGGCCATGGCCACAATGGTGAGCAGCGCCGGCTATTGGGCCGGTCAACCCGTGTCGTCGCCCGAGGCCCAAATTTTCAAAGGGTCCGAAAGGTTTTATAAACTTTTATATATATGCTAAATTATATATTTAATGTATGCATTTATTATGCAAAAAAGTGTTGTTGGTGGAGTGGAAAAACCATCTTAAGATGACGTAAAGGTCTCAAATTCAAGTCTTGGCTTCACCACCAGGGCCGGCTTTTGGGCCGGCCAACCCGTGTTGTCGCTCGAGGCCCAAATTTTCAAAGGGCCAAAAGGTTTTTATAAGCTTTTATATATATAGTAAATGATATGTTTAATATATGCTTTCATTTGCTATACATAAAAGTCTTGGTGTTGGAGTGGAAAAAAACCATCTCATGATAATATTGAGGTCTCAAGTTCAAGTCTTGCCTTCACCACCAAGGTTTTATTTTTTTTAAATTCATTTCCTCTTACTACAATTTTGGGCCCAATTTTTTATTTCGCCCGAGGCCTAAATTATTTTAAGAGTTCTCGAAGACGACTCTATCCACCACCAAGGTTTTATTTTTTTAACTCATTTCTCCTTAACCACAACTTTGGGCCCAAATTTTTTTGTAACCCGAGGCCTAAATTTTTTTGAGACTTCTCGGGGACGACTCTGATGGTGTGTGAAGTCCAATGATAAATGGATTGTTATTTTGTTCATGAACGATTAGAGTCGCATGAAATTCAACCCACGCTTATTCACACTTTAATGCAGATTGTCGTCTTATTAGTTACAAGATTGCCGTCTTATTACTTACGAAGGCATTGGGTGCCCAACAACTTACCACTGGACAAGATGGACGTTTGAAACCTACACGCTCCATGCTCCATCTTGGGGGAGTAAAGGATTTGGTCAATCACATATTTTATTTTCCATATTATTTTACGATAATAATCATTGGTAAACCTTTATTTTAGGGTCCTAATATTAACACATGGGAAAACTTATTTACACATGGTGTATACGGCCCGTATACACCATGTGTAAATAAGTTTGACTGGTCGTATACAATGTATACGAATGTGTATACGGGCCGTATAACAGTATACGGCCCGTATGGAACGAAATTTTGATTTTTAAAATATTTTAGAGTGGTGAGGCGCTCAAAATAAAACATCAACAAGTAATAAAGATTGAAGAACAAGAAAACGTGTCCTATGACTGTAATAAAACGGAAGCTATCAACGCGGGATTACGGGCATGGTGTTATTCTTTATTTAATATTTATAGAATAAAAGGAAGGGTGAGGCATTTGATGAGAGTTGTAAGGAGTCTGAATAAAACGGAAGCTATCAACGCGGGATTACGGACATGCGTTTAATTCCCAACATATTTGTTTTGTCACGTACATTTCGTAAGAAACTTTTCGTGCACTGAACCTTCACCTCCAATCATTTCCTGGTCAAATCACACACTATAAAGTTTAAACTTATCGTGTGTTGTAGTTTGGAAAGATGACCGAATAGAGATCTGAATAACAAACTGTGGAGAACTTGTTTGCGTTATCCACCAACAATCCGTTCATTATCTGTTTTTATTTAAAACAATAGCAATTAACGTTCGGTTGAGATAACGGACATCCAACTTTCAAAATTCAAATCAAACTAACACGAAGTATCTCGAAGGTATCATATTCTTGGTTCAATACCATGTGAAAAAAGATTCTTGCCAGCAGACTTTTGTTGGTTTGTTTCCAGGTAGGGTTTAGAATGTTTGAAGGAATGTCGATTTTTCAGTATTCGGATTTTGTTGGTTCAATACCAACTGCTCGAAATCCCTTTCGTTTCATGGATTTCCCTTTGGTTGAAACTTTTCATCACCGGTTTCTACAACACAAGCACATACGCAATGAAGTATTAAAAGATGTTAGTTTCTTGACAGTATGGTTTCTCGACAAATGAAGTATTATCTGTCCTTGCTTCCTCTTCGGTTGATAAAAGACATAGGATGATTTCTCTATCAGGATTTTGTTGAGTCGTCGGGAAAACTTTTCCTCAGGGGAGGGTGAGTAGTATGAGTCTGAGTCCATTGTGGTTCGTGAATGTTGGAAGAACCCGACACGTCTTCTGCTGCCTCTTCGGTTGGTAAAAGACATAGGATGGCTTTTAATACAGGCTCTTTGTCGGTTGTGGTTGATTTATAGGAGGAGGTTATGAAACGAATATATGTTTATGCGAACATCCTTATTTTGTCACGTACATGCGTTTAATTCCCAACATCCTTATTGTATCAGACTCTCTCCTCTCCTGATGCAATTTTCACAGTGGTACCAATGTCCTGCTACTACAATCCTTCCAACGATCCTTGTCTTGAAAGACAAGAATACAACGTTCATGTATCACAAGGAATGACCGATCTAAGGCAGAGAACCTGATTTAGATACACAAATTCATCACCGGTTTCTACAGCACAAGCACATACGCAATGAAGTATTAAAATATGTTAGTTTCTTGACAGTATGGTTTCTCGACAAATGAAGTATTATCTGTCCTTGCTGCCTCTTCGGTTGATAAAAGACATAGGATGATTTCTCTATTACAGCACTCTTCTGAAAGACAAGAATACAACGTTCATGTATCACAAGGAATGACCGAGTTTGGAAAACGGATGGAATCCACGAAGAAACTGTTGGAATTTGTGGATTTCGGTTGGTTCAGAAACTTAACAAGAGAAGCAACTTAAAAAAGGAAAGAAAGACCTTATTTTACCATTTTTACCATATGTATACGGGCCGTATACCGTTTATACGGCCGTATACGCTCGGTGAAAAACAAATTTACCGATCGTATACAATGTATACGATGATTGTATACGGGCCGTATATTCTGATACGGCTCGTATACTATGGTAAAAAATGGTAAAAAATGGTGTATTCTCTTTAATCTCTTAGAACGATCCTTGTATTGAGAACCTGATTCTGGTTTAAACAATGGAATTTGTGATTCAACAGAAATAACTGAAAAATAACTCGCCATTCTCTTGCACCTGTATACGTTGCAAGGTATAGAATGTTTGTAGTATTCTTGGTTCAATACAAACTCTTCTGAAAGACAAGATAATGGTTTCTCAACAAATGAAGATGAAGATGAAGAAACGAGAGTTTGTTTTGAGAAATTTACAAGGTAAACCTGAATTTTTAGATTTTTAGACACTTACTTGAACATGAGTCTGAGTCCATCGTGGTTCGTGAATGCTTCGATTTCAACAAATCTTTCAAGGTCTTAAGTGATGGACAACTGGTTAAAAGATGTAGAAGAGTTTGTGTAGAGATCTTTAATGTGAGATTCTTCAAGTTTGCACATTTTGAGAAAATACCAATGTGGTCATTTTCAAGTGTGAGATTAGCCAAACGAGGATGAAAGATACTCAAACCATCTGATCCCGTTGTTGCAAACTCCTTTAATGTGAGATTCTTCAAGTTTGCACATTTTGAGAAAATACCAATGTGTTTGTCAGCTTCGTAAATACACAACTTAACAAGATAAGCAACTAAAAAGTTAACATTCAGATTCAGAAAGCAGATGTTTAGTAGTGTTTGAGACAATTGATTTCTCTTGCGGTTACCAGGCCTATCATCTCCGTCTACGTTTGGTTTCTTCGTTTATTGGATCGTTCTAATAGATTAAAGAGGTTTTTACCATTTTTTACCATATGTATACGAGTCGTATACGGTTTATACGGCCGTATACCATTGGTAAAAAATATTTTTACCGATCGTATACAATGTATACGATGGTTGTATACGGGCCGTATATTATTATACGGCTCGTATACTATGGGTAAAAAATGGTAAAAAAGGGTTATTCTCTTTAATCTATCAGAACGATCCTTGTCGTGATGATTCGAAACATTCACGAACCACAATGGACTCAGACTCATACTACTAGCAGTAGAACCCGACACGTCTTCTGTGATGATTCGAAACATTCCGAATAACTAGCAGAAAAACCCGTATACGGTGATTGTTTATCCATACTATTCTTCATAGCCATATTCTCACTCACAATTTGTTGATACATATCGTCCGTTCAACTTGAGTATTTTTTCTAACTTTATGCTTGCATCCACCACAGTGAATATTAACTTTGTGTGAAAGAGTTTGGAAACCGGACGAAATCTATGAAGAAACTGTTGGAATTTGTGGATTTCGGTTGGTTCAGAAACTTAACCAGAGAAGCAACTAAAAAAATACAATTGATTTCTCTTCCTGTTACCAGGCCTATCATCTCCGTCTACGTTTGGTTTCCTCAACGAAGAACCATCAGCCATTATCAGCCCTTTTTTCCTTTGGTTTCTGGTTGATTTTTGAGGGTGAGGGTTTTGAATTGATTCCTGCGCTCAAGTTTCAACTACTGGAGTGAAAATTGGTAAAAAATGGTTTATTCTCTTTAATCTATTAGAACGATCCTTGTAACCATCAACCGTTCAAGTTGATATAGGAGAGTACTGAACAACCGAGATAACAGCTCCGGTATTTTTCACCAACCCATCTTTGGTAGTGTTTGTTTGAGAACCTGATTCAGATACACAACGGTCTCTTTGCTTCGTCTACTAGAACTATTTGTGTATGCATTCTTTTGGTAGTTAACAACGCTAATTAGAAAAAAAATCTGAAAAAATTAATCATATCGATTGCAATAACAGGATGGATGTGACACACATAGATAGATAAAATGTCACAGTTGTCAAGACTGTTTGTCGGGTTTCCAATGCTCACACAGGGTGATAAACAACGCTGATACACGTAACATCTAGTTATATTCAGATTTAAACAATGCCCGCCTCAATCTTCAATACTTCAGTAAAATACCACTAGTAGAAGAACCTGACACGTCTTCATGTAACAGAGAATGTTTTAGAAATTGAAGGAGAATGAAAAGATTTGTTGAAATCGAATTTGACAACTATGACAGCTTATTAAAAGTATCGTGTGTTTTAGTTTGGAAAGATGACCGAACAGAGATCTGAATAGCAAACTGTGGAGAACTTGTTTGTGGCAGGTTCTTCTACTAGTTACTCGGAATCGATAAATAACCAACACGAAGATCTCTGCGATCGCTAAGGTTTTCATCAACGGACTGATCGGTAACGTTACTCTACCTGTGCTCCGATTTAAGCGGCATGTTCCGATCAACGTTTATCGACATTGTTAAAGGTGATGAAGAGTTTTAGAAACCCTAGAATGATTGTGTTTTTACGGGAATAAAACGTGATACTTGAAAAAAGCCAATATATACGGCCCGTATATAGTTATACGGCCCGTATACATGTCCTAACATCAAAAACCCACAAAAATAAATCAATTGAGCCGTATACGTTTTACAAATCGTATACACATGTATACGACTCGTATAACTGTATACGGGCCGTATATAATAAAACCAAAAAAAACATTCTCTGCGCATTTTCCTATTCAAAAACATTCTATACGAGCCGTATAATTGTATACGGCCGTATACAATAGGGGATGTGAAAATAAGATATAGGGTATGTGGGAATAAGGCACCCCTTATTTTATTAGGCTCCTACTATGTTAGGTTTCTGTCTTTTCATATTTTTCTGTCTTCCAACTTGTAAAGCAATTTTCAATTTAATTTATCAATACATAGAAGCTTTGTCGATCCTCCCATCTTTATAAGTTAAGGATGAAGCCACCCTCTCTCCCAGATCCATGTATCGTGAGCAATGGGGTTGGGTTATATAACCACGAGAAATGACTATTTCAATTTGTTTTATCATTATGAATTCTTTTTTCTGTATAATAACTTATGGTCAAGCTTGAACAAACACGTTATCTAGTAGTTGACTTTAATATTTAAATATTTTCCACTTCAATTATGAGGATATATACCGCCCAACTTGTAGTTCCTTTGTATTATTTATTATCGATCAATCATTACTTTACACCTTAAGAGTTATAAAAAGAACACAGGAAGTAGTTAGGGGAGAACGTGGATGTCAACTATAGTGGTGGTTGTGATCGTATTGGTGGTAACGGGGCTCGGCGTTGCACAACCGAGCACCAAAACCACCAATACGCCCCTTAAATATTACTGTGGCAGTTACTATCCAATGTCCACAACAGTTTTTTTCAAGAACCGTAACTCTACATATTCTCAACTCAGAAGTCAGTTGTCGAAGACAGGTGTATATTATGCCCGAGCCGAGGACATGGTGAACGGGGATGCAGTATATGGAGTTGCCCAGTGCCGGAACTACCTCGCATCGAGTGAGTGTTTGGCTTGCTTTGATGTGGCTGTATCCGCCCTTGAACCCTGTGGTTCTGCCAATGGCGCCCATGTATTTCTGGATAACTGCTACCTCAGGTTTATTCTTTTCCTTCATCTTCCGCTATTCCTGTAAGTATGACAATCTTATTAGGAGAAATCTGGAAAATCAAACCCTTTATAGGAATATGTGTAGTGTGTGTAAAAGTATTTTCTTCATAACCAGACGTGACAGCCTACTTACGGGTCTACTAGTCGGACTGTTAGACCAGATTTAAGAACCAAGGACATTATTATGAATAATACAAAAATACACACACATATATTAGAATACTTGGATTTAAGAACCTACGACACTATGAGTAATACTAAAACTACACACATATATATTACAATACTAAGACTATCTCTAATTGGGCCCTTGGAGATTATGTCCTTGATGGCTTGATGCCCTTAGAGATCTTTACCATTGGAGTTCACCCATCATAGCATGCCCTTAGGTGAGATGCCCTTTCACAAGGGCATGTGTTTGCCTCGGTTCATGAGATAAGGTGGGCCCAAAGTAAGAAAAAGAACATGTTTTATTTAAATATTGTGTGTAATGAATGGGTGATGAGGTGGAAATTAATTAGGGTAAGAATATTTGTAGGGTTGGAGATGAAATTGAGGTTTTTAAAGATTTGTAAGGATATTACGTAGCAAATGATTTGGCAGCTAAGGATGCCTAAGGGCACATTTAGCATTGCAAATAGTCTAAATGTGAAAATCCTTTATGCTTTATGCTTTATGCTTTGGTGTAAGTTTGCAGTATAAATAAAACATAAAGACTTAAATATAAAAGATGTAGATCCTAAAGTACCATATAAATTACAAAATTAGACTCTGGAGAAAAATGAAAAAAAAAACAGAAATCCAGTTTGATCACGTGGTTGATCGGTGGTAAGTAGTAGCTTCAAATGAGAACAATTAAAAGAGGCATAACCGAACCAGCTAGCCTAGGTATCCATTTTCCGGTCTGACCTACCAGTTCGCTCGTGAAAAGTGAAAAAATGGTTTTGTCCTGCACACTAAAAGTTTTTGAAGTTAAAATCAATTACAATTGTTAGAATATGGCACAACTTATTTGTATATATCTTCTAGGCAAAAGATCAAATACAAATAATCTTAACATTCTAAACATACACATTGAAGGAAAACCCAAAAAGACAAGGTGACATTTTTGTAATTACCACCAACTATCAAAGTTACAACCAAAAATACCTAAAAAAACACAATTTTTTTTTTAACATTTTTTATTAAAAAATCGCTACATTTCGTTAGCAAAAAAAAAAAAAAAAAAAAAAAAAATTTTTTTTTTTGCTGCTACTAAAAGTAGCGATTTTTTAATAAAAAATGTTAAAAAAATAAAATAAAATAATTTGTGTGTTTTTTTTTATTTTTTTAGATTTTTTTAGGTTTTTTGGAGGTTTAGTTTTTAGCATTTTAGCTTGGGTGTGGGGGGGGGGGGGGGGGGGGGGGGTTAGGTTTTGTTTAGGTTTTTGGGGGGTGGGGGGTAGGTTTTTTTAGGTTTTTGGGGGGTGGGGGGGGGGGGGGGGGTTAGGTTTTTTTTAGGTTTTTGGGGGGTGGGGGGGGGGGGGGGGGGGGTTAGGTTTTTTTAGGTTTTTGGGGGGTGGGGGGTGGGGGGGGGGGGGGGGGTTAGGTTTTTTTTAGGTTTTTGGGGGGGTGGGGGTGGGGGGAGTGGTTAGGTTTTTTTAGGTATATTTGTAGAGTAACTTTGATAGTTATTGATAATTACAAAAATGCCACCTTGTCTTTTTTAGTTTTCCTTCAATTTGTATGTTTAGTATGTTAAGATTATTTGTACAAGAACTTTACCCGTATCTTCTAACCACAATTGTTTTTAAGTGTCATCATATACATATAACGCTAAATTAATGTACTATGAAAAAAAAAATCAACTGAATGGATAAGAAATTTGAAAGGAATTAAATTGTTCTTTCAATAATTATGGAATATCACGTAATTAGCATCATGTAGTAAGTATATAATGAATTAGAAATGTCAAATTAGATTGCTTGGCAAGTTGCATATATCAATAAACATGTACTCCGTGGTCAACATTAAATAATGTTTCCATGATTACAAAAAAAATATTAGAGTAAACTCCCGTTTTGTTTCACGTGTTTTGGTCATTTTAACGGTTTTGCCCAATCATTTATAAAGTGTCATTTTCCTCGATTTTTTTTTTTTTCCCAAATATGTGTTGTTGAAAAGCTTATTTACCAAAATGGGTACTTGAAAAATATTTACTAAAATGGGTATTTTTTGAAAAGTTACATTTTCTTACTCCTAATTTTGTTGGATAAAAAGAATTTCCTTTTATAAACGTATATTATTTTACAAGAGTTAAAGGAAAAATTTATGATAAACTTAAAAAATGGTCGTGAGATTCTATAAAAGGTTTTTAAATGATATTTTTTTATTCTTTTATTAACATTCTTCTTCAGCTTTTTATAAAAAAAAGTACTTTAAAAGATCTTAATTCTACATGAACTCCGTTTTACTACGGCTTTGACCATGTGTAGCCAAAGTGAGTGTGAACTTATAATACGGCACAAATCCAACACGATATTCGTGGGTTTGGGTTTAGATTAAACAAGTTTCGGTTTAGCCTAAACGTCAGTTAGTTTCGGGTCATACTCAACAGATTTGCAGGTTCATGTAAAGGTGTGAAGCTGTAAAGGTGTGAAGTCACTAATTGAGCTAGTCAATAATGGGCAGACAACAACTCAATGATTTGGTGGCTAATCCACTGAGAATTTGTAGTGGTTGCAACCACTCAATAATAGTGTTGATCCACTTTATTCTCTTTTGTATCCTATATATGGGATCTACTTCTGTATTGTAAAACTTGTAACTCATCAAAAAGAAATATGAATTCCTAGTTACCCGTGGACGTAGGTTGCAGGTGGCAACCGAACCACCTAAATACTTGTGTCGTTTATTTTCTATTTCTGCAGTCGAGTGTTCGTGAGTGTGTGTTGCTTCCGCGTGCGTATATACCTAACAACTGGTATCAGAGCTCAGGCTCTTGTTGTTGAACACGAACAAGCAGAACCGCCGCCGCCGCTAGCCATCAGAACCGTCGCCACCGCCGGCAGAATCGCCGTTACTTCTTCGACCGTCGGCAGTCGCCGCTGTCTAGAGTTTGGTTGCTGTGCTCGCCGATCAGATTGCCGGCAGAAGGGCCGAGTTCTGAGCGGGTAAGTCGCCAGATTAAAAGGAGGAGCATGGAGTTTTTTTTTCTTGAGTTGTTGTGAAGAAGGAACCAAGAAAGAAGAATAAAAAAAGGTGGAAAAGGAAAGATTCCTTGGTTGGTGGAAAGTGGCAGAAAGCCACGTGAAGGAGTGAAGAAAAAATTCAAAAAGAGATTTTTTTTGTTTTTTTTTATTCGTGTGGTCCAACAAATAAAATAAGGGGGTATTTTTTGTGGGACAAGATGATCAGTTGGTGATTTAGAGTTTGGGGTTGTTGATTAATTTTTTTCGACTAGAGCCGGGTAAACTCTTGGAGATCACCAGATTTTTTTTTTTTCGGACGAGGTGAACATGGAGAAAATGGAATCAACAGGGTTGTTGATGTTGACACAAGGTGAAAAGAAGAGAATTACAGAAGATCAGATGTTTAGATAAATCCAGCGATGATCAGTGTTTCGGGGTTCAGAAACAGATCATGGGATGAACAGATCAAGTAATTCAGAGAAAGTCCGGTTTTCTATAGATCCAACAGTGATTAGAAAGTCAGCAGACTTAGGCGTAATCACAAGATCAGAAAGATGTCCGGTGTTGAGGTGTGATCATCTGGAAAGGTTCAGTGAAACCAGTCAGAGGATATCGTGACAGTAGGAGCACAGGTCGTGTTTCAGTTGCAGTTCCAGGTTGACAGTGGGTTAGAACCAGTATTCCAGCAAGTCATGGAACTATTGCTTGTTGTGGAAAAGATCTTTCGGTTAGGGTTTGAGTTAACTGATCGTGTGCACGGTCATAGAATCCTTGGTGCCGCTTGATTTCCTTGAAAGCTCTATTGTAGTTATAACCGTTTGCCGGTTAGCTGGTCTGGAATAGTGGAGGGTATTCCTTGTTCAGTGGTGATCAGCTGTTTGACATTTGAGTGGATCTTTGTACTGGTACTAGGTGAAGGTTTTTCGCAGGAGTAGTACGAGTGAAGGTTCGGCTCATGGAGTGTCGGTTGGCATGGGTTTGGGATAACAGTGACAACGGGAGCTGGGCATAGTTGACTTGTGGGTTGCATGGAGGTTCAGACATCTTTTGGAGTCGATGTCATGAATATTTAAATTCTGCTTCTGAGAATGCGTCTGGGTTTGATGCATAGGGACTCAGTGGAAGGCAGTGAAGACTTCTGGGTCAAGAATTCTGGTGCTTCATTTCACGCTACCCACAGCAGTGAAGCACTGCAGAATCTGAAAGTTAGAGACTTTGGAAAGGTAAGACTTGCGAACGAGGAATGTTCGCAGTATATGGTCAGATTACCATCTGAGGGAGTGACCGTCCCAGTTCAGAAGAGAAACAAAGTCCGGTTCACAGATTCTCGTGACAGAAGAAGGTTTGTTTTGTAGATAGGCAAACCCAGAGTCACAGGTCAGATTCAGGTTGAACGTGCTAGGAAAGGTTCAGGGAAACCAGTCAGGGGTATTCGTGACAGTGGGAGCACAGGTGGTGCTTCAGTCAGAGATACCAGAAGACAGTGGGTTAAGAGAACCAGTGTTCCAGCGGTTAAAGTCTCTCCAGTTGATTATCTACTTTATTCGGAGAGTGTTAGTTCTCAGGATTTCTCAGCGTCCGGCAGTTCGTGTCAGTGGGAGCCGGAAGGGACAGAGAACGAGTCACAGGTTGTGACTGGTGAGTTGAGGCTCAGTGGGAGCTTCAACGGGCCTTCAAGTTAATTGAAGAGAAGGCCGGGGGTAACTAAGAAGGATTACAGAAATACAGATGCACAGTTGAAGCACAGGTGAAGATTGTTCCGTGACTTCAAGTGGGAGATTGTAAAGGTGTGAAGCTGTAAAGGTGTGAAGTCACTAATTGAGCTAGTCAATAATGGGCAGACAACAACTCAATGATTTGGTGGCTAATCCACTGAGAATTTGTAGTGGTTGCAACCACTCAATAATAGTGTTGATCCACTTTATTCTCTTTTGTATCCTATATATGGGATCTACTTCTGTATTGTAAAACTTGTAACTCATCAAAAAGAAATATGAATTCCTAGTTACCCGTGGACGTAGGTTGCAGGTGGCAACCGAACCACGTAAATACTTGTGTCGTTTATTTTCTATTTCTGCAGTCGAGTGTTCGTGAGTGTGTGTTGCTTCCGCGTGCGTATATACCTAACAGTTCACTCATTTAACACGTTTAATGTTAGAAGATTCTAATATCAGTTCTTATGTCACAACTAATTAAACTGGCTGAGTGTTTTTTTTCTTGACAAAAACTAGAACCAGGTTACTATGATAAAAATAGGTCATGTCAACCAGCTACTAAATGTGTTGTTGTTCAGTATATGTCTGACACAATGGGTTCATCATGTAGTATGTTCGGGTTTGTGTTGGGTTGGACCCATCAACCCGCGAATACAACCCATTTAGCAACCTTACATACGTATGTATGCTGATTATACATGTATTAGTTATAAACTATAAGAGTTTCTAGGCAATTGTATTGAACACTCAACTAGCTTGACACAAATATACAATCATAGTAAAAAGTTTGCCTCTTGTGTGTTAATTAAGATTTGAGAACTACGATCAGTTCTACAATGATCCGCAAGGTGATTTGGATGTTGATGTCACTGAAATATGTGGTAATGAGTCAACATCTCAGCCAGTAAAATCCTTCAACCAAGTAGTGAAAGAACTATTATCAGATATCAGTGTTGCTACCCCAAGAACTCCTGATGTCTACATTGCATCAACAAGGCAATTGACTAGTGGTGCGAATGCAACAGTCTATGCGATTGCGCAGTGTGTTGAGAATGCAAGCCAGGCCATTTGCAAGAACTGCTTGAGTACAGCATATAACAAGTTGTACAGTTGTGTGCCAGCTGGTGAAGGAAGAGCCATCAATGTGGAATGTTTTATGAGGTATTCTGAGTTTCCATTTTTTCAGAATAACCAGACAATCAATCTCATACCTTTCCTAGGTACAGGTGAGGCTTCTTCCATTTCAATGTTTTTATTTCAGTACTACGTTCCAACTTTATAAAAAAATAGAGAGAATCACCGAGTGATTTGTGCAGGGCATTCAAGTAAATCTCGAACAATCATAGGAGTAAGCAGCAGTGCAGGTCTTATCTTTCTTCTTATCCTTGCTTTATTCTTGTCGTTCCGTCGATGGAGCAAGTCCAAGGCTGTTGGAAAAGGTGATTCTTCATTAAGGGCAATCCCAACGTTCACTTATGTTGCTAAGGGCAATCCTAGTAGCATAATCATCCTAGATTCACACTAATTTTACACTTGATTTATAATCAAATTCACTTTTATGTTTCTCCATTTCGTTCATAATCATCATTGTGATCAGAGAAATCGAGTGGAAATCAAGTATAAATCTATGATCATTATACTATTAGGATTGCTCTCGGCAACAAAAGTGACAGTTAGGAGCACCACTGGGTCATAGTTTGAAATATTAAAATCCAATTTCCCTAACTATAATTGATAATAAACTCCACTAACACACTGTGAATCATGTGTCATGCCTCAAAAACTGTTCTACATGCATGACTGAATATACCCTTTAATCCCATAATCTATATATGTGTATGCATGCATTATGCTATATATGTTCATGCACACTTTTCATCTTATTAATATTTACAAAAATTCATAATTTTCATGGTTGATTTTTTTTTTGTTGCAATTACTAATAATATGATTTATTCTTCGTCCGTCTATCATCTGATGCATCAAATTTCCAAGGCACACGATGTTACAGTTACCAAGATTTGAAACTAGCAACAAATAATTTTAGTGACGAGTATCTAATAGGAAGAGGAGGTTTTGCCCAAGTGTTCAAGGTAAGAACAACTAAAAGTTTATGATACACAATGTCTGGATGCATCATTTGACTTTTAACTTTATGTGAATGAAATAACAAATGTAGGATGGTATGGTTAACTATTCATTTATGGTTTCTTAGGCCATTATAGAAGGTGGGATTGCAGTGGCAGTCAAGAAAATCAATGTTGGGTCTAGAGCGATAAAGGATTTTGAAAATGAGGTTAATCTTATCAGTAATGTTCGCCACCGCAATCTTATCCTACAATTGGGATGGTGTATTCATGGGACTGAGCTACTTCTTGTGCTAGAATACATGCCCCATGGAAGCCTAGACAAGTTTTTGTGGGGTAAGCTAAGTATGCTGAAATATAGATATAATTACATAAAAGCAAGCATAATTTTATAATCCAAACTATGGCCATTGGTGGAAAATAACCCATATTATCAATGTCTCCAAAGACACTCCTAACTTTTACAGTCGTTGCCAAGCGCAATCTCACTCTAACAGAAAATTACCTCTGATGCTCCTAATAAACAGTTACCTTACTTTTGTCCAAATCGGAATGTTGTGAATTCTTATAAATAGACATAAATGAAACTTAGGGGCATGCTGAGTTACTTTTTCGTAAGTTATGGGATTGTGCTTGAAAATGAAAGTGAAGTTCGGAGTGTCACCGGTCACATTCACAGTACGGATTACTACAAGGCAATGGACCATAGTTTTTTACAGTTAATCCAATTTTCCTTTGAAAATTAAAGTTTGTGACGAAAAAGCATTTTCACCTATAAGACATCATCGACAGGTGAAAAAAAGGGGACTTTGAATTGGAAACAAAGGTCTGACATTATCTTGGGGATTGCAAGGGGTCTTGTCCATCTACATAGCGAATCTCATGTTAAAATCATTCACAGAGATATAAAGTCAAGCAACATTCTTCTTGACGATGATTTCCAACCAAAAATTGCGGATTTCGGGTTGGCAAGGCTCTATCTTGAGGACCAAACACATGTTAGTACCCGGTTTGCTGGGACTATGTAAGTTTCTTACCCATATGCGTGCTCTATTATTCTCAATTGACTTCATTGGTTTTACGCTGTGATTTCATTCATATTAAATACATTTTAGGGGCTACACATCACCAGAATATGCAACTCGTGGACACTTATCTGAAAAAGTAGACACTTACAGCTTTGGTATCGTAGCCCTTGAAGTTATTAGTGGTCAGAGTTGTAGTGATGTGAAGTACAGTGGACCGCGAATGGAGTATCTCCTCGAACATGTAATATACAACCTTCTATCTCTCTTTAAACCATGACCAATTACATAAAAATAAAAGACTGTTGATTTTACTTGGACTATAACACTATATATTTGAAGTACATACTAAAAGGGAAGTAATATTTCATTGAGATTATCACTTAAACTTCCTTATGAATATGGTAAAAACATCATCTTTTACAACTTATGTTAGTCCTAGGTCTTTGGTAGAATTGTGGGCTTCTTGATCATACAAAAATCAATTGGTATGGTGCAACATTAATTGGATTCACATGCTTGCTATTTTCAGTTGGTGACTTACTGTTTTTCCCAACCACAACTTGTTTGATAGGCATGGCAATTGTACGAGAAAGGCATACATAACAAGTTGATTGATGAAGCTATAGATCCAAATGAATATCTAGAAGAAAATGTGATGAATATTATAGAGATTGCTCTAATGTGCACTCAGTTAGCTGCTTTAAGGCCAACCATGTCTGAAGCTTACTTATTGTTGTCCAATGAGCCAAAATTGGAGCAAAGACAGATGTCCAAGCCTACCTTCATTGATGCTAATAGAAGAATTTACAAAGTTGGAAGTTGAGAATGAGCGTCATATATATTAGCCCAAACTATACTTTTAGTTTTCTCTGCTTGCTTGGTTATAATTCAACTATGGTGTCTTGGAACAGCCATGTGTAGTGGTGAACCAAAAATCTCACATGTGTTATTATGTGGAATAAAAACACGAGTATGCACAATATTTTTATTTGAAAAAACTGAAACTAAATTGATAATAGATCACACAAGTGATCTGTAGTTATAGAGAAGACCATGTAATATTAAAAATGCTCAATAGTAGTGTACTGACATAAGTCTAATTAAATCAACCTTAAAGCTAAACGAAAATGTCTAAATTTGTCGAGTTTTGGTCTAAAATTGTAAAGAGTAAAATGCCCGGATAGTCTTTGTGGTTTGTAAAATAACACCTATACTCCCTAATTTTTGGAAGTTACACTGGTGCTCCCTGTGGTTTGACAGTTACTCGGATGGTCCTTGGAGTGGATGTTCATTAGTTTTCTCCGTTAAATCTATGTAAAATGACAAAATTACCCTTTACTTATTAAAACAAAGTTTAAAACATTAAAAGAAATCCATTAATAAATAGTTGTGGGACCCACCAAAACATCATCTTCAATCTCACCCTTCCTTCTCCATCTAGCACCACCCTTAACCCTACCTTCTTGCCGGCGACACTACCTACATCATATATTTAAAAAAATAAATTTCTAAACGCCCGTAAATTTTCAAACGGTAATAAAGTTAAATTGTTTTTTTAAACGACCAATAAAAGCCCGATTATCCGGGTAAAACTAATGACAAAAGGTCACAAACGCCCGGTGAATGGAGACGGCACTGGTGAGTCAGTCTGACATCATTCCATAGCAAACGTATCACCTAAAGGCCTACTGTGGTAATACTTCTAGCTCAACTCGAACCCATGACCTCCATATCGGAAATTCATGAGGTTGCCAATGCATAAGGTCTTCGGCAAATTTAATTGTTTTAAACGGTTATAAAGAATTTAAGTTAAACGGTAATACAGTTTCATCGTTTTAAAGGGTAGTAAATTGTTTTGAATGATAAAAAGTTTTTGTACTTTTTATTTATTGTTTATGCAACATATTGTTTCAAGATTTAATTATCTAAAGCGTTTGTTGTACTTTTTATTTTTAGTTTATGCAATATTTTGTTTCAAGATTTAATTAATTATCTAACTTTAGTTTTTAGTTTTCGTTCTGTTTAATTATTATAGTTATATTTAATTAATTGATTTATAATATTAATATAACAAAAATAGAAAATGGATTAATTGTAAATAATATATGAGTTAAAATATAAAATTTTAAAAGTGTTGATAATGTGGAAATAAGTATTTTCAAGAATGTGTATAGGTTTGAAGAGAATGAATGTTTTTATGCATTTATGGAAATGTGATGTTGCAAATGGACTGGACGCGCTTATAAGAGTGCATTTAGCATCTTACGTTGGTGATGGTCCAAGTAAATTATGATAAGGGGTAACTATTTGTGAAAAAACGTACCCAATTCGACTAGAATGGTGATTTTGCATAAAGAGTAAAACACACAGATGGTCCCTATGATTTACCAAAATTTTGGATTTATTCTATCACACCCGCTCGTAGGCGGAAGCGCAAGGTGTGAACTTGATCAGTTTTCATTACATACGATATAAGTAAACAAACTATATGAATAAAAAGCACGATGTTCATCCATTAAACATAAGTCAAAGATACAAGTCATACGTTGTTCGACAGTAAACGACAACACAAGTTATAATGTTTTACAAAAGACTTGTTCCAAAATAAAGTTTTTAAAACGTAAAAGCTCTGCATCCTATATCTCACTCGAAGATGAGATATATGGATCAAACCCTTCAAATGCGGATGATATCGCCAACTTGACTATCACACCCCAACCGATGGCGGAATCATCGGGGCGGGACACTTAGCGAAACAGATTGTCCAGGAGAAATCCATAACAACTAATATTACCAAATATCCTTAAGTTACGTCCCATACCATAACATATTCAGTAAAATAATTATTACAGACAGAGCATCTCATAGACAATTAAAAAGCTGTTCCGACAAATCAAAATATAAATTATTTTTGTTTCTAGACTCTCCTACTTGGTTTCCACATAGCAAGCATCCTAGCATCTCAAACAATTGTCACATATGTTAAAATAGAGGTCAATACACATAGTGTAAAGGTGAGCATATAAGTTTAATAGTATAATAGATAGCGAAATCGTTTTACGCATAACCATCATGTAACATGTAGCAAAGTGAAGCTAGAAGGTTATCGACAATGAAATATGCACAGATGTGACTGCGAGTTGTAGAATGCGCAACACATATCACCATTGTGACACGTGAAGTAAAGCCCTCAACAACCCCTGTCCACGATAGATGCTGAGTCCAAACTATAGTACTATCGTTGCTAAGGTGTCAGGCAACAATCACTATGTAAACATAACATACAAGCATTCATCGAGTAACACGTATAACATGCAATAACGATCAACGTATAAAAGTGTTTGTGTTGTGTGTCGATTGTGATTTGAACAAGTAACGTATGTAACACCCAAAAGTGCATAAAGCAAAAAGGGTTCAAGTATACTCACAGATCGTGTTAAATGAATAATACAGTCTTGGATTGGATTGAAGGGAGCGCTGGAAAGTTAGCCTGATTACAGAACGATAGCATAAGCGATGAACGGTGCGTTAAACGGTGACGAGTGTGCTGGTTGACAAATGGTCATCCGATCGGATGACAATCCGGTCGGATGGTCATTCGATCGAATGACAATCTAGACGGATGGTCATCCGGTCGGATGGCCATTCGGTCGGATTGACATTAGTTTGGGATGGATGTGTTTGTGTATGATGGCTTTGAAGTTTTCGTTGTAGCATTTTAAAATCAGAGAAGTATCTCTACCTTTCAGGTCACCCGGTCGAACGGTCATTCAATCGGATGGCGATCCGTCCAGCGAGACATTGCACAGAGAACAAGTTCACAGCAGGATGGTCATTCGATCGGATGGTCGTTCGATCGAATGACCATTCGCTGGATTTTGTTATGCATTGAAAATGTTGTAAAAAGTTTAAGTGTTGAAGACCAAATGTCATCTGATCGGATTGTCGTTCGATCAGATGGCATTCCGATCGGACGGCAGACCGTTTGGTGACTTGATCGTTTTGAAACTTGGAAGATTTGTTAAGTCTGAAAGTTTGCGGTTTGACCGAGACGATATGACAACGTGCTAAACAACGGAAACCCACCAAGTCCAAGTTATCCAATCGGACGGGAATCACCCTAAGTCTGATCAGTTAATTGTTCATGACGGTTGTTCATGTTCAACCCGCTAAGTCGGTTATCTCATCGATAGGAATCAGATCTCAGACTGACACTTCACTAGTAAAAGAGTGGAAGGCATGACTGAGCTCCGATTCTATCGGTTTTGAGTGTATGATTGTAAAAGAGTTGAAAGAAAGTTATGAAAACATCTTTCAATCCTTTTAATCTTGAAAATGTTTAGATCTATGTGAAAACAGTGTTTAAACATGTTGAAATTCTTTAGATCTGAGTTGTACTTGGTGGAATGAAGTCAAATCTTGAAGTTCATAAGAACCCCTTGATGACATCATCTAGAACACCTCAAATCAGCCGATTTCATGGTTAAAAGCTAAGATTCAAAGGTGAAAAAGATGAAGAAGTGTGTGTAGATGATAGATGTACAAGATTTGAGTTGAAAACTTACAAGAATCGCTAGAAATCGAGAAAAAATAGCCTGATAAGTCGAAGGGTCGCACAAGAGTTGTCACATCACTGTTCAAGTGATGTGACAGGTGCTATTTATAGGTGAAGGAGAGGAAGAGGCGGTGTAGTATGATGAATCGGAGGGCACTCCTCGGGTGGCCATCCAATCGGATGGTCATCCATTCGGATGACCATTCGATCGAATGGTCATTCCATCGAACGTCTCCGGCGAGTTGAGTTTTGGCGTTTTGTTTCGTGCGTTGAGCGTTGCGATGCGTTTAAGCGAGTGTTGATTATGCGATGCGATAGATTTAATTAATAGTCACATAAATAACATAACTAACTTACAAAAACATAAATAAACTTGCGTTTCCAGTTCGCGATGAGATCGCGTTGTGATAGAGTTGCGATTGCGTTTTCAATTTATCACCACAAGCATAATATAAACTTGCACAAGTAACATATAAATAGCACACACACGTAAAACAATATACAAAACCTATATTTCAAGTTGCGAATGCGATTGCGATGCGATTAGCGATAAAATAGATTAGCGATTAACATGCGATCAAACTTCGATTATTATAGATACTCCACATAATACAACTAAAGTACTCAAACTAAAGAAATAGATTACAAGTCAAGGTGTACAATCATTAATTAAGCAAGGAGTGACAGATCGCAATTAGCAATCTTTTCTTCTTTTGACTTTGACTTTGACTTGTACTTTGACTTCCAAAACGCGGGTTGTTACAGCCTCCCCCACTTAGGGAATTTCATCCCGAAATTAGGCCGTAGGCGTAACAAACAGCTCTGGATACTTTGCCTTCATGTCACTTTCGAGTTCCCAGGTGAACTCTGCACCGCGTTTGCCTTCCCAACAAACCTTCACAATGGGAATGTGTCAGCGCCTGAGGTTCTTGGTTTCTCGATCCATGATCTCGACAGGCTTCTCCACGAAGTGTAATGTTTCGTCCACTTGTAGATCCTCAAGTGGTACGTGTAAATTCTGCTCAGCCAGACACTTTTTGAGGTTCGACACGTGGAAAGTCGGGTGGATGTTGCTAAGTTCCTCCGGTAGTTCGAGTCTGTAGGCCACCTTCCCACTCCTTTCCAGAATTTTAAAGGGTCCAACATATCGAGGCGCGAGTTTCCCTTTCTTGGCGAATCTGATCACCCCCTTCCAAGGTGAAACCTTTAGGAGTACGTGATCGCCAACGTCAAATTCAAGGCGCTTGCGGCGTCTATCGGCGTAACTTTTCTGACGACTCCGAGCTTTCAGCAGGTTGTCTCGAATTTGGAGGATTTTGTCAGTCGTTTCTTGCAGCAGCTCGGGACCGATTATTTGCACATCTCCGATCTCATGCCACACAATCGGCGATTGACATTTTCTTCCGTATAGTGCCTCAAATGGTTCCATTCGATTGCTAGAATGATAAGTGTTATTGTACGAGAATTCGACCAAAGGTAAGTGCGCGTCCCAATTACCACTGAAATCTATGACACACGAGTGAAGCATGTCTTCAAGGGTGCGAATCGTTCTTTCAGTCTGACCGTCGCTTTGGGGATGGAAAGCGGTACTTAGATTTAATGTAGTACCTAGAGCAGATTGAAACGTTTCCCAAAGACGCGAGGTAAACCGACCATCGCGGTTAGAGATGATGTCACGAGGCATCCCCTGTCAACAAATGATCTCGTCGGTGTAGATCCGGGCTAGTTTTTCTAGCTTAAAGTCTTCTCGTATCGGCAGAAAATGAGCAGATTTAGTCAAACGGTCAACGATAACCCAAATGCTATCGTGACCTGAGGGTGTACGCAGAAGTTTCATTATAAAGTCCATGGCTATGCTATCCCATTTCTACATCGGGATCTCGGGTTGCACAAGCAAGCCAGAGGGTCTTTGTTGCTCGGCCTTGACTTTCAAACAAGTCAGGCACTTCGAAACATAGATTGTGATATCCTTCTTCATTCCCGGCCACTAATACCGTAGACGAAGGTCGTGGTACATCTTGTTGGAACCAGGATGAATGGAATATCGAGACTTGTGCGCTTCAGTCAACAATATATCTCGAAGGTTATTGCGAGTTGGAATCCAGATGCGATCTAGATAGTAGTAGATACCGTTCGATTTGGTGACAAAGTGTGATTCAGCATCGCACTTTTTCATTTCCTCTCGCATGGTATCTTCAACGAAGTAGGCGTGCTGAGCATCATGAATCAAAGCTTCGAGGTCGTGTTGGGCGTGAATATTACGAGCGCTATGCAAATAGCTTCGTCTGCTTAAAGCATCGGCCACAACATTTGCTTTGCCAGGGTGATAACGAATCTCACAGTCGTAATCGTTAAGGAGTTCAACCCATCGGCGTTGGCGCATATTAAGTTCCTTTTCTTTGAGGATGTGTTGTAGGCTCTTATGGTCGGTGAAGACCCTACACTTGGTACCGTAAAGGCAGTGTCGCCAAATCTTCAACGTAAAAACAACTGCGCCTAGCTCGAGGTCGTGGGTTGTATAGTTCTTCTCGTGGATTTTGAGCTGTCGAGAGGCGTACACGATAACCTTGTCCCGTTGCATGAGAACGCAACCGAGACCAAGGTTCGAGGCATCACAATAAACAATGAAGTCATCGTTTTCGTCGGGTAGAGCGAGGATAGGAGCATTGCAGAGCATATGCTTGAGGGTTTGAAAGGCAGTCTCTTGTTCGGTTCCCCAAACAAAAGGCTTGTCTTTATGCGTCAAAGAAGTACGCGGGACGACAATTTTCGAAAAGTCAGCGATGAATCGACGGTAATAGCCCGCCAATCCGAGGAACGAATGAACATCGGATGGTGATTTTGGAGCAACCCAACTCTTAACAACTTCGATCTTCGCGGGTCGACATGTATACCTTGACTATTGACAATGTGACCGAGGAATTGAATCTCCTCTAGACAAAATTCACACTTGGAGAACTTGGCATAGAGTCGATTCCCTTGGAGTAATTCGAGGACCAAACGGAGATGTTGCGCGTGTTCGGTTTTCGACTTCGAATAGATCAGGATGTCGTCGATGAATACGATTACGAAATGGTCAAGAAATGGTTTACACATGCGATTCATCAAATCCATGAAAACTGTGGGTTCGTTGCTTAAACCAAAGGGCATTACGACGAATTCATAATGGCCGTATCGGGTTCGGAAAGCAGTTTTTGATACATCTTCCTCCTGGATTCGTAACTGGTGATATCCTGAGCGTAAATCAATCTTCAAGAAACACGTAGCACCTTGCAATTAATCAAACAAATCATCAATTCGGGGCAGGGGATAGTGATTCTTGATAGTCAGCTTATTCAACTCCCTATAGTCGATGCACATCCGGAACGACTCGTCCTTTTTTACGAAAAGAACCGGTGCGCCCCAAGGAGAGGTGCTAGGGCGAAAGAAGCCTTTGTCAAGTAATTCCTGGAGTTGACTCGAGAGTTCGCGCATTTCAGATGGAGCGAGGCGATAAGGAGATTTAGCAACAGGGTTGGCTCCAAGAATGAGGTCGATACGAAAATCAATATCACGACTCGTGGGTAAAGCAGGTAAATCATCAGGAAAGACTTCAGGAAAATCATGAACCACAGTCACCTTATCATTTGCCTTCTTTTCCTTTTCCTTCGCTACTACGATGTGTGCTAAGAAAGCTTTGTATTCCTTGCGGAGATACTTTCTCGCTTGGACACACGACATAAGCTTGAGATTCTTCGATGCGACTTCACCATAAACACAAAGATGATCACCGTTAGCGAGCGAGAAACGAATTATATTATCAAAACAAACAACTTCAGCACGATTTTCACGAAGAAAATCCATGCCTACTATGATATCGAAACTACCGAGTTGCATCGGGATAAGGTCGATAGGGAAGACGTGATTGTTGAGTTTGAGCGTACAATCACGTAGGACAGAATGAACAGTAACGGTTCTTCCAGTGGCAACTTCAACTTCGAACATCGTAGGGAGATGGGTGCGCTTACGATTAAGGAGCTTTTCGAATTCGAATGACACAAAACAGTTATCGGCTCCAGTATCAAATAAACACGAAACATATATACCATTTACGAGGAACGTACCATTAACCACATTGTTATCTGCTTGAGCCTGGCATGTGTTGATGTTGAAAGCACATCCGCGGGCTGCTGGCTGCTGTTGCTGCTGAGGCTGCTGCTATTGATGTTGAGGCTGCTGCTGTTGTGGCTCTTGCTTCACCACTCTATTGGGGCACATGTTTGCGAAGTGGTTGGGATCACCACATGCAAAGCAAGCTCTAGCGTGAGCGGCGGGCGCAGGAGCCGCTTGCTGGCCCTGAGGAGCAGGAAGGAGAGCTTGTGGTGCAGGAGCTTGACCTTGACCTTGAGCTGGAGCTTGACATTGACCAGTATGGCAATTGGCAGTAAAGTGGTCGTACATGTTGCAGTGAACACAAAACCTGCATGTGATCCCCACGGGATGATGATAAGTACATGTAGGGCAAGCCGGGTGTGGACCAATATAAGCACGCTTGGCCAGCGGTGCATTAGTCACCGGTGCCGCTACTTGGCGGTTTTGAGGTTGCGGTTGAGCAGGTACGGCTTAGAGTGGAGCGGCGGTTGTGACATTGCAATTCTTCTTGGCTTTCTTTCTCTTGAGGCGGGAGGACTTTGAAACTTGTGGTGCGGGGGTTTCAGCGGTGGGAGCGGCGGTAGCTTGATGAAGGCTCTTCGGAGTGTTCTTGAAGTACCCAGTGAGAACTCGCTTATCGTTTATCTCAACAGCGAGTAGGTAGGTTTCTTCAATTGTTGTTGTCTTCGCGGCTTACACGAAGTCAGCAACATAATCTGGTAAAGCACGGATATACTTCTTGATCGTCATGTCAGGTGTTGCCACCTGGCCTGGACAAATGATACTCAGCTGTTTGAAATGGTCAGTTAAACCGGCGTTATCACCACCGTCTTGCTTGATATGCCAGAACTCATTCTCCAGCTTCTGGAGCTCGTGAGGTGGGCAAAATTCCTTCATCATGAGGTCTTTCAACTCCTCCCAAGTGAGCCCAAAATCTGCATCATTCCCACGTTTGTTTCTTTCGGCTGTCCACCACTCCAGGGCCCTGGACTGGAAGACGCCGGTAGCGTTGACACTTCGTAGGTGTTCGGGACATCCGCTCTGACGGAGCGTGACTTTGATTGAATCGAACCATTGAAACATCGCGGTTGGTTCATCTTCGCCCGTGAAGTCTTTTGGGCCACAGGCCTTAAACTGCTTAAAGCTGAAGGTACCCTTAGGTGAGTCACTCCTTGATTCCTCAGAGGACTTACTGGTATTTTCGTTAAGCTCACTGAAGATTTGAGGAAACTTTCGCCATTTGCTTAGCGACGAGAGCAGCGATGCGTTTGTCCTCATGGTTGCGGCGAGCAGCGCGAGAGTGACGTAACCCAAATGATGACATTGTCTGCAACAGACGTCGCCATAGGACTCAAACACTATATATTCGAATCTCACCTCAAACGCACTACTACAAAATAAAGCTCAGGAACATATCAATCATGTAATCACAAAGGCACTTAAGCACATAGTCCATAAGCACGGAAGCACACAAGCACGTAAACACATAAGCACATAGGCACACTGAAACCATGTTTTACACTATATTTTGCAAGTATTCACCTACATATATTGCACGTATTCACCAATCATTCAAAGTTCGCGCGTTCGAGAGTAGCGATTGCGATTAGCGAGTACATCGCGAGTAGCATAGCGAGTAGTATAGCACAAGCGAGTAACATAGCATGCGATTATTCACAGAGTAGCAGTGATTTGTTAGTGTATTAAGGTAGATGTGCAGTGCGAGTTGTGTGTGTCGATCAAAGCGAAAAGCGTAAAAATCACCAAAATCAAAATGCATAAACAGGTAAAACCACATAAAACACATAAAAGTTCACATAAAAACGATAAATCACAGAGTCAGCGGTTGTAGGCTCAGAATCAAAACACATAAAATCAGCGATTGCGAGCTTGAAATCGAAAATAGATTGTCTTGGCTGATAGACGTCGACTACCCAAAGTGATTCGACTATTCTCAGGGACTTCGAATGCACGTTTTGGCCTAATAGACTGTGCTCTATCACTGACATACGGTGAACGGCACGCATCCTCTCGGTTATTCACGTGATCCAAGTCATTGGAACCCATCGAAACTTTGGTAAGAGTTTCATAAAACCAATATAGAGAACAGAACAAGTCATCAAGGTTCGGGTTTCACCCCTAGCTTAGTGACTATGTTCCTGTTTGTGTGATAGGATCACGAGATAGCGAGAGAAGATTTGCGTCGAAGTGCAGATTTCACTCCTGATTCAACGCAAACTCTCTTGTTTATAGCAAAAAATGTGCGTCGAGCAAGCGATCTGATCGAGAGTTTGCAGTTTTCACACCTAGTCTCGATCTAATCACTCATTCATTTTCGAAGATAGTGCAGTGTGACTACCTTAGGAAAGGCAGAGTGATAGTATAGCATGATTGTAAGTCGATCGAATAACAGAAATAGGCTCGCGCGGAACCCCTACCGGGTTCGCAAAAGGCGGTCTGTTGGTACTTAGACTATAGACTAGGTTGTTTCTTAGACAGTGACCCATACTAGGTCGTGTCTTGCCTAATTCCCTATAGTTATGGCTCTGATACCAATGTGTCACACCCTAATCGATGGCGGAATCATCGGGGCGTGGCACTGAGCGAAACAGATTATCCAGGAAAAATCCATAACAACTAATACTACCAAATCTCCTTAAGTTACGTCTCATACCATAACATATTTAGTAAAATAATATTACAGACAGAGCATCTCATAGACAATTAAAAAGTTGTTCCGACAACTCAAAATATAAATTGTTTTTGTTTCTAGACCCTCCTACTTGGTTTCCACATAGCAAGCATCCTAGCATCTCAAACACCTGTCACATACGTTAAAATAGAGGTCAGTACACATAGTGTAAAGGTGAGCATACAAGTTTAATAGTATAATAGATAGCGAAATCGTTTTACGCATAACCAGCATGTAACATGTAGCAAAGTGAAGCTAGTAGGTTATCGACAATGAAATATGCACAGACGTGACTACGAGTTGTGGAATGAGCAACACATATCACCACTGTGGCATGTGAAGTAAAGCCCTTAACAACCCCTGTCCACGACAGGTGCTGAGTCCAAACTATAGTACTATCGTTTCTAAGGTGTCAGGCAACAATCACTGTGTAAACATAACATACAAGCATTCATCGAGTAACACGTATAACATGCAATAACGGTCAGCGTATAAAAGTGTTTGCGTTGTGTGTCGATTGTGATTTGAATAGGTAACGTATGTAACACCCAAAAGTGCGTAAAGCAAAAAAGGGATCGAGTATACTCACAGATCGTGTTAAATGAATAGCACAGTCTTGGATTGAAGGGAGCACTGGAAAGTTAGCCTGATTACAGAACGATAACATAAGCAATGAAGAATGCATTAAACGGTGACGAGTGTGCTGGTTGACGAATGGTCATCTGATCGGATGACAATCCGGTCGGATGGTCATTCGATCGGATGACAATCCGAACGGATGGTCATCCGTTCGGATGGCCATTCGGTTGGATTGACATTCGTTTGGGATGGATGTGTTTGTGTATGATGGCTTTGAAGTTTTCGTTGTAGCATTTCAAAATCAGAGAAGTATCTCTACCTTTCAGGTCACCCGGTCGAACGGTCGTTCGGTCGGATGGTGATCTGTCCAGCAAGACATTGCATAGAGAACAAGTTCACAGTAGGTTGGTCATTCGATCGGATGGTCGTCCAATCGGATGACCATTCGCTGGATTTGGTTATGCATTGAAAATGTTGTAAAAAGTTTAAGTGTTGAAGACCAAATGTCATCTGATAGGATTGTCGTTCGATCAGATGGCAATCCGATCGGACGACAGTCCGTTTAGTGACTTGATCGTTTTGAAACTTGGAAGATTTGTTAAGTCTGAAAGTTTGCGGTTTGACCGAGACGATATGACAATGTGCTAAACAACGGAAACCCACCAAGTCCAAGTTATCCAATCGGACGGGAATCACCCCAAGTCTGATCAGTTAACTGTTCGTGACGGTTGTTCATGTTCAACCCGCTAAGTCGGTTATCTCATCGATAGGAATCAGATCTCAGACCGACACTTCACTAGGAAAAGAGTGGAAGGCATGACTGAGCTCCGATTCTATCGATTTTGAGTGTGTGCGTGTAAAAGATTTGAAAGAAAGTTATGAAAACATCTTTCAATCCTTTTAATCTTGAAAATGTTTAGATCTATGCGAAAACATTGTTTAAACATGTTGAAATCCTTTAGATCTGAATTGTTCTAGGTGGAATGAAGTCAAATCTTGAAGTTCATAAGAACCCCGTGATGACCTCATCCTAGAACACCTCAAATCAGCCGATTTCATGGTTAAAAGCTAAGATTCAAAGGTGAAAAAGATGAAGAAGTGTGTGTAGATGATAGATGTACAAGATTTGAGTTGAAAACTTACAAGAATCGCGAGAAATCGAGAGAAAATAGCCTGAGAAATCGAAGGGTCGCACAAGAGCTATCACATCACTGTTCAAGTTATGTGACAGGTGCTATTTATAGGTGAAGGAGAGGAAGAGGCAGTGTAGTGTGATGAATCGGAGGGCAGTCCAATTGGGTGGCCATCCGATCGGATGGTCATCCGTTCGGATGACCATTTGATAGAATGGTCATTCCATCGAACGTCTCCGGCGAGTTGAGTTTCGGCGTTTCGTTTTGTGCGTTGACCATTGCGATGCGTTTAAGCGAGTGTTGATGATGCGATGCAATAGATTTAATTAATAGTCACACAAATAACATAACTAACTTACAATAACATAAATAAACTTGCGTTTCCAGTTCGCGATGAGATTGCGTTGTGATAGAGTTGCGATTGCGTTTTTGATTAATCACCACAAGCATAATATAAACTTGCACAAGTAACACATAAATAGCACACACACGTAAAACAATATACAGAACCTATATTTCAAGTTGCGATTAGCGATAAAATAGATTAGCGATTAACGTGCGATCAAACTTCGATTATTATAGATACTCCACATAATACAACTAAAGTACTCAAATTAAAGAAATAGATTACAAGTCAAGGTGTACAATCATTAGTTAAGCAAGGAGTGACAGATCGCATTTAGCAATCTTTTCTTCCTTTGACTTTGACTTGTACTTCCAAAACGCGGGTTGTTACATTGACAACCATATTCTTCATGATAACCATAGCGCCAAGATCCACTTAGTTTCCTGAAATACATGTAAGTTTAAAACGTCAACAAGAGTTGGTGAATTCATATGTTTTGAGTTCGCTTCAAATGAATCTTAAAAACATTTGAATGTTCTTGTATAGAAAACCGGTATGTAAAGCGTCTATGAAATCGTTGATCATTAATGTTTTGCAAGGACATTAATATGTGTGACGCCATAGGAAGCACTCAACCCTTTGACGATTTAGCATGGAGTCCACTTCGGCTGGGACAACAAAAGCACTACATGCAGCCATAAAAGTACCCATGAGTGGGACTCGCGCGTACCCGATAGATCTACCCCTCTTGTTCGTTGGTCTTATAAAATATTAAGGGCGCTTAAGTTTCACCCTATTCGCACATGATCTAGTTGTTTCATTCCATAGCTTAACCATACCATCATAACATGTATTTCCCCCAAGAGTTGTAAAACCGAAAACGTTTAAAAGAAAAGGGGGACAAGAACTCACAGTATTGCGTCCGTAATAAGTGAGTGCTAGCATTAGACACTTAGGTCTCTACTAGACCGTGTACGCGTTGCTTATCTTGAACGTTGTTAAGTTTGTATTTGTTATGTATTTGGAACCCTTGTGTATTTTTAATATGTTAGCATTTGTTTCGTATGTGTGCGTTTAATATATATATATACTTCTATACATATATATTTTGCATTCGTAACGTGTATGAACGAGCCTCGCCCTTCTTGAGTCTTTGTGCCTAGCATGAGTATGAGTGGGCCTAGCCCATGAGAGTCTTTGTGCCTCGCACAAGTAAGAATGAGTCTAGCCCATTTGAGTCTCTGTGTTTCACACTATGTGGGCCTAGCACATAAGCGTCTTCGTGCCACACACGGTATAAGTTCGTTGTTATGAGTCATATATATTCTTCCAATACATAGTGAACCTCGTTCACATGTATAAATACGTTCGTTTCGATTGTATATATATTTGTCCCACAATCGTTAAAAATATTTATTTTTAACATAGTATTACAATTGTTGCGTATAATGTCCTTTGTATGTGTACACTTCAACAAGTGTATTTGTGTACATCATTATGTACTTACGTATTTATACGTATTGGTGTACATGTACATTTCTTGTATTCTTGCAATTTCACCAAGTGTATTTTGTATGTATTTTATACGTATTAGTATACTTGTATACTTATATATTTACACTTAGTGATTATTCATTTTATACTTTCTAGAATTTAGGAGTATTGGAAATATATATATATTATCAAAGGTCTAAAAATATATTATTTCTAGAGTTCATCGTAGGACTCATTTATATATATTTTCGTATCAAGAATGCCCAAGTGTCGTTGGTGATATGTGCACGCGTTTTGGAGATCGTTATCAGTAATAACGTATATAATTTTATTGCCGAACTTATATTATATTTTGTATCAGTTTCGGATATATATTTATGTAACGGTTTGTCCAATGTCCGTTTTGTCCGTTGTCCGCGTTTAGGGATATACATAAGCATGTTCATATATGTATTTTTGTGTAATTCATTTCCCAAGTATTTGGGTATTTGGAGGATAAGTATATATATGTATAAGGATCCATATCCATGTTCATACCTTCAAGTATTTTGGGGGTTTTCTTTATGTTGTGCATTTGTATTTAGTTAGTATTTTTCCTAACTTCTAATACTTACACATAATACATTTATACGTATACACACAAGAATTTTCTAAATATATATATATATATATATATATATTCATCCTAAAATGTACATAAGTGTTTAAGAAAGTTAATTAGGAGTTTAAGACTTAAAATTTTCCATCAAGATTTGCCTAATCATGATTAAGGTCACTAATCACGTCTAGTCATGTTAATCACCTTTCAATCACACCTTAATCACGATTAGGATTTTAGAAAAAAATTGCCATAGTTTCCCCTAAACTATGGCGTTTTCCATGTTTTCAAAACGTATTTTAAACCATGTTTAAATCCCAAAAATCATCATCAACTGAAATCAAGTTTCCATAAACCAACTTTGCATGTATATTATACACATATTCACCTTCATTTCCCCATGAGCTTATATATATATATATATATATATAGGGTCAGGATTTAGAGAAAAACGGTGGAAAGTGTGAGAACGGTGAGAACACTTTTGGATCGTCCGATAAAAACAATCTATGGACTAGATTGGCGCGGTGACATTTTCGTAAATAACACCAATTCTATTAAGTGGACACGCTTCATTAAGGGTAAAAGGGTCTTTAGACTTCTCTACCAAAAACGTCAAACTAATGAATAAAACGCCATTACAAGCCAAAACATATCCTATATAAACAAAACATCTCAGACATTCATTAAATACACCCCCAAACCGGAAACGCCATATTTACTACTATATACCATTCATCTTAGAAACGCCAAAAAACCCAAAACATCAAAACACACCACCTCAAAAACGTCATATTTTACTATATGCCAATCATCTTAGAAAACGC
The DNA here is from genome assembly GCA_030545235.1 of Helianthus tuberosus. NCBI lineage: Eukaryota > Viridiplantae > Streptophyta > Magnoliopsida > Asterales > Asteraceae > Helianthus > Helianthus tuberosus. The sequence goes on from CM060383.1 coordinate 110,413,368, forward strand.
CAAAAAACTCAAACATCAAAGATTCCAAAAATCGACGTTTCTTTTAGATACACTATTTCCTCAGTAAAACGCCAAAATGGCAAACATCGTTTCTTGTATATTCAATATTGTTCTACGTGAAGTTTCGTAGAATGCATTCTTGGCTGAGGTGCTGTGACTCAATAACATTTTGCTGCATGAGATGGACAAATCTTCAACAAAAAGATGCTGGTGTCAGATTTATGTCATTTTTTGTGTTTTGTTCTTGATGAATATTATAATGGCATGAAGAGACGAATGACACTGATGAGTGGTTTGAAGATAAACATGAAGATAAAGATGAACTTCAAACAAAAAACTCACGTCATTTTGTCATTCCAAACGGCCACAAAAAAGCTACTTCAACAACAAAAACACAAAATGAAGCATGCCAAAGTCAAACCGCCAGTGAACATGTTTCAAAGAAGAAAGAGACTGATGATAGTGAAGATTTGGAAGATGAATTGTTTCTATTTTTATTTTTTTAATTTTCTTTTTCTGTTGTTTGTTATGTATTTTTCAGCTAAGAAAAAAAAATACATTATTTTAATAAAAACGCCAAACAGACATAATGATTGTGAAACGCCATCATGCCATAAAACGCCAAAAATTCCCAAACTATAAGAAAAGTAATTTGGACAAGTATATTATTAAAAGCTAAAAATGCAAAAAAAAAACGCCAAAAACTACTTAAAGCCATTAAAAACGCCAAACTTGGAAGATGGCACGTCTATCACCCTAAAAACTCATAAAAAGCTAAACAAAAACAGTAAAAAATACACACATGAAAAGACGGCTACTTTATTAATATCATTTATTATAAATAAAATCCCCCCTAAACTACGCGCCAAAAACATCCTATAAGAGAGACGTATCTACACAATCAATTGATCACACCCAAAAACAACGCCATGTTTCCTAGAAACCACTCACTTTAAAACGCCAAAAAATAGTTAAAAAAGTCACAGATGGGAAACCTCGTTTCTTCTATATTGAGTATTGTTCAGAATGAAGTTCCACTGAAGGGATTCTTCTCTGAGGTGGGTATCTCTATAAGCTTTTGCTGAATGAGATGGACAAATATTCATGAAAAAGTTGATGACACTGATATGTCATCATGTCACTTTGTTCTTGATGGATATATGGATGGCATGAAGGGGTCAATACATTCGAGCAGGCGTTGATCTTCAACATGTCACCAAACAAGTATATATCAAACCACAATACAGGATGCCACTAAAAATAAGCATCTTATAAAGACGGGCATTATGTAGGAAAATAAGGATCTAGATAAGGTATTCAAAACAGGTTCAAAAGGCCAAAAAGGTTAAAGTAGAAGATGCTGATGACAGTGAAGATTTGGATGAGAAATTAGATTAGATTTTTTAATTTTTTTCTTCATTTTCTATTGTTTGTTATCTAATTCTCTATTGTTTATTATCTAATTCTCTACTAATAAAAAATTGAGTATAAAACGCCAAAAACTACAAACACCAAAACGTCTGATAGTATGAAAACTGTGAGAACGGATGCTACCAAAGAACGTTGTTGCTATATAAAATGCCAAAAAATGCCAAACAAAGTAATACTAGAAAAAACAACACTAATTGACAGATGAAACTGAATGAAACAGTAATTGCAAAACAGTAAAATGAAAAGAAGGTAACATTATTGCCAAACATTTATTATATTAAAAGCCACTACATGGAAAATTAAATTTGTTTATCTTTTCAAAACGCCATAATTGCATGTCACATTATAGGCATGCATCCTACATGGCACAACAATTGATAGAAAAAAAATAAACATCAAGAAAATTACTAATGTTTTTTACATTATAGGTCTGCATCCTACTTGGCACAACAATCAAAACCATACTTAGTTAAAACGCCAAAGTATTTACTATACTCCTGATCTAAAAAAACAATAAAAACGTCGCGTATTTGTTAAACGCTAAAAAATGGAAAGGTGGTGTGAGACGCGTTTAAAAAAAGAATATAGAAGGACAAAAATGCCCCTTCGCCCTTCACTATGTTGCGTGACACGTGTTACGCCAGAATGCGTTCTCACTGTTCTCACAATTTTGGCGTTTTCTCCTGATCCTGTACATATATATATATATATATATATATAGGGTAAGATTATTGTAAAAAAGGTTAAAAGTGTGAGAAATATTGTGGAGATAACATGTGTCCTCAATCTAGATTAATTCAAAAGGGTAAACAAGTAATTTTATCATTGATTCAATTAATTCAAAACATTCCACAACCACCACCTTATTTATAGGAACAAGATGTTTTTAAAAGATCTCTATAAAAACACTACGAATAACACTGCAACCACCATTCAGCACATATATAACACCATTCACTAATTATATAACACCATTCAATAAGTATATAACACCATTCAATAAGTATATAACACCATTTTAAAGATCTCTATAAAAATACTACGAATAACACTGCAAATCACCATTCAGCACATATATAACACCATTCAATAATTATATAACACCATTCAATAAGTATATGACACCATTCAATTAGTATATAACACTATAAAAGACACTGCAAAACACCATTCAACAGTTCATAACACTGTAATAAGTACATAACACTGCAAAAAAGATATAACACTACAAATCACTATAACACACTATGAATAATATATAACACCATATTACCCTATTATAACTCTGTATAACACTACAACCCCGTAATGGTGGGCGTCTGAAACAGCAACGACACGATGGAGGGTGGTCGGACCGGTGGCGGAGGTGCGACAACTTGAGTGGTTCTCGGTGGGAACCGATCGGAGCAGGTGGGTGGCTTGCGATGGTTGGTCGGTGGTGTCCAGCAGGTCTGATTCGGAGATGTCGATGCTGCTGTATCGATGATGATGATGATGATGAAGATGATGATGATGATTCGAGATGTAAACTGATGATGATGATGATGATTCGAGATGGATTGATGATGATGATTCGCGATCTTTGATCTAAGAGAAGAAGGAGGATTCAAATTCACAGATCTGAAAGAAGAAAAAGGATTCAAAATTGTAGAGATTTGATTTACAGTTTCCTATTTCAAGTAGATATAAAAGTCTCTATTACCCCTACAATTTTCAAATCAGTCCAAAAAATAGAACACATTTTACAATTTGGTCCCTATTGATCTCAACCATTAGATCAAAGATCTAATGGCTGAGATTCTTTCTTACCCTTCTCATACTTTTGGTCTTTTTTACAAGAGCCTCAATCTCTATCTCTCTCTCTATATATATATATATATATATATATATAGGAAAAATTACAAGTTTTGTCCTTTATCTTTATACCACTTTTCAGGCGGTGTCCTTTTTAAAGAATGTTGACAGACGGTGTCCTTTACTAGGTATTTCGTTGCAAGTTTAGTCCTTTACACCCAACTCAGTTAAAAAACCCTTTTAATTGTTGACAGGCGGTGTCCTTTACTAGGTATTTTGTTGCAAGTTTAGTCCTTTGTCTACGTATTTTGTTGCAAGTTTAGTCATTTACACCCAAAAATTAACAGGGTTTTTTAACTGGGTTGGGTGTAAAGGACTAAACTTGCAACAAAATACCTAGTAAAGGACATCGCCTGTCAACATTCGTTAAAAAGGACACCGCCTGAAAAGTGGTATAAAGATAAAGGACAAAACTTGTAATTTTTCCATATATATATATATATATATATATATATATTTAACAAAGCTTCTAAAAATAACATCACTATTATATATTTTAACAAGACCATTAAAACTAACATTATTCTCATGATCTTTAACCTAGTTCATCCATCTAAACAAACTTGTTTAGGCTTTTTTTTAAGACCGTCATAATATAAATCATGATTTTATCTTCTTATAAAAGTTATATTTTTTAAAAATCACTTTCAAGTTTAATGTTTAAGCTCATAGGTTATGAAGGTGATGATCTTGTTATATCTAAATATCTTGATGTTTAGATCATCATTTTCAAGCATCTTCATACAAGATCATACTAGATAACAACATACTTTACACTAATCTTCATGTTCATACAAACTAGTTTACACTAATCAACATAATCAACATGTAACACTTTATTTTGTAAGATTTGAAGTTAGATTTAAGGTTTTTAAGCTTTGTTTTTAAAGGTGTTCAAGATGATCAAGTTGTACTTTAACATAGGGAAGCACTTAGATGAAAGAGATGAAGAATGTAAGAAGGTGTTGAAGCTCCAAAGACTAGTGCAAAGCTCCTAGTGTGCATCCATAGCTTGTATCTTCCTTAGTTCATCTTGAAAGTGGTTTGCAAAGCTTGAAATGTAGGGTTTAAAGTTTGAAAATGGATGGTAATGTTGGAGATGCTTGTGTCGTGAACAAAGAGGGAAAGAGAGAGGTTGTGGTGGTGAGTTTTTGATGTGAAAATGAAAGGAAAGTGTGATGGCTTGGTGGCTTATAATCTTCTCATATCTAACAAGTCAATTTGATATCTTTGCTAACATGCTTTGTACATCAACCTCACCATCATCTTAGTTTGTAGGTTGGCTTATGGGGCCCACCTATGGCTGAAAATTTGGAGGTAGATAGGGCATGGTCTTTATTTTTTTTATAACCTTACACATGCATTTTATCTTACACTTATATATTTAGGGGAATTAGGGGATTTCTTGCACAATTAGTGCGGTTAATGATATTTATGATGTAAAACTAGGCCTAACTAGTTCATTAGACTAGTTAACTAGGTGTTAGAATAATAAAAATATCACTAGTTCGTTCGTCGGCTCGAAACCGGACAATATGTGTAACAACTCCCAAAATACCTTAAAAGGACCCCTGATCGCAACCTCGGACTTGTACGGCGTGAACCAGTACGAAAAACAAATAATCTTGAAACTGGACTCTCAGGAGACACGCGGGGGGGGGGGGGGGGGGGGTACCCCTAAATCTTTCGCGTGTCGTGGGGGAGTACCAAGACATGTTTATCTCGAGCGCAATGAGTGGCAGGGCTATACGTGCAACGTAGCCTACCTAGGCAAATTAGGTGTCTCAAGCGACACATGGAAGGGACACATGTCCAGTGCGCGACGCGCGGGAGTAGCCTGTAACGCCCAGCACCCCTAAACTTTAGGCTCTTGACAAGATCAGTCCCTGAACTTGTCGCAACCCCCGATCCCTTATCTGTCCCGGGAACGGGCGGACGCGAACTCAGAATTTCGGTGGTATCAGTTGGTTAATTTGGCAGCGGAAATTACATCAGGACCGTAGTTAGGAAATGTTTATCAGAGTAAAACCACCATATTTGATATAATAATTACATGGGTAAAACCCAAGTTTCTTATTACAATACGTTTATAGGGATAAACCCTATTTTATTGAATTTAAAACATCGTCTTTTAGGTAACTTTTATAGCCACATTTTTTCCAAGCCTTCAGTGCTCTCCAGCTGGCTTTTTACTAATTGGCTGTCACATTGTGTTACCTAAAACGCGTTTTAAAAACATTTGTCAGTGGGAAATACTGGTGAGTGAATCCCAGTTTAATCAAGAACATTTTATCAATTAAAACGATATTGAGAGCGATCACATTGTTTATTTCTACACAATTACTCATTCAGTACTGTCAATCCTGACTTGTGGGTCATATTACACATTGGCTAACTCGTTGTCCAATGGTAACGTGTTGTCGTCCCGACTTACTACTCACAGTGTAGTAAATTTTGTATACAAAACCCCAACATACCGACAGTAATTGAAGAACTACAAAGACTCAATCACCGCTTAATCACATTGTAAAGCATTTAAGGTTTTGTAAAACAGTTCACAAAAAGGTTTACAAAAAGAGGATAAACTCTCATTGCTATCTTAGACTTCGAGTAAGGGTTTCCTGGGAATAATCTATAATTTACACAAATGTACATAGGTTAGTATCATAACCCTTTGAAAATATTAATGATACCCTCCTCGAGACGGTATTCCAACAACTACGTCGGGCAGAACCACGACAGTTGTTACGGAACCCTAAATCAATCGGGCAACGTATCTATTACGAAACTGGGGTTATAATACTTACAACGGAGCAGAACCTCGCTAATTAGGGGGTATAATACCAGTTTTCTAAAGCCTATATTCAGAAATTGAGATTGAGAAATGAAAACGAGACGAACTGAAATGAAATTCGATGCGTTCTATTTATAGGTGCTGAATCTGGGTCTCACGCGGCCCGCGAAACATATAAACGGGGCTTACGCGGCCCGCGTCAAAGCTGGGTCAACGCGTAGCTCGTCCGGATCACCAACTAGACTTGACACGATGATGACATGTCATCACCGGGCTGCGCCACTATTTTGATCTCACGCGGCCCGCGTAAGTGTTAAGGTTAGCTTACGCGGCCCGCCTTAACTTAAAATTCCACCGAAATCAGTTTTGAGCCTTGATACCGCCCGCGTAAGGTTGGGGTGGGTCCTATGCGGCCTGCCTCAACTTAAGTTTCAGATTTTTAATTTATTTTTAAATGTTAAAACGTATTTCGGGCTCGGTTTTCACATACGAGGTGTAATTAAAGACATATTGGGACATTTTAAACTATACTTGGGTGTCGGAAATATTATGAGGGTGTCGGTTTTATTGAGGGTTGTTACATCCTCCCCACCTTGTTTTAGAGCTCGTCCTTGAGATCTACTGGAACAAGTGCGGATATTTCCTTTGCATTTCATATTCAAGCTCCCATGTGTACTCAGGTCCTCTTTTGGAGTCCCACTTCACTTTAACCAGAACTAGTCTTTTGTGCTTGAGATTCTTGACTTTCCTGTCTTCAATCTGTAGAGGTTTTTCTACAAACTTGAGTTGTTCATTTACCTCTATATCCTTAAGAGGTACTATCAGTGATTCATCAGTTTAACACTTCTTGAGATTAGATACATGAAATACATCATGTATTCCTGCCATATCCTCTGGCAGTTGTAGTTGATAGGCTACATGTCCTATTCTTTTAATAATCTCAAAAGGTCCAACATACCTGGGACTTAGCTTTCCCCTTTTGATGAATCTTACTACTCCTTTCCAAGGAGAGACCATTAATAATACTTTATCTCCTACTTGAAATTCCAATGGTTTGCGTCGGTTATCGGCATAACTCTTCTGTCGATCGCGTGCTTCTTTCAGTCGTTCTTTGACTTGAATAATCTTGTCGGTTGTTTCTTGCACTATCTCAGGTCCAGATAGTTGCTTTTCCCCAATTTCTACCCAACAGACTGGGGTTCGGCACTTTCGTCCATATAGTGCTTCGAATGGTGCAGCATTGATACTTGTGTGATAACTGTTATTATAGGAAAATTCTATTAAAGGTAATTGATCATCCCAATTACCTTGATGTGGGGTAAAATACACATATTTGTCCCGTGTAAATTGTATAATTATTGTATAGGTTTTATTTATTTTTTATTTAGTTCTAGCATTATATTATATTATATTGTGTTTTGGCAGATCCTGGTGCAAATGAAGCAAAAATGAGTAAAAAGGAAATAACCAGCCAGTTGAGCAGAGTAGAATGCCAGTACCCGAACTAAAATTGCCGTTATTTTTCTGTGAGTGGGCCGAGCCCACTATCTCTATTTTATAAATTAGAGAGTGACACATATATTTATTGTTGTTTTGGGCTTCACAACAACTAACGGGCTTCAAGCCTTAATGGAAAAAAATAAGGACATCTGAATGATGTTATGATTGCCATAAATAATATGATTTGGAAAAAAAAAAAAAAGCAAATATAGTTGGAAAAGGAATCAATTTCCTAGTCATACATAGACGCAAAATTGAGAATCAAATTTGGAAGGATGGGCCGATAGAGATACATGGAGGCAGGCCCAACATCATGCGATCCACTTAAGAGGCCTATACGTGAACATTTGTATTGGATACAGATTGCAACAGTGAAACAAAAAAACTAAGGCGGCAGACATTATATTGGGACGATCATATAACATATATCAACGATTACATCAGACGAAACAAAAAGGAGGGATGCAGAAGACATTATTTGGTAGAGCTGTTTTGCATGGTTTGAAGTTCCAGAATTATTGGGGAGAAGCTAGGAGCGCAAGAGTTGAAGCCTTGACGGGTTTTACCTTCCTAAATTGTTTCTTTTCTTCATTCTTAGTTTTGATTCAATGAATTCAGTTTTTAGACTTTATTTATTTGTTTTTAAAACCATGATGCTTGGCTAAACATTTAAGCCACCTAGACTGAGTTGAATGGATTGATTAATGTTTTTACCGTTTTCGTTAATTGCATGAATGTTATGGATTAATTATGTTTAGTAAAGAGTTTATTTTATTGATTTGATGCATATGCGTACTTTAATTTGGTTTATTATTGTCAATTGCTTCGTATGATTCTTAGTGATGGTCTTTATCACAATATAGAGTCATGCTAGGGTTCAGATCTTGGTGAGTGTCTATATCACGTAATAGATCTTAATTCTTTAGGGTGGAATTAGCCAATAACCCCTAGAAGTAATTGTTAGTAATTTGCTAGATTTTAGTGTTTTGCTAGTCCTAATACCTGGAAAGTGAGGGGCTATTGATGGGTCTTACCCAACGAATTGCTTTAGATAGTCCTTGGAAAAGGTCGTGTCTTAGTTGACCTGTCTGTTTTATTAGTCTATCAAGTCAAGTTAATTAATTCAAACTACCCTAGATCTATGATTGGAAAAGAGTAGGTCAACATTAGGGTACTTACACAATAATTAGACAACTGGAAAGGCGTCTAGTAACCGGTAGGATTAACAGCCTAGGTAGTTCCACAGGTTTATCCTTGAGAAGGGTCGAGGGGCTTAGTTGGTTCTTAATAGGTTTAGTACTTTAAGATCCCGGTTCCATAAATCATACATTTAACTTAATCGGTAATTCTTAAAATCAATCCAGGATTCTAGTCTAGGTGGTCCTTGTTCTCATATAAGAATCGTCTTTGCTTTCTTTCGTATTTAGTCTAGTTTTAGTTTATTAATTAGTAAAAATAGATTTCCTTAGATTTTCCGTAACCCCCCCCCCCCTTAAACAATTAAATAGTTTTAGTCGTCTCTGTCAGAGTCTATTAGAATCTAGTTTACGTGATACATAGAGTCTCAGGGTTCGATACTCTGACTTGCTTAGGCTATACTACATTGACCGGTACACTTGCCGGTTGTGTGGTTTAGGTTTTAGAGAGTCCTAGTCTATAAATTTAAAACTTAGAGTGTTTAGTCTAGCGAGTCTAATTTAGTTAATTTTTATTGTCCGTTTAGCACACATCAAGTTTTTGGCGCCGTTGCCGGGGACTCTTGGCAATTGCGTTCATTAGCTTTGATAAACTTGTTTGACATATACGTGCTATTTGTTTGTTTCGTTTTCGAGTCTTTGTCATTTATTTTTGTTTTTATTTTTTGTTGAGTCATAGTGACTAGTGTCTTTTTCTCTTGTATTCAGGTTTTTGCTTGTAGTGAATGCCACATCTGTGCTCGCACGGACCGCCACCACCAGTCAAGGAGTCATCATCTCAATTGGGCCAAGGCCCACAAGTTAGTTCTTCATCCTCTTCTCGTTTCCCCAATTTCGATTCCACTCTGTTACCCACCCCACCTCCAACCCCACCACCTTCACCAAACCATTCACCTAAAACTTCACCTAAGGTTTCCCCACCCGATAGTCCTACTTCTAGCACTTTTAGCATCCCAGAAAACTTAGAACATATGGCCAAAGCTAGGCAAACCGTCCATCAGCAAGCCACCCAGGGCTTCACTGGTCTTGCTTCACCCATTACCGTTCCACCCATAGTTAGCGAGAACTCATGGCAGATTCCATCTTATGCCATGCAGGCAATTACCAATAGCATCCAATTCCATGGCCGCGAGGATGAGGACGCCCCGGCCCACATTAACCGTTTCTCCCGTATCCTAGTTACCTTTAGCCTTCACGGTGCCCCTAATGATGCTACCTACTTACAGCTTTTCCCATTTTCACTAGCCGGTCGTGCGGCTACTTGGTTGGACTCTCAGCCAACCGGTACCTTTACCACATGGGCAGGCCTCCGTCAAGCTTTTCTAAACAAATATTTCCCGCCCGCTAAAGCTTCACGTCTTAGAGACCAAATCCACTCCTTTCGCATGGAGCCCGACGAGCCTTACTACCTTGCTTGGGAGCGTTTCCAAAACCTTTGTGCTCGTTGCTCCCAGCATGGTCTTTCCGATTGGGCCCTATGTGAGAAATTCTATAACGGTCTCACCCAAGAGACTCGTGATCGTTTTGATACTAATGCAGGAGGGCATATGATGGGTATTCTTATAGTTGCTGAGTGTTTAGAGCGTTTTGAGGCATTTGCTCAGTCTCAATCTCAATCGCGAGCTGATCAGCGGTATCAAAGTGGTAATTCTAATACCACTACTAGTGCACCCACCCGAGGGGTGAACCATGTCACCATGGATCCTAGTTTAGCCGCTGTTTTGGAAAACATGACTAGGGAGCTTAAGGAGATTAAGGCTAAGGTAGATAAGTGTGAGTTTTGCCGAGGGGGTCACGATACAAGTGCGTGTCCATTGCTAGTTGGTGAGGAGCAAGTTGATTTCATAGGAGGAGGTTTCGGTAGAGGTCAACCTAGTGGGTTTGGTAATTTTAATTCGGGTTGGCGAAATAATAATAATAATTTTCGCTCAAATGGACCTCCTGGTTTTCAAATAGCTCAAAATCCAAATAGGGGTCAAGGTTCATTCTTTGGGGGGGGTTCAAATGGGCAGGTCAAGGATGGGGGGTCAAGTAGTCAGGTTCAAACAGGTCAGGGTTCAAGTTTTGATCTTGGGGGTAGTCTAGAAAGAATGGAAGCAATGATGAGTCAATTAATTGTTAAGGACCAAACCACCCAAAATAAACTTAGCGAACATGACCTTATGCTTAAGAACCACCAAGCCGCTTTCCAAGACCTTCAAAGGGTTGTAGGTGATATGTCTAGGAAGTTAGAGGAGAGATTACCCAGTCAGTTTGCGGGTAACACCCAACCTAACCCGAATGCTCATGTAAAGGCCATTACTACTCGTAGTGGCAAAACCGTAGGGAACCCTAGTGTTGAAGAGAGAGTGGTTGAGGAAGATGAAGAGAGTGTAGATGAAGAGATAGAGATGGAGGCTCTCGGAAAAGTGCAATCGAGGCTGCGCCCAGCAAGTACCGCACAGCCCGGTGAGTCTCAAGGGGAGAAGAGAGTAGAGAAAACGCCCATAGACGTTAGACCATCCCCTTTAGTAGACCATTCGTATATCCCGTTTCCTTCACATCTTAAGGACCAAAAATACTCAAGGGAATACGGGCAATTCTTAGACATTTTCAAGCAATTGAAGATTAATCTTCCGTTTATCGAGGCACTCCAATCGATGCCTAAATACGCGAAATTCTTGAAAGATCTTCTTAGGAACAAAGAGAAGTTGGGGGAGTTGTCGAATGTCCCATTGCATGGAGGGTGTTCGGCCATTGTCTCAAATAAGCTTCCTGAAAAGTTTACTGATCCCGGTGTTTTCACTATTCCTTGTCTTTTCGGTAGTAACACCAATACTAAAGCCTTAGCTGACCTAGGTGCTAGCATCAATTTGATGCCCTTTTCTCTTTACGAGAAGCTAGACTTAGGCGAGCTTTCACCTACCCGAAGGACTTTATCCTTAGCTGATAGGTCCGTGAAACACCCGAGGGGCATAGTTGAGAATTTGCTTGTTAAGGTGGATAAGTTCGTTTTTCCGACCGATTTTGTCATTCTCGACATGGAAGCCGATGAAAACGTACCGTTAATTTTAGGACGCCCATTCTTGAACACCGCTAAAGCTCTCATAGATGTCTTTTTAGGTACCATCACACTTAGAGCGGGCGAGGAATCGGTAGTTTTTAAGGTTATGAATTCAAGAGGGCCTAGTGATAGAGTGCAGGCGGTATCGTTAGTGGGTGAGTGTGAGAAGGACGAGAGAGATGAGGAGAAGGTGGTGAGTGGTCCGAGTCTAGAGAAAGTAATAGGACTCAAGTGTGGAGACCCACCGGATAGGAGAGTAGAGGAATTAGAGGAGAGAGTGGTGCGTTTAGAATCTAGGATAGAGACACTGAGCAAAGCTCAGTGTGGGGATAGAGTTCGATATGAAGAGTATAGATTCAAACCGCTAGGTGAGGAGTTGAGAGGTTGTGAGAGAGATAAGAGTTTTTGGGGCGATTTGGGCAATGATAGATATGATGGTGCTACAGCCCGTGAGTGTGTGTTTGGAGGTGAGCTGCATCTCTATGATCCCCCATAAGTATGTGAGAAGTTGATACTAATTTGTAGAGTTTGTATTTTAAGTCTTTTATTTTGTACCATGAGTCTAAAGTAGTAGTTTTTGAGTCGTTTTTTAGAATTGGTACTGCTTTGGGTTTTGTTTTGCTATGTTTGTGCAGGTTTGGATTGTACTACCCGTACTCAATCTCCATTCGGGTGAGTTCGGGGCTGCCATATTGATAAACCCAAGCAGACTAGGCAACGATCGCGAATGAAATGCTATACGATCGTTCGTTGGATTAAAGACTCGTACGGCTGGCACTGACTTTTGTCCTAACCAGCTAAGTCTTTTCCAACTCTCTCTGTATTTTATTTCTTTCGTATTTATTGTTAGTTTCCATCTTTGCATTAGGGACAATGCAATCCTTAAGTGTGGGGATGAGAAGTTATTGTTTAGGTCTTAGTTAGTGAGTCTTGAGTTATAATATGAAAAATACAAAAAAATTAAAAAATTTTCAAAAATCCAAAAAAATTGAAAAATCAGAAAATGTCCATTGAAATAAGAAGTTTGCAAATTTACACGGAAAATGATAGAAAAGATGAATTTTTGCTCGGGGTCGAATAATAATAATAAGAGAATAAAATAAATCGAGTTTGCGTCTAGTTAGGGATATGTGGATAGGCCCGGGTTTGGTTTTAAGTCCCTTTGAGCTAATACACCTTAATTGTCGGTCTGCTAGTGGGTTTTCGCCTGGGAAATATGGGAAATCAAAACTGCCAATAAGAGTATAAGAGGCACCGTTATAAGTTAAAACCGTTAGAGTTTGTGATCATGCGGAAAAAAATATGGAAAAAAATAATGAGCTAGAAACTAAATGAAAGTAGCGCATTTCTATGTAGTCTGGGTTGGGGATAGTGACTTTACAACCGGATTACCGCTAGGATGTGTGAAATCGATCTTGCAAAGAAAAGTAAAAAGTACCGAAGCTTAAGTAATCCGAGTTGGGGATAGCGACTCTACAGCTGGATTGCCTCTTGGTTAGGGAAAGCAACGTCTACGCTCATTAGGAAAAAAAAGCAATGAAAAAAAAAAGATGAAAAAAAATTGATTGTAAACTCTCTTGGTTTTGATATAAGACGGTTGGGAATTGGTCCAGTGATCGTTCCTTTAGTCCTATAAGCTTGAGGCGGGAGTAGGTGGACCGTAGATTCTAGCATGAGGCCCTAGGTAGATTGACCGCACTTAAATTAAAATCACATGATAAGGGCTTAGGACCGGACTTGGGTTTAAAGGGACAAGTATATTCGCAATCGCGGCTAACGCAAGTTTTGGTTTTAATAAAATATACATATGCTTTTGACCCGAGTGCTTATTTGTCTATGATTCCGTTGCATAATTCTTTTTCGAGGACGAAAAAAGAGTAAGTGTGGGGATATTTGATGTGGGGTAAAATACACATATTTGTCCCGTATAAATTGTATAATTATTGTATAGGTTTTATTTATTTTTTATTTAGTTCTAGCATTATATTATATTATATTGTGTTTTGGCAGGTCCTGGTGCAAATGAAGCAAAAATGAGTAAAAAGGAAATAACCAGCCAGTTGAGCAGAGTAGAATGCCAGTGCCTGAACTAAAATTGCCGTTATTTTTCTATGAGTGGGCCGAGCCCACTATCTCTATTTTATAAATTAGAGAGTGACACATATATTTATTGTTGTTTTGCGCTTCACAACAACTAACGGGCTTCAAGCCTTAATGGAAAAAAATAAGGACATCTGAATGATGTTATGATTGCCATAAATAATATGATTTGGAAAAAAAAAGTAGATATAGTTGGACAAGGAATCAATTTCCGCCCATAAATAATATGATTTGGAAAAAAAAGTAGATATAGTTGGACAAGGAATCAATTTCCGCAAAATTGAGAATCAAATTTGGAAGGATGGGACGATAGAGATACATGGAGGCAGGCCCAACATCATGCGATCCACTTAAGAGGCCCATACGTGAATATTTGTATTGGATACAGATTGCAACAGATGAAACAAAAAAACTAAGGCGGCAGACATTATATTGGGACGATCGTATAACATATATCAACGATTACATCAGACGAAACAAAAAGGAGGGACGCAGAAGACATTATTTGGCAGAGCTGTTTTGCATGGTTTGAAGTTCCAGAATTATTAGGGAGAAGCTAGGAGTGCAAGAGTTGAAGCCTTGACGGGTTTTACCTTCCTAAATTGTTTCTTTTCTTCGTTCTTAGTTTTGATTCAATGAATTCAGTTTTTAGACTTTATTTATTTGTTTTTAAAACCATGATGCTTGGCTAAACATTTAAGCCACCTAGACTGAGTTGAATGGATTGATTAATGTTTTTACCGTTTTCGTTAATTGCATGAATGTTATGGATTAATTGTGTTTAGTAAAGAGTTTGTTTTATTGATTTGATGCATATGCATACTTTAATTTGGTTTATTATTGTCAATTGCTTCGTATGATTCTTAGTGACGGTCTTTATCACAATATAGAGTCATGCTAGGGTTTAGATCTTGGTGAGTGTCTATATCACGTAATAGGTCTTAATTCTTTAGGGTGGAATTGGCCAATAATCCCTAGAAGTAATTGTTAGTAATTTTCTAGGTTTTAGTGTTCTGCTAGTCCTAATACCTGGAAAGTGAGGGGCTATTGATGGGTCTTACTCGACGAATTGCTTTAGATAGTCCTTGGAAAATGTCGTGTCTTAGTTGACCTGTCGGTTTTATTAGTCTATCAAGTCAAGTTAATTAATTCAAACTACCCTAGATCTACGATTGGAAAAGAGTAGGTCAACATTGGGGTACTTACACAATAATTAGACAACTGGAAAGGCGTCTAATAACCGGTAGGATTAACAGCCTAGGTAGTTCCACAGGTTTCTCCTTGAGAAGGTCGAGGGGCTTAGTTGGTTCTTAATAAGTTTAGTACTTTAAGATCTCGGTTCCATAAATCATACATTTAACTTAATCGGTAATTCTTAAAATCAACCCAGGATTCTAGTCTAGGTGGTCATTGTTCTCATATAAAAATCGTCTTTGCTTTCTTTCGTATTTAGTCTAGTTTTAGTTTATTAATTAGTAAAAATAGATTTCCTTAGATTTTCCGTAAACCCCCCCCCCCCCCCCTAAACAATTAAATAGTTTTAGTCGTGTCTGTCAGAGTCTATTAGAATCTAGTTTACGTGATACATAGAGTCTCAGGGTTCGATACTCGGACTTGCTTAGGCTATACTACATTGACCGGTACACTTGCCGGTTGTGTGGTTTAGGTTTTAGAGAGTCCTAGTCTATAAATTTAAAACTTAGAGTGTTTAGTCTAGCGAGTCTAATTTAGTTAATTTTTATTGTCCGTTTAGCACACATCATACCTCCAAAATCAATTACACAAGCTCTAAGCATGTCTTCCATTGTCTGAATTGTCCTTTCACTTTGTCCGTCCGTTTGAGGATGATAAGCTGTGCTTAGATTTAACTTGGTTCCCATTGCTTTTTTGAAACTTGACCAAAAATGAGAGGTAAATCGGCAATCTCTATCAGAAATAATTGATAAAGGAATTCCATGTAATGAAACAATTTCATTTACATATAATTTGGCTAGCTGTTCCATGTTGAAAGTTTCCTTCATTGGTAGAAAATGAGCTGACTTGGTTAGCCTATCTACAATCACCCAGATTGTATCATTTCCTTTCTTTGTTTTGGGTAATTTAGTAACAAAATCCATTGTTATCAATTCCCATTTCCACACTGGCATTTCTAGTTGTTGTACCTGAGGGTTTCTGGTGTTCAGCTTTGACTTGAGAACAGGTTAAACATTTAGAAACATAGGCTGCTATGTCCTTTTTCATTCCTATCCACCAGAATTTTTTCCTTAAATCCTGGTACATTTTATCATTTCCTGGATGCATCGTATACTTAGACTTATGGGCTTCTTCTAATATACGATCACGTAGGTTTCCTAATTTAGGTATCCACATTCTCTTCTTATGGAATCTCCAAATTCCATCCGTTCCTTGTTCTAATTCTTTTAGCATACCTTTTAATTTTTCAGTATCATCCTTGATTACTGATTCTTGTGCTTCTCTTATCTGATCATTTAAATCTACTTGTAGATTTAATTTAAGAGAACGTACCCTTTTTGGCTTTTCATGATACTTTCGGCTTAAAGCATCTGCCACTACATTTGCTTTTCCTTCATGATACTGGATATCAGAATCATAATCACTAAGTATCTCCATCTAGCGTCTTTGTCTCATATTCAACTCCTTTTGCTTGAAAATATACCTTAAACTCTTATGATCAGTGAATATGGTAAACTTACTACCATAAAGGTAATGTCTCCAAATCTTAAGAGCAAAAATTATAGCTCCTAACTCTAAATCATGGGTTGAATAATTCTCTTCATGATTCTTAAGTTGTCTAGATGCGTAAGCTATAACCTTTTGTCGTTGCATCAACACACATCCATAACCTAATTTGGAAGCGTCATAATAGACTACAAAGTCTTCAGTTCCTTCTGGTAACGCTAATATGGGTGTATGGGTTAATCTTTGCTTAAGGATTCTAAAGGCTTCTTCTTGTTTTAATCTCCATTCAAACTTAACAGATTTACAGATTAGCTTTGTTAAAGGAATGGCTATTCTAGAAAAATCTTGAATAAATCCTCTATAATAACCGACCAATCCTAAGAAACTTCTAACCTCGGTTGGTGATTCAGGGGTTTTCCATTTAGTAATCGCCTCGATTTTTGTTGGATCCACATGAATTCCTTCATGATTCACTATGTGTCCAAGAAACTGTACCTGCTCTAACCAAAATTCACACTTGGAAAATTTAGCGTAAAGCTTTTCCTTTCTTAATAAACTTAAAAGTGCGCGCAAATGCTTTGCATGATCCTCCTTATTCTTAGAATAAATAAGAATATCATCTATGAAGACAATTATGAATTTATCCAAATATGGTTTACATACTCGGTTCATCATGTCCATAAATGCGGCTGGGGCATTGGTTAAATTAAATGGCATGACAGTAAATTCATAATGGCCATACCTTGTTCTGAATGCGGTCTTAGGAATGTCCTCTTCCTGTACCTTTAATTGATGATATCTTGAACTTAAATCGATTTTAGAGAAAAATCGAGCTCCTTGTAGTTGATCAAACAAATCATCGATTCTCGGTAATGGATACCAATTCTTAATCGTAACCTTGTTTAATTCACGGTAGTCAATGCACATACGCATCGATCCATCTTTCTTTTTAACAAATAAAATTGGTGCTCCCCATGGTGACGAACTTGGCTGTATAAATCCTTTTTCTAGCAATTCATCCAATGGTTTCTTCAGTTCCTGCATTTCTGTGGGTGCCAAACGATAGGGTGCTTTGGCAATCGGTGCTGTTCCTGGTATTAAATGGATTCTGAATTCAACTTCCCTATCTGGAGGTTGACCTGGCAATTCTTCTGGAAATATATCCGAAAACTGAGATACTACTGGAATATCTTTTAAATCCTTTCCTTTAGTGTCAGTGATTATAGAAATCAAATACACTATAGAACCTTTTCTTATATAACTTGCAGTTTTCATCACATAGATGAATTTTGTAGATCTAGATGGTTTATCTCCTTTAATTGTGATCGTTTTACCTTTTGGTGAATTTACTTGAATTGACTTTTGATCACATAAAATACTGGCTTTATTGGCTATTAACCAATCCATTCCTAAAACAACATCGAATCCTGCCAGATTCATGGGATAAAGGTTTGCAATAAATTTCTGATTTAAAATTTCTATGCTTGCTCACTGCAAGATTTCAGAAATCCTAACAGTTTCTCCATTAGCTGTCTCTACTAGACATTCTTGTGGTAGTTTAGTTAATGACTGATTTAGAAATTTGCAAAAGGATGTATTAATAAAACTTTGGTTTGCACCAGAGTCAAATAATACTTTAACAAAAATATCATTAACTAAAAATGTACCAGCTATGACATCTGGAATCCTCTTGGCTTCATCCGCAGTCAGAACAAATGTGTGACAACTGTCAAATCTGCATGCATCCGTACATTTAATTAATATTGATTTATGCTTAATGACTGTGCTTAATTACAACTGTTGATTATACTGCTTTCTGATTTCTGTTACATACATACACATGCATCACATTCAAACTGTCACTCCATTTATTACACACAAACTTTAGTGACAAACTTGATGCACAAAGCACAGTTAGCACAGTGAGCAGATAACCCAGAGACATGCTGACAATGCCAGCACCTAAACAAACATTGTTTTTGAGGCCAGTGTGAGCCAGGAATAGAATACTACACTAGTAGAAAGTGTAGGGTAGTGAGGATCATAAAACTACGTCACTAGGTGGTAGTTATAGTGCCCGGAAGTGCCTAAAACATACATTAAATGCAGAATTCTGCACTAAATAACCAAAATTCAGCATTTAATAATGCTAGTAAAGTGCAAAAACTTGGCAAAATAGTCTTGGATACTTTCCAAAGTGTTGGGAATTAAATGTGTCACTAAAAGTAATATAAAAGACACTTTAAAGATTTATTTAGAACTTTAACGGAACAACACCCAACCGAACAACCGGACTTTACCTGGAACACAAAAATATTGCCAAACACATTGTTTTTACTTTTCTGAGCTAGTTAGGGTCCCCGAACACCACAAACACACTTTATAATTAACAACACACCTTCAACCATTAACTTAACTTTTAAATCTAACTAGATTTGTAACTAAACCTTGGAACCCAACTAGACCCCCCCCCCCCTTCGAACCGGTTAGGGAACAAGTGGGATCCACCATGATTTTATTTTAGTTATTTATTAGATATGTTAGGTACTTTTGGTAGCATAGAACACATTGGTTAAGGACTTGATGGAGGGTTATAAGACTAACCATTAGACCAAGAGCTCTCATTTCACAACCCACATTCCACTCAACACTTTCTCCCTTCCTCTCTTTGGCTCTCGGCCGACCTCACCATCACCTACAACCACCATCGTTCAAGCTTCTTCAACCAATCTAAGGACATCCAAGGGTGTTAGTGATCATACAAGTAAGCTCGGTGTGTTCGGAAGCTCAAGGACCGCTCTAGTTTTCTTTTATCCACCACTTTTACGCTTTGAAACTTCCATAGCCTTGTGCTAGTAGTAAGTGCTTTAAATCATCATCTTGTTCTTATTTTTGGTGGTTAATGGTTGAAAGAATGATAAATATTAAGAACTCTAAGAACATAATCAAAGTCTTGAAGTATAAACTAACTAAAGATGAAATATGGTTAAAGTAGTGATGAAATCATGTTGATCTTGTGTTGTTATGTTTGTTGAAGGTTGTATGTTAGATAGAATGTTATGGTTCATCACATAGACTTGCTAGATCATGTTTAAACACATGAACTAGCAAGATGTGAAGGTTAAAAAAATGTTGTGGATGATGAAATCATCCACACATAAGCTATGAACTTGATTACATACATGTTTCTTGTAAAACAAAGATCAAACTTGTAGATCTAAAGATCTATGAGTGGTTTTTCAAAAGAACCAAGTGAAAGGAACGGGTTTTGTTAAAACTTGGATATTACATGAAATACACACATTTTTAGTAAGTAAACAAGTGTAGGAACACTTGTGTAGAAAGAAAATTTAACAAAGAAATATTTTGTAAATCATGACTAAAAGTTGTAAAACTTCAAACCCTTTAAAAATAAAGCTTTTAAGAAACTAATCATATTTTTAAAGGTAACAAGACTTACTAATTATGCTAGTAAGTTACTACTTGTTTTTATAAACTTTCAAGTTCATCAGTTTATGATTTGTGTTTATTTTGTCAAGTTGGTAAATAGAGATTATATATTATTGGTTGGTGATTATTTGAATGATTTTTACAAAAGAAAATGATATGCTAAAAAGCATGGACACCTCCATTTACAAAGGAAACTCTGGCGAAATTTTTCTAGAATTTCAACACTTAGAAATATTTTTCTAACAAATGTTTACAAACATATTTTTAACCTGGTTTTCAAAATAAACTTCGCCATAATTTTTATTACAAAAATACCAAGTATCGGAGGTTGGTTTTCGCAAATAAAAATGGATAAATATATATTTAGAATATATATTTTATACTAAGACACTTGTGTGATTAATTGTATATTTTGTGAACTAGTTATATTATTTTAGGGTAAAATAATATAACTTACAAAATACCATGGAAATTACGACTCCAAAATAATATCAAAACTCTCACGAAATAAATAATTAAGTTACGTAATTATTTTTGCAATATGACGCGCTAAAACGTAACTTATGTAATATTCCAGAAAATACTCTTGCACATATTTTGGTAAAATATTATTTTGGAAACTGTAGAAATAAAAATATATTATTTTTGAGAAAAATACATATATTTTAGAAATACGTTATTTTTGGACAAATGAGTTGAATATATTTTTCCAAGTGGGAGATAAAAATATATTTTCCTAGTATATTTAGAAGATATATAATTTTTGAGAAAAAATATATATTTTCTGGAACGATACATGATTAAACAAAATAAGGTTTATTTATATATATTTAAGTGAGACTTGAAATATATGGTTTTGGAAATATATATTGGGATTATATTAACATATTCTTATTTAGAACAATACACCGAAATACAGCGCCATTACGTGGCAAAATATACAAATACAAATACGAAAATACATGTATGAAATACCCCATCCTTGGGAAGGAAATACGAATACTTGAAAACGTATTAATACAGAAACACTGCATAAACAATTATTCCAAAACTAAATATAATTATTATAACTTGGAATAATACCAGAAACGTAACCCAAAAACACAAATATTAAGACAAGACACGACCCGTTCGTCTAATAGACGTTAGTACACTATAGGTAGTCGTGTTGGCTGAGGAGACTTGGGTTACACATACTGAAGACGCAATATTGTGAGTTCATGTCCCCCTTTTCTCTTAACTGTTTTCAGTTTTTATACTTCGGGGGTGGAATACATGTTACAGTAATTACAAATACTTTTATACATGGTATGGTTAGCTTAAGGAGGGTTTACTACTTAGATCATGTGAGTGGGTAGGTGGTACTTGGGGCCATTAATCCTCGTTGTAGGACCGAGGGTCATGAGCGATAGATCTATTTGGGTGTAGCGAGCCCAACTCCTGAGTCCACTGTGCGGACCATGGGGTGACTTTGAGCCCGACGCAAAAATCTGTTAGGTTTGAGTCTTCCTGCATCACTTCACACATATCATTGGCCTTGCAACCCAATGGTGATCTCTTTCTCCTTAATTGCTACATACCAGGGATTTTCATACATACTACAAAGGTTTATACATACTCACTTTTACATGAACTCGCTCAACTTTATGTTGATTTTTCAAACTACATGTATTTCAGGGAATTAGCGGATCTGGCGAAGTATGCATAAGTCAAGCTGCGTTGAATAAGATGTCATCCAGGGCAGTAGGTCTAGGAGGTGTAACCCTTACCTGGACGGGTTGCATGCCTTAAATCTCGTTTTATTAAAAGTCTTTTGTTGTGTCTTATGAACACGTTTTAGATAAGTATGATTTGTAAATTATTTTAAGTATCGACTTTTCCAAATACTGATGTTGTGGTATTTTAAAACTTAATGAATGGATGAACGTCATGTATTTTTATCATATAGCATTGTTATGATTGTTGCTATGGTATTAAGAAGTCACACCAAAATAACCCACGCTTCCGCAAAAGTCAGGGTGTGACAGCTTGGTATCAGAACCTCAATCATAGCGAACTAGGATTCTTTCTCGAGTCTAGACTATGATCATCAGGGCTCTCACAAAAACATTTTCAAAGATTTTTACATTGCATACACAAAACGTCCGGATCCAGGAAACAAACATTTTTACAAACAAAAAGGCACAAATACACATTTCCAAATTTATGTTTATAATTCAGTCTTAGAGACTAAGGGAGGATCAGTCTTAGAGACTGAGGGAGGATCAGTCTTAGAGACTGAGGGAGGATCAGTCTTAGAGACTGAGGGAGGATCAGTCATAGAGACTGAGGGAGGATTGGTCTTAAAGGCCAGGGAATTAGTCTTAGAGACTGGGAGTTGGTCTTAGAGACCAGGGATTTAGTCTTAGAGACTGGGAGGTTGGTCTTAGAGACCAGGGATTTAGTCTTAGAGACTGGGAGGTTGGTCTTAGAGACCAGGGACTTAGTCCTAGAGGCTGGGAAAGTTGGTCTTAGGGACCAGGGAGTTGGTCTTAGAGACCAGGGAGTTGGTCTTAGAGACCAAGGAGTTAGTCTAAGAGACTAGGGAGTTTAGTCTGAGAGACTGGGTAGGATAGTCTGGGGAAGACTAGGATAATTACATGCTTACATTGTTATTACTTACACGCTTAATTGCTGATTATTGATATACGTGCATATGTGGTGAATATTTGCATACACTAATTGTTAATAATTACTATGGGTATACATGCTATGACTATTATGAACCGGCACACACGTCACACTATTTAGAAGGTGAGTTATCAGACATTGATAACCCTACGGCCGCCGTCACAGATGATGAGACTGCATCTGCGCCAGAGACATTTACGTCAGACCATGAGAGTGATCCAGATATGCTGACCAAGGACGAGGACGACTTCCAACAGTCCGCGCTACCAGATTTTGGTGATACTTTACCTTTGTGGGTGGTTTCTCTGACAAGAATCCTTCTGTCACTCTTATTTCAGTCCATGACCCCTTCGTCACTGGACATCCCGATGATGAGCACACCATGGCTCCGATCCTCGACAATGCGCCTCCTGTGGACATTCCTTCCGACGGTTGGCTACTCAACGGACAATTGACGATGATGTTGACATGTTTATTGATGGTCCCCCTACTGACGCCCATGATAATAGAAAGTTAGACGAGAACATTATTACACATTTCACTTTTGAGACCCCTGTTGTTAAGCTACCCTCAAATTCTAGTATACTCCCGATTTCAGACTCCTTTGAATCTGTGATATTTACAGCCTTATAGATGGCCGGATTACATCTTTCTACTACGGACACAGACGACGACGACGACGTTATGACTGCTGCACTAACACCTGCTCGAGGCACCACACCGTTACACGACCCCGGGGCCTGCTCCTGAGCTAGCTTCTGCACCTTTTGAGTCAGCTTGATGTTGCACCTACTGATCCTGCACCCTTACTTGGTCATAACTCTATTTCTTTTGGTTTACTAGATATTGCACCCCTAATATCTGACCCAGTGCCAGCACCTGACAATTTCCTTAGTGGTTGAAACGTTTGTTTTTGCACCCATCACCGCTGATGTTGCTCCTTTGGAGACCGACGCCCATTGCCCTGGCATACTTATCGTTTCCTTTCCGGACTTGCCCGCACCCCGGAAGAGTACTCCAGGTCAGCACCCGCATAACGATTCCTTTGCTACAGCAGCATTTTCTACGACCTCGCAAGCCGCACCATTTGCTACTTTCACCTCTACGAAGCTGGACGAGCCATTTCGATGGTTCCTATAATACACTATGCTAATCTTAGACCCTTACCGTCCCTCACATTATGGAGGCCACACACGAGATGAGTTGCTCCTGTAACATCAACTGCAGTTTGAGGATTTGAGTCGCAGAATGTTGGAGCTTGAGCTGACACCACATTTGGTAACTTCAAATGCAAAACATTACATAGCCGAAAATATGATTTAAGTGTCTACATCACAAGACAGCATATTGTCTGAAAGGTTTATGTAAGACACCCCGTCCTCCACCCTGTCTATTGCCAGCATACTTTGATCCGCCACATACATCAAGGTTCCTTTTTGCACTCTTGACCGTTGCTATTACACCGTTCCCAGGATTCTGATGCTCATTTCTTTACTATCAAGCAGCAAATCAGCTAATTGTTTCGACGTATATACAAGCTCGAGGAGGAGTTCACGCATGTTAACAGTTTATCTTTCTTTCCTCCTCCACCTTAGACACCAGTATAGTTGATTTCTGGAGTACGCAGATTGCATTACATTTGGGTAAGGACACTAATGATAAGCAGAGATTGAGGAGACTTTTGAAGACCACCTCTGACTACGTAATTTTGATACACTAATATACTTGTTGGGCAAGGGTAGAGTGACCCTGTACCCCTTTTCGATGTAATATAGTTTGTTAGACAATGTAATTGTGGTTGGTAAATAATGAAGACTCAATCACAACATTCTCGTTATATACGTTATTGGAATTACTTGTTTGTGTTATGAGATGGGATGTTATGTGTTTACTTGTGATTGATGAATGTTATTACATACGCTAACTACATACTTATATGCATAAGGACCTGACCTAACCTATCTTCTTTTAAAAGATGTCGATACAAGGGAACCTCGAGACCAACAACCCTCTGCCAGCAACAGCTGCAGAACTACAAGAGCGTATCTCACAGGCCATTGCACAGCTCGAGGCCCTTCGCCCCAAGTATAGTGGAAGTACCTCTGGAAGCAACCCACCTCATGGCTGTACCTATAAGCAGTTCCTCGACTGCGAGCCTCCGAACTTTGACGGCATTGGAGATGCCATAACCTTTGTGAAATGGACCGAAAATATGGATTTTGTTTTGCGAGTGAGCGGATGTACGCCAGAACAACAAGTCCCATATGCATCAGGGTCGCTTCGAGATGGGGCCTGATCATGGTGGAACTCTCAGATTCGAATGATGGGCATAGCCGCTACGAACACTCTAACATGGGATGGGCTGAAGGAAATGATGCGTAAGGAGTATTGTTCCCAGATGGCGATCCAGAAGCTGGAATTCGAATTCTGGAAGCTAAGGATGGAGGGTCCAAATGTGGCGGAGTACGTGCAAAAACTTCACGATTTATCGCGGGTTGTTCCATACCTAGTAGAATCAGAGTTGAAAAGGATGGAGCCATTCATCTGGGGATTAGTTCCTCAGGTCCTGCGCTTAATGACGGTATCAGCTTCGCCAACAACCATCGATGCAATCAAGTTAAGTGCGGCACTCAGTAAAGAAGCAGTTAGACTGGAAAAGCTTTCAAACCCTGATAAGAAGAAGGAAACTCAGGTGGAGTCATCCGGAAAGAACAAAAGAAAGCCCACTGACTTCCAGGAGAATACCCGAATGAATAGCAAGGACAAGGTCAAAAAGGGAAAAGACTACATGGGTATCCTGCCTAAGTGCGACAATTGTCTACGTTATCATGTCGGGCGATGTAAATATGGAAAATGTGATAACTGTGGTAAGAGGGGGCATCCCAAGGAGACTTGTAGACAAGGTATTGAAAGTGGAAATAGAGGCCAAGATGATAGTGAGAATCACGGAGGAAACAACGACAACGACAAAGGAAGGACGAGTGACAAACAAAAACGTGCTGAAGGTTGTCTTAACTGTGGGAGCAAGAAGCATTTCAGAAAATAATGCCCTAAGTAGAACCAGGCACAAGGATAAAAGCTCAGTAGCAGAGCTAGGGGAGCACGCCGGAAATTCAAGCATGGATATCGGTACGTTCCATATTACTCAACGCTATGCATTTGCGCCGTTAGATACTGTCGCAAGTTTTAGCTTCGCATCTCTAGGGTTGAGAGTATGCTTGGTTTAGTAATAAGTAAGTTAGATAACCCGCACTCGATAGAACTAGCTAATGGAAAGCTAGTAGAAGCCAAAGAAGTAAATGGGACATGGCAAGATAGGACCCAGAGAGTGTGAGTTTACGCTTGATATACTGCTAGTGAATTGAGAGACTTCAACAAGGTAATTGGACGGATTGGTTGACAAATGATCAATAGGAAGTTGATATCCGCACCGCAATGGCGAACGAAGAAACAATCTCGACTCGTGAAGCAGAGTACACCTTTACAAATTACAAATTGCTTGAAGGCACGAAAGTTGTTTGCAAATTGGATATGTTGTTTCTTGACTCATGTCGCGGACAAGGGAGTCGAAGAACCAAAGCACAGAGATATTCCTGTGATAAGGGAATACCTTGGAGTCTTCCCCAAAGACTTACCAGAATTATCTCCCCAACGACAAGTCGAATTTCGCATCGATTGATTTCCAGGCGCCGCATCTGTAGTTGATGCACTCTAGCGACTTACACCTTCGGAAATGCAAGGATTGACAGTGTAATTTCTGTAGGATCGTTTTGCGGACCCGAACGAGTCATTCAGAAGAGATAAAACAGTTTCAGATGCGGAAAATAAGAAACCGACGATGAAACAGCTTGTTTATCACTTTAATCCTTTTGTGTATTGATATAACAGTGTGTACAGTCGAAAAGTATACCGGCAGCACTTCGGTATCACTCTGAGACAATTGTTACAAATGACAAGTCAACTAACCTATTTATACTATACATGATTTCGCTTGAGACACTTCAAGCAAAATCCTCTAGATCACTTCAAGCGAAAACGTGTGACAGTTGACTTTCAAGCAATTCTATCCAATCTGTTTCATGTATGCATGTAATATCACGTGAACTTGCAATATGTGATGTCATCAATATGATGTCATCATCATATATGATGACATCATGCTTGAACAATTCTGCAACGATCCCGAGACTCGATATAAGACTTAGTCGACAGATGACTGCACCAACAGACTCCCCCTCAGATGTTGACGAGTCTTAAGTGTCGAGTCTTCGCATCTTCAGTCTTTATCAGTCTTCTCAAACTCTTTGAAGTGTCTGACGCTGTAAGTATCCTCAAATCTCCTCTCTTCTCTTCTTCAACATCAACAGACTCCTCCTTGCAATGTGCTGGTATTCCGTTTGTGACACCCGTGTCACTGCGACCATCAAACAAATGCCAAACCAATGAAATATTGTATTTCATACTTGGGATTTGTAAAAATATGTGTATCGATTGCACATATCAACTCTTGTTTCGATTTCAAGCTCTAAATCGCTTTCTGGAAGGTTATACACGCACTGATGCGTAAATATAACCAGTTTAATGCAACGAACACTCCGGAATAGTGAAATAGGCTTAACATACCTTAAATAACCTTTACATAACTTAGATATAAGTTTTGGAAGGTTTGGTGTGGTGAAATCAAAGTTTAATCGTTTACAGGGACTAAATTTGACAAACTGCGAAAGTATGCCAATTTGAACTGTAACAGACCTTCCGGAACATGACCATAAGTTAAACATACCATAAATATCCTTTACATAGCTTAGAAATAGGCTTTGAGGGGTTCGGTGTGCTAAAATAAACTTTTGGGTCATTCAGGGACTAAAAGTGTCAAAAAGTGCACAAGTTTGCATTTTCGCGCATAACTTACGTTCTGAATACATCCGGACATCCAAAAATTTATGTAAGCACTAAAATATTTTATTTTAGTGTTCGCCATAAGAAAAATCCATTCGTCACGTCATTTGGATCGTTTTTCGCATTCGGGACCAGATTCGATGTATTAGCCGTTGTTTAATTCACAACCACACATTCTAAACTTGCTTAGTCAGCGGATAAGGATGGAATCTAAGCACCATGACTTTGCAACACATGTATGGATGGAATTTAAACACCTAAACACCATGACTTTGCAACACATGTATGGATGGAATTTAAACACCTAAATACCATAACTTTGCAACACATGTACGGATGGGATTAAGGCACGTTTTCCATGAAACGATCTTAACGGTTCGGGTATTCCTATAAATACCCCATACCCCCCATTGCTAAAAATCACTAGAAACTTGATTTGAGAAACTCTAAGTTGAAACATTTGTTTCATACCTGAGATTTTTGAATCGAGTTTAGCATTCGGGGACCCTTCGTAAGTATTCTTTCGTTCTTTTCCTTATTTTACTGCTTTTCGAGTCAGAAAGTCAAACTTTGTTTGACTTTCAGCGTTGACCAGTAATGGTCAATGCGAAGTTCGTTTGAACTTCGCAACGTGAGTGTAATCACGTTGGTCATAGTCCCTTGGGATTATGCCCACTGATTACCACGTTGTCTAGGGTCGTAGGGTAAGCGATCTGATGAATCGCTTATACCTCGAACCCGACCCATTTGGTCGATCATTAGGATCCGACCAAACACATTAGGTGACCATAGTAGGTAGGGAATAACCTTCCGAGGTTATACCCTATGGTCACATCGTTTAAGTAGTTGTATGATAGGTAGTTTATATGCCTTAGGTAAATTACCAGAATACCCTTTTCATGTATAATTGGTAATTAAGCATATGTAACCTAAACTTTTATCACATAACTGATTATGTAACATGTTTAGGCATATAACACTTGTCATAGGACTAGTTAGGCGGTCCGTACGCGTTCTACGCGCACGACGCGTTAAAGTAGCATAAGCTACCTAAACGGGTCGTAATGGGTCGAAATCACTCAGGTTAAGTTTCATTTAGTATGTAGGCTTTGTTAAACCAAATGACACGAGTCTCTACACTCGTTTGGTTTACAAACCCTAATGCTACCCAATCTTCCGATTTAGGTCCGGTTTATTAATGTAGTTACCTATATTAGGTGTCGTTTGATATTCCGCGATCTCTAGCATTGCTTGGTGGTTATCCTAGGATATCTGAGCAATCTCAAGTGAGTACATAGACCCCTCTTTTACTGTTTTCCAAACTGTTTTGGGGTGGAACACATGTGCCTACTTGTTACATTCATGCTTTCCCGTTTTCACATCATATACCTGCTATGTTCGTTAGTACATTATAGTACATGATTTCAATACATTTTATGCTATGTATGTCCATTATGTGCATACTTAGTACATTGTTTTACATTGCTTTTCTGTTGCATATGCTTATCCAGCATATGAACACATTATACTACATATTGAACCGTTGTAATTATACTACATATTGAACCGTTGTAATCATCTGACTATGTGATCCGTTGATATCTGTGAACCGTTTGTATCTGTGAACCGTTTGTATCTGTGAACCGTTTGTATCTGTGATCCGTTGATATCTGTGAACCGTTTGTATCTGTGATCCGTTGATATCTGTGAACCGTTTATATCTGTGAACCGTTTGTATCTGTGAACCGTTTGTATCTGTGAACCGTTTGTATCTGTGAACCGTTTGTATCTGTGAACCGTTTGTATCTGTGAACCGTGTGAACCGTATTTGACTATACATGAACATTTCTATACTTGTTAAACATTTCATTTTGATAGTTTGGTTTGAGTAAGTGATTAAGTAACGAGGCGTGTGTAATATGATACAAGCATGGTGGATACGCCGCTGGTACTTCCTATATATAAGTGTTTGTATGGTATTACATATCGTAGCGTTATTTGAATCATTTCAGTTTGAGACATAGAACATTTTATACAAATAACATACTTTTCACAAGACATTGATTTATAAACAACTTATCTTATGCAAACATATTTTACTTGGTTATTCATTTAACCTTACATTTATTTATACTTATCATCTGATCTTATCGATTTTCAAATGATTTACAAAACAAAGCAAATAACAAGGTTCATGACTAAACATTTTCTCAAACATAAGTCATGAAACCTATTTTTCACAAAACCTATGTATCTCACAGGCATTTTTATGCTGACGTACCTATTTTCACATGTGTTTTTCAGGAGCTGTTGCATAAGATGATCAAGATACACATAGGCAGACTTGGGTTTTAGTGACAATAAAAGATACAAGACTAGTTAATTATGTTGTATTTCCTTGTTTGTTAAGACATTGTAACACTTTTAATCAATAAAACGAAACTTCAATTGCCATGGATTTGAAACAATTAATTCTGTTACAACACTCCCCGACATTTCCGCCACGTTTTGTATGTTCTACGTGGTCGGGGTGTGACAGAAAAGATGGTATCAGAGCCAATGGTTATAGGGAATTAGGTTATTAGTAATGCTTTGACCTAGTCTATAACTTTCTTAGGACCCTAACGCGAGTTTACTTGCGTTTAGTCATAAAATAATACCGTCACCTATCCTTAGGCGACGACCACAACAAGAACATAAATTTCAAAACCGCTTTGAAAACTAATCATCTGTTCTAGGATGATTTATTACAAGGTTTTGAACCCTCTATTGTAAGGTTTTGAACCCTCTGTTATATGGTTTTGAACCCCTTTGAGTTTTCAAAATCTCGTCAAGGTTTTGGGTTTTAAATAATGTGAACGTGCAAACTGGAAGGGTGAATGCCTGTATTCTGGGTTTTCTGTCTAGGCAAGCACTTCGTATACATCTCAACCAGACGCGAGACCAGTTGTGCTTACCTGGGAATTCTTGGGATGAGTGTTCACTTATAGGCGAGCATGTCTTCGCGATACATTATATTGACCCATTTATTTTGATTAGTCACTGTCTCATTTGTTTGCCTTTGGTAACAAACAAATGGTCACAATCTTCATGCGTTGTCATTTTCTCTCGACTATCTTTCCCTTGTTTCCTCCCATGTCTTCTATTTTCTTCATGATGCCTCTTCATCGCAACAACAATGTCCGAACCAGGTGCTGCAATTACCCATCGAATAGGCATCGTACTCCAGAGGACCGTTGACTTAGCTATCACCATGACTCGCCTCAGGGATGAAGTCGTAAGGGAACTGCTCCTTGGTGCAATCAATGCAACTGTCATCATCCAAACCAAATACCCTGTTTCAAATGTACCCACGGTGGACGATGGAGACATTTGGTTAACATGTGCCGCTTTGCAATCCAAAGCAAAGCTGTTACAAATCCTGCTGCTGCTCAACCTTCAAACTCTGCTTCATATGTTGCTTGGCATATCTGGCGCCTCAACCTCATGAACTTTCTACCTTGTGTATCGAATTAAGCACGCCTAGTGCAAGGTGTCGGAACACCTCTCGTTACACAAATTCCAAAATCCATGTAGGATCTTTCTATCCTCATAATTAGATCCTTGTGGATGGGTATCATTCATCGGAATCCTTAATTGAATTCCTTGTATGATTCAATACGTACATCACAATTCAATAAGGACAAAGCCGAATTCCTATTAAGATTTTCCTATCTTTATAGATAGATTCTTGAAATGATTAAAGTACCAAATGAAATCCACGAATTGGATTCCTGGTGTGCTTTAAGTATCCACGTCCAAAGATAACAAATTAATAACCAAGTTAAACAACTATGTGATTATGTGCTTATGTGTTTCCTTTATGTTTTTGGTGTGATCCAAATTCTTGTCATTCAAATCCTCGTAGAATCTTCCATATCTTGGGGTGCTATATTAAATCCTCAACGGGCTTGTACGTAATAGTAAAGACCCTTGGATTATATTGTACCATTCCATAATTAGACCCTGAGAGGTCTAGGTAAACAGATTGATCCAAAAATCTGGTTAGGAATATCATGTGATGATATAGCTGAAAGGACTCCTTGGTGGTCTAATTAAAAGGATCCTTGTTGATCTAATTAAAAGGACCCTATGGTAGTCTAGTCACACTCATCACAGGTTTGATTATCCTCCCCACAAACATTTCAAGACAAGTTGTGCGGACTATGCAAGGAATTGCATAATTATGGATGCATACATAATTATGGAATTCAGTGCACAGAAACCACAGCGAATTTTGTCATGTGTCTAGAGTCTATTCCGTTCATTTTTGTTTCTGAAGATGTAAAATGACTATTCCGTTCATTTTTGTTTCTGAAGATGTAAAATGGCTATTCCGTTCATTTTTGTTTCTGAAGATGTAAAATGACTATTCCGTTCATTTTTGTTTCTGAAGATGTAAAATGACTATTCCGTTCATTTTTGTTTCTGAAGATGTAAAATGGCTATTCCGTTCATTTTTGTTTCTGAAGATGTAAAATGACTATTCCGTTCATTTTTGTTTCTGAAGATGTAAAATGGCTATTCCGTTCATTTTTGTTTCTGAAGATGTAAAATGACTATTCCGTTCATTTTTGTTTCTGAAGATGTAAAATGACTATTCCGTTCATTTTTGTTTCTGAAGATGTAAAATGACTATTCCGTTCATTTTTGTTTCTGAAGATGTAAAATGGCTATTCCGTTCATTTTTGTTTCTGAAGATGTAAAATGACTATTCCGTTCATTTTTGTTTCTGAAGATGTAAAATGACTATTCCGTTCATTTTTGTTTCTGAAGATGTAAAATGACTATTCTGTTTTGTTTCTGAAGATGTAAAATGACTATTCTGTTCATTTTTGTTTCTGAAGATGTTGTGGAAAATGACTATTCTGTTCATTTTTGTTTCTGAATAATGCCTGTTGAAAATAACTTCGTTCATTTTTCATTTCTGAAAAATGTTCGTTAAAGAGAAATTACAGGATTACGTCTTGTTCATCTTTGATGGTTATTTAACACAAAGTCACAAATAGACTCCTACGAATTAATTTCGGGACGAAATTTCCTAAAGTAGGGGAGACTGTGACACCCGTGTCACTGCGACCATCAAACAAATGCCAAACCAATGAAATATTGTATTTCATACTTGGGATTTGTAAAAATATGTGTATCGATTGCACATATCAACTCTTGTTTCGATTTCAAGCTCTAAATCGCTTTCTGGAAGGTTATACACGCACTGATGCGTAAATATAACCAGTTTAATGCAACGAACACTCCGGAATAGTGAAATAGGCTTAACATACCTTAAATAACCTTTACATAACTTAGATATAAGTTTTGGAAGGTTTGGTGTGGTGAAATCAAAGTTTAATCGCTTACAGGGACTAAATTTGACAAACTGCGAAAGTATGCCAATTTGAACTGTAACAGACCTTCCGGAACATGACCATAAGTTAAACATACCATAAATATCCTTTACATAGCTTAGAAATAGGCTTTGAGGGGTTCGGTGTGCTAAAATAAACTTTTGGGTCATTCAGGGACTAAAAGTGTCAAAAAGTGCACAAGTTTGCATTTTCGCGCATAACTTACGTTCTGAATACATCCGGACATCCAAAAATTTATGTAAGCACTAAAATATTTTATTTTAGTGTTCGCCATAAGAAAAATCCATTCGTCACGTCATTTGGATCGTTTTTCGCATTCGGGACCAGATTCGATGTATTAGCCGTTGTTTAATTCACAACCACACATTCTAAACTTGCTTAGTCAGCGGATAAGGATGGAATCTAAGCACCATGACTTTGCAACACATGTATGGATGGAATTTAAACACCTAAACACCATGACTTTGCAACACATGTATGGATGGAATTTAAACACCTAAATACCATAACTTTGCAACACATGTACGGATGGGATTAAGGCACGTTTTCCATGAAACGATCTTAACGGTTCGGGTATTCCTATAAATACCCCATACCCCCCATTGCTAAAAATCACTAGAAACTTGATTTGAGAAACTCTAAGTTGAAACATTTGTTTCATACCTGAGATTTTTGAATCGAGTTTAGCATTCGGGGACCCTTCGTAAGTATTCTTTCGTTCTTTTCCTTATTTTACTGCTTTTCGAGTCAGAAAGTCAAACTTTGTTTGACTTTCAGCGTTGACCAGTAATGGTCAATGCGAAGTTCGTTTGAACTTCGCAACGTGAGTGTAATCACGTTGGTCATAGTCCCTTGGGATTATGCCCACTGATTACCACGTTGTCTAGGGTCGTAGGGTAAGCGATCTGATGAATCGCTTATACCTCGAACCCGACCCATTTGGTCGATCATTAGGATCCGACCAAACACATTAGGTGACCATAGTAGGTAGGGAATAACCTTCCGAGGTTATACCCTATGGTCACATCGTTTAAGTAGTTGTATGATAGGTAGTTTATATGCCTTAGGTAAATTACCAGAATACCCTTTTCATGTATAATTGGTAATTAAGCATATGTAACCTAAACTTTTATCACATAACTGATTATGTAACATGTTTAGGCATATAACACTTGTCATAGGACTAGTTAGGCGGTCCGTACGCGTTCTACGCGCACGACGCGTTAAAGTAGCATAAGCTACCTAAACGGGTCGTAATGGGTCGAAATCACTCAGGTTAAGTTTCATTTAGTATGTAGGCTTTGTTAAACCAAATGACACGAGTCTCTACACTCGTTTGGTTTACAAACCCTAATGCTACCCAATCTTCCGATTTAGGTCCGGTTTATTAATGTAGTTACCTATATTAGGTGTCGTTTGATATTCCGCGATCTCTAGCATTGCTTGGTGGTTATCCTAGGATATCTGAGCAATCTCAAGTGAGTACATAGACCCCTCTTTTACTGTTTTCCAAACTGTTTTGGGGTGGAACACATGTGCCTACTTGTTACATTCATGCTTTCCCGTTTTCACATCATATACCTGCTATGTTCGTTAGTACATTATAGTACATGATTTCAATACATTTTATGCTATGTATGTCCATTATGTGCATACTTAGTACATTGTTTTACATTGCTTTTCTGTTGCATATGCTTATCCAGCATATGAACACATTATACTACATATTGAACCGTTGTAATTATACTACATATTGAACCGTTGTAATCATCTGACTATGTGATCCGTTGATATCTGTGAACCGTTTGTATCTGTGAACCGTTTGTATCTGTGAACCGTTTGTATCTGTGATCCGTTGATATCTGTGAACCGTTTGTATCTGTGATCCGTTGATATCTGTGAACCGTTTATATCTGTGAACCGTTTGTATATGTGAACCGTTTGTATCTGTGAACCGTTTGTATCTGTGAACCGTTTGTATCTGTGAACCGTTTGTATCTGTGAACCGTGTGAACCGTATTTGACTATACATGAACATTTCTATACTTGTTAAACATTTCATTTTGATAGTTTGGTTTGAGTAAGTGATTAAGTAACGAGGCGTGTGTAATATGATACAAGCATGGTGGATACGCCGCTGGTACTTCCTATATATAAGTGTTTGTATGGTATTACATATCGTAGCGTTATTTGAATCATTTCAGTTTGAGACATAGAACATTTTATACAAATAACATACTTTTCACAAGACATTGATTTATAAACAACTTATCTTATGCAAACATATTTTACTTGGTTATTCATTTAACCTTACATTTATTTATACTTATCATCTGATCTTATCGATTTTCAAATGATTTACAAAACAAAGCAAATAACAAGGTTCATGACTAAACATTTTCTCAAACATAAGTCATGAAACCTATTTTTCACAAAACCTATGTATCTCACAGGCATTTTTATGCTGACGTACCTATTTTCACATGTGTTTTTCAGGAGCTGTTGCATAAGATGATCAAGATACACATAGGCAGACTTGGGTTTTAGTGACAATAAAAGATACAAGACTAGTTAATTATGTTGTATTTCCTTGTTTGTTAAGACATTGTAACACTTTTAATCAATAAAACGAAACTTCAATTGCCATGGATTTGAAACAATTAATTCTGTTACAACACTCCCCGACATTTCCGCCACGTTTTGTATGTTCTACGTGGTCGGGGTGTGACACCGTTAGTTCTTCAGCATCATCTGCTTCAGGATCTTTGTCTGGCTTTCTTTGACTTCAGAATCCGAAATCTGGCACTCTTATCCTCAGAATTCAGAATTGAAACTTGACTATTCCTGCACATTCTTAACCCAGAAATGAATTTCTAAATTTAACAATTTAAATGCACCAACATTTGGATATAATCAGATGACTCCCTCTCATAAACATAAGCATCAACAATCACTCTCCCTCAGATCACAAACTCATGATGAACCACTTGATGATTAAAAAAATACATTTTGACATTTCAAAACACACTCCCCCTCACAACAATGTCATCATGTCTAGCACTTGGAATTTTGAAAATCAGCTTTCCAACATCAGTTGTCGAAAATCTTTTTGACTTTTTCAAAAGTTTATGCTAAAACACACTGAAAATCTTTTTGTATTTTTGAAATAAACAACAAAATGCAGTAAAGAAATATTTACCGACAATATTTTTGTGAGTTCGTGCAAGAGAATCATATCAGTTTATGAGACGTCACAAGTACCGTTGAGCTTAGTTACACTTTAAGAATTAAACAATTCACTTAGATTGCCAATATACTGATCCACTTAAATTTTCACACAATTTTCAACTGATTTAGGATATGAGTTAGATGTTTTAAAGACTTAAACTCATTCACGTGTCCCACCTCTTGAATATACTCCCGTATCCAGATCCCAATATTCAGTCTTACAGGTGAGTATACCACAGATGATATCTGTCAGGGGAATAAATTATAGTACGAGGGCCGTGAGAGCTCAGGTCGATCTTTCGATACGCAGAGAGATGACGGCTTCGACTTTCGGTGTGTCCCCTTTAGAGGATCTTTTGATTACAACAGCAATGACTATCAATTTTATTGTTTCATCAATTTGCTGAGGGCTGCGCTATATTTCAAGCATGCGTAAAGTATTCTCCGGGTACTAGGCCATTGCTTTCGCAAAATCAGAAGTCCCGGGATAATACCCCAGATATCACTGAGCATAAAGACCTAGTATCTCAGAAAGAGGGACCTTTCAAACGAGATTTCAGGGGTTACCTATATATCCAAGTAGTGTTCCCCACAAATAAGCAAGTTTGAATTTAAGTTTATATCCCGAAAAAGCTTACTAAATGTGTAAAAACCTATCGACATATCATCAGTGAGACTGTTTAACACTATTTAAACATTACATTTCTTTAGCATACTGTTATCGTCCATTGATGTACTACCATTTCCTCTTATATGCAACAAAACTCATTTTTGATTTTATCATGTTTTTGCCTTTTTCAAAATTTCTAATGTTTTTGGATTTTCTGAAAACTTCTACTCCCCCTAAAATGCAAACACATTTTAGGAAATTTGAAAACAAACTATACAAGAACTTGACAACTAATATCGAATTGCCTCAATTCTCCATCCACTTGGCATAAACAATCAGAACTCCCCCTTTCACAAAACTATTTTCTCATTATGATTTCAAAACATTTAAGTTTGTTTTAATCAGAATGATTTTTCCGGAAAATAAGTTTTGTTGATTTAACCACTTGTAGATTAGGGGTGTGGTTCATCACATTGTCTATTTAATCACTTGTAGTAGATCAAGTACAACTTAATGTCCCTGATTTACCACTTGCATGTATGCAACCTCTGTACCTCTTGCAAAATATATTTACAACATATTAGCCTATGTAGGAATAAACCTCTACACAAACCCTTTTACCAATTAAGATGCTGATTCCTGCTTCACACTTACCAACCTGGAAGCTCCGGCAATTCACACTTATCCTGTAACAATTTAAACATTTAAAATCTTTCACAAAATCTATCTTAACAAGAATGATGCCGATTCCTGATCCACGATTACAAACTTGGGATCTCCGGCAAAGTCCTAAGACTTCAAGGGAAATAGACTTCCATCCAAGTCTTTTCAGACTTGATGGCTTTTAGTTCTTGCGCAGTAGGGTTATAAGTTGCCTTTTTAGTTGCATAAAAATCTTTAACCCCTTTAACTTTCCCATTCAACATTTTCCCAAAAATTTTCTTAACACTTCCATTAAATGTTTTCTCGACATCAAACTTAGTTTTCTCGTTGTAAAACTGATTCGAGATATCAACCTTACCAACTTTCTGTTTAACTTCTTCAAATTTCAGTGATGGAAACTCATCGTCATTCACTGAAATTTTCATCTCAACCTGTGGCTCTTCTGGCTTTGTGGAACCAGATTCATCACCGACTTTCTCATCATCTTTCTTAACAACCCACACTTGGTTGTCTTTTGCATTCTTTTTATAAAAATTCTTTTTAGAACATTCACCAACCCCATAAGTTGAGTTTTCAAAAATTTTAAATTTTTTAATTGGTGGTTCAACATCAACAACTTTCTCTTTCAATTTCTGAGAAACTCCCTGTTTTGTTTTGGCATTTTTCTGACAGTTCCATGCAATGTGACCAGTTTCATTGCACTTGTAACATGTACGATTCTCTCTTTGATAAAATAATTCAGTTCCATTCTTCTTCTTTTCAGCAAGAAACTCTTGATTTGACTGTCTCCAGAATGGTTTCTTCTGTTCCTCTTCTGCACTTCCACCTGACACAAATTCTGTTTTTGTTTTAGAATTTTTCAAATGTTTATGATTTTCTGGTGGAATAAATCCAAGACCTTTCTTTTTGTAGCTACGATTTTGGTTTTGTTTCTTTTGAAAACCAGAACCAGAATTGTAACCCTTTTTCTTGTTTAACCGTTGTTGAACTCTTGAAGTGTACTTTTTAGATTTTTCAGTAAGATTTAAATCTTTTAT
The DNA here is from genome assembly GCA_030545235.1 of Helianthus tuberosus. Taxonomy (NCBI): domain Eukaryota; kingdom Viridiplantae; phylum Streptophyta; class Magnoliopsida; order Asterales; family Asteraceae; genus Helianthus; species Helianthus tuberosus. Next base: position 110,451,948 of record CM060383.1, read on the forward strand.
TTCAGAAATATTAATTTCTGTCATTTTGAAAACCTTTTTAATCATATCAAAACGAACACTTCTTATTGGAAACTCTTTGTCAGAGTATAATTTGTCCGAATCATTTAAAGTGTATGCAACTTCAAATGTTTCATCATCCAAATTTGCTTTCGATAACAAAAAATATTTACTATAAGACCGTTTAACCGACGACTTTGGACTGTTGACTGACGAATTTGACCCTCCAGACTCAGACTCTTCCTCAGTATCCAACACCTGATCGACCACCTTTTTTATTAACTCAGACTCATGATCAGTATCAGACGAGGTAAACGTGACATCAATGTTATCTGGTAAAACGTCAGTTGTGTCGGTTTTTAGCTTTATATTGACTGCTTTTTCAAGTTGCTCCTCGTTTGGTTTTCTAGGAGAGTACCCTTCCCAAATTGGAGGCGGACACTTGTTATAGCTAACAGTCGGTTTCTTACCACTATCTTTCTTTTCCTTTTGCTTCTCATCTTGAAAAACTTCCATACCTGCAACAGTTGGGTAAATACGATCAATGAGATAATCAGAACTAGAATAACTTTGTAATAAACGTCTAATTCTCTCATTCTCAATCTTCTCTGTCTCCAACTCTTGTTTCCATTTAGCACTTTCTTCGATGTAAAAGTTGATGGCTTTCTGTTTTGTCATCATCACAACATTCATCATCGTAAGTGCTTGTTCTCTCTCTGAGTTTGTCTTTTGGAGACCAGTTACTGTTTTGTTCAAGACATCATAAGATTCTTTTACATAATTGAGATTGAACAGTAACTGCTCTTTCTTCTTCTCATACTCAGCGATTATCTCGTCTTTTGTTGCACATTCCTTGCAAGCTTCCAAACACTTCTCGCAAGGTTTTACAACTTCAACAATCTTCTCAATCTCAATTGTCTTTACCACTTCAACCACTTTTTCTTCTTCAGTCACCTTCTCAGATTCAGTCACCTTTTCTCCAGCAACAATTTTAACTTCTTCAGTTTGAACAATTTCATCCTTTTCAGCATCACTTTCAGTCTTCAAATCCTTTTGTTCTTTTGCAGCTCGTTTCTCTTTCAGCTTCTCCAAGCGATCTGCAAAATAGAAATGAAAACTTTCAGGAGAAAGATGAGATTTTGCAACATTTATATGTTTTTCTTCCTCATCATCACTGCTATTATCAACCGGTGACTGATCAAACTGTACAGATTTTTCAGAATCAGCATCTGATACACCAGAATCAGACGGTGTTTGATCAAATACAACTTCTTTTTCTGAATTAAC